>QLTV01012194.1:4611181-4625225 GCA_003457575.1 Thermophis baileyi
GGGGTCAGTGAGGCCTGCGTGCGTGCATGGGGGGGGAGCACAGGGGGGGGTGCACGCAGGCATGGGGGGGAATTGCATTATGGGTGTTAGCACGTGCGTGCGCGCTATCGCGCATGCACGCGCCCTTTTGGCACCCAAGCAAAAAAAAGTTCACCATCACTGGACAAAGCTAAAAGTACCTAAATCTGTAAGACTGTCACCCATTAACCTGAAAGACTCACAATTGAAAGAATCATAACTGCCTAACAGCACCAAACATATAGGGAGGGGATAATCAAATGGCAAAATGTGTCCTTTTCTTTGTATATAAGTTGTTGTGTGCTGCATTACAGAAATGAAATTAATATTAAGACTATTTTTAGGGAAAGCAATGTTTAAGCATTTTCTCTTACGCTTGCGTACCCGAATGAATTGTTTGTCTAATTCGGTCTTTCTCTACTTTGTCTAATTCGGTCTTTCTCTACTTCTGAAATAGATATTACATAGCATATACAAGTCATTCCCTTCCTGATCAGAAGGGACTAACTATTAAGACAGTTGTAACTGCTATTATAGTCTTTCCCAAACCAACACCTTCAAGATGTATTGGACAATAACTTCCGGAATTAAGAAACGTGGACACCGTAATCCATTCTATTTGGAGGGCATGAACTAAAGAAACCATACTAAAAAAAAAGTGCTTTTCTCCTTGGAGAGAATTCTTATTATTCTCCTTGGATGGAACTAAATAGAAGCTAGAAGAAATAACTCAGCGGCATAGGATAGACAGAGACTGCGGGGAAAAACTTTGTAGGAGTGACTTGTTATGGAGATAATGAACACAAAAGGAACACATGACCAAGAAAGATAAACAAATGTGATTGACTTTGTAATGATTGTAATGATTACTGCTGGGTAATTCTCATTATATGCAACTCTTGAAACAAAGAGCCTCCAGTTGCTCTGAGCTAGACATCTAATATTATAGAGGGCCAAAGCAATATTCATCTTGGATTTCTTGGCCTGTTTTCCCAACCCCTTCTTCTTTTAACTTAGTGTGAAATCATTAGGGAAGAGACAAAAGCAGAATAGATACATTCATTCCTTTTAATTGGTAGCATTAGGAGCTATCTGTCTTTTAGTTTCCCATGGATCAAAAGTAAAAGATAAGCATCTCTAAAGTTGAGCATAACTTCTGGTGGCTCCACACACACCCAAACTGCTTTCTTGACAGTACAATAATATAAATTTTGCCTTTTTCTCGGATGTTCTTTGGATTTTCCAGTCTAGACTACAGCCCTGGTTTTTCCTAGTGGTTGCCCTACTTAGCTTTTTCAAGATGATAATGGTAATGATTGAAAAATAGAAAGACCTGCACATGAATTAGAGAACAAATGAAAGTATACAATATCATCAAGAGAGTAAAAGCATTGAAATGGGAACGGGCTGGTCACATAGCAAGAAGAACTGATGGCAGGTGGACCAAGGCAGTCATAGAATGGATCCTACTTGATAAAAAGTGTCCACAAAAGAGATCTAAAACAAGATGAATTGATGACATCAGCAAGTATTGTGGGCCCAGTTGGCCAAAAAAAAAAAGCTCAGGACCGTATTGGTTGGAAACATGTGGAAGAGGCCTTCATCCTGCAGTAGATATACAATGGCTAAAATGATGATGATGATGATGGTGATGGTGATGGTGATGGTGATGGTGATGGTGATGGTGATGGTGATGGTGATGGTGATGATGATGAATGATTATTAGATGTATATCTTTATCTGGATGTTGCTATCTATTGTCCAAGAAGCAATGTACATATCATGGACAGACCACACTATAAATACAGTAGAATTTCATTGTAATACTTGGAACTAGACTTCTTGCCCTGCCTTCAAGGAATTGTTCCCTTGATTTTTCAAGATGCAAGATACAAATCCCAGAGAACATGCTTGCCCATTTAAACAGCAACAAGAAATTCCAAATCTTTTTGAATGGGATTCAAGTTTTATCAACCACAAAGTAAATTGCATTTGGCAATGGGGTATTCCCCTCCACTAGCGCCTCTCCTGAACAGAGTTGTTATTTTGTCATGCTTATTTAAGCAGAAAGGGCATTATCATTCCTTCCTACTGTAATAGTAGCTTACCCAAGGTGTAATAAGGGTTTAAGCAATATGCCGGAAAGGTTTGGAGAAATAAATAATGAGCGGTTGCCCTGCTAAATACAATCATGACAAATTTGCTAAGTGTTCAGTGAGATAAAACACAGCACTTTAAATGCCCAACAAATCAATACAAAACATCTACTGGGCTATTTATTGTGTAAGGAAGGGCAACCTTTTAAGGTTTATTTTTCTGGCACTGAGTCCATACTGGATTCATTTTAAAATTGAAGCAGTTCTTAATCTATGAGGTTAATCTGACCACTTGGGCACTTTAGGATCATTACAATCCCTGACATGTGGCCACTGTCAAGTACAAAAGATCTGGTCCACATGTGAAAGTTCAATTAAGCTGATTTATTGCTACTCATGCCTATTCACAGGAATCTTCTCAACTAACAGCCAACACCTGCTTGGAGTTAGATAATGGTGAACAGAATTCAAGGGAAGTTGGATTTAGTTTGGTTATGGCTATGTAGGGATTCTAAGCTGAGCTCTCTTTAACTCCAGCCACAGATTCTGCCACTCCTTCTCCTACAGCCGCTGATTGTTGCTAAAATTATCTGGACAATTCACAGGAAACTTTCTTCGGATAACGCAGGGGTGAAATTCAGCAGATTCTGACAGGTTCTGGAGAACCGGTAGCGGAAATTTTGAGTAGTTAGGAGAACCGGCAAATACCACCTCTGGCTGGCCCCAGAATGGGGTGGGAATGGAGATTTTGCAATATCCTTCCCCTGGAATGGGGTAGAAATGTAGATTTTGCAGAATCTTTCCCTTGCCACGCCCACCAAGCCACCAAGCCACACCATGCCCACCAAGCCACGCCCACAGAACCGGTAGTAAAAAAAAATTGGATTTCACCACTGGGATAAAGAGCTTCTTATAATATTAAGACACCTTCTAGGATTGCTTGTCAAAAACAAAAGTGCATTATATAAGGGAGTCAGTAATCACAGCAGGACAAGCATTTAAAAAAAGTTGCCTTCATAATTAACTCAGGACTGGCATTTCTCAAAGGTGCTTTTTCCAAAAGGCAACTGGACGTTCTTGGTTTTTTCCTTTGAAAATGTTTTGCTTCTCATCCAAGCTTCTTGGATGAGAAATGAAATATTTTCAAAGGAAAAAAAAAATAAAGTCCAGATGCCTTTTGGAAAAAGCAGCTTTGGGACAACCATGACCTGAATGATTGAGAATCTCCATAAGTAGTCAGGACTGCTTTCTATTACATGTTACAAAAATCTTAAAGCCATTATCTAGCCATCTTTGAGGATTAAAAAATTAATGTGTACATTTACATCACATGCCATTATGTTCCAAAGACATGGCCAAAGGGCAAATAGAAAATTGGGATCAAATCAAAAGATCAACTCCACTGACAGAATGCTTTGCTAGTATGATGCCCCCCCAAATACGTTGACAGTGGTGTTGGGAGAACAGAAGTAGGACCAAATCATATAAACAATACTAAAACTCTAGTTGTTCCCTCCCCTCTTTGTGCATACATTGTGATATTTCACATGTAAAAAGGGGGGAGGGGCTTGTGGTACATCACTGCAACACTGCTTTCATCGTTCTGTCCAAAGGACCAAGCTCCTAAACTAACTCGTAGATAGCAATAGCACTTAGACTTCTATACTGCTTCACAGTGCTTTACAGCCCTCTCTAAGCGGTTTACAGTGTCCGCATATTGCCCCCAACAATCTGAGTCCTCATTTTACCTACCTCGGAAAGATGGAAGGGTGAGTCAACCTTGAGCCTGGTGAGATTCGAACTGCCAAACTGCAGGCAGCCAGCAGTCAGTAGAAGTAGCCTGCAGTACTGCACTCTAACCACTGCGCCACCGCGGCTCTAGATATTTCAACTCTGTTCATTATTTTGCTAAATTGACATCATAATAGCTGCCGATCTATAAGCCCAATATAAATTTGGAAAACATTCGCCGGCTTGAGACATGAAGCTGTAATGCCTACCATTGTTTAGGGCAGACACGGACTGTTGGAAGAAGAGATAGCCACTTGGTTTGAGCTGAAGTCAACAGGATTTTGTGTTGTATTTTGCATTGATTTCAGGGAGGGGGGAAAAAAGTGCAACTGCTTAAAAGTCTTCCAAAGGCAGTAGCGCACGTCAAGTAGGTCTGCCATCTCTGCTAGGCTCAGCTTTTTAAGGCCTGGATCCATTTATTTAATTAACACATTAAAACTGCCCAGTAATGATTACTTGCTTCGTATGACATTGATTTGTAAGTAAACATTAGCAGCAAGCAGCATCTTCTGAATTCTCCGCCTTAAAAAAAAAGAAGAAGCTTGAGGATAAAACATGAGCACCTTCATGGAGGCTAAGAGATGTCATCACAGCCCTGATGAGCCTTTCCAAAGAGCTTTGAATACTTCTCTAGCATGAAGTGAGAATTCCTTTTGCACCATCTAGTGGATAAAATTCAGAATGAGCCTGTGTTTCATTTCACCCTCTGGTTCCAGTTACGCTTCTTGTTTTGAAAACTCTCTGATGATGGAAGCTTGTAGGTGACTTTTTATTGTGCAACCATCCCTGTCTCATTTCTCAAGTTTTGTACAAGGAGTTTGTCACCTTCTAGATTCAACTCTCCCTTGTTTCCTCGTGGTTTTAATTTCTGACCGTTGCAGAATTACCAAGGAATGCGATGGACAGCTGTACGATGCCATTGGATTGGATGTGCTCAAAGTCTTCCATTGGGAAGGACAGATGAAAACAATCCCTCACTTATCTACGGCAAGAAACTTTTTCAAGGGCTTGTACCAAGGGGGTGGGGGAGTATATTCTGCAGCTGTTTGATTTTAACAGTCTCTTTTTTTCTGTTCTAGAAGAAGGTAAGGAAGAAAAGTAGAGAAAGAGCTGTATGTTTGTCACTACTTATCTTTCATGGTCACTGGGCTTGCAGTTAGATAATTGCCTCTTGATAATTGCTCAACGCTAGATAAGAGCTGAAGTAAGGCAGTTGGTTTTATTGGCCTTAACATAAGATCCGTCAAGCAGAAGATTAAAGGGGAGGCCCACTGGCAATAGGATCCAGGGTAAAATACACAAATTGCCAGTTGCTAATTAGTCCCCACTTTGCATCATAGCCACAGTCTCTTGGGGTTTTTTTTATTTTTATTTTTACAAAAAGAAAGAAAATAAAGGAACTAAAAACTGAAGAGCGAAGATAAGTTTAGACAGATCAGCAGAAGCATGCTGCAAAACTTTTCCTGGGTTTTACTAATCTAAACGGCAAAGAGGGGTGGGGAACTAATTTTGATTACCATTCAGGTGTAATCTTTTCACAAAAGAACCTCCAGGATCTAAACATCTCTGGCTATAGTTGCAGAAAATTAAGATGCTTTGGGATGATCATCAACTTATTGTCAAGGACTTCTCGCTCTGTTGTGACTGGGGCTGATGGACACTTGCATCCAAATTTGAAGGCTCACATATTCTCTGCAAATGTGTAGCATTTCAAATTTTAAGACCAAAAAGGTGATGTGGTGTGCACAGAAACAATTGTAGCACCTCTCTGCTGTTACAATAGCCACAACTTTGTGGTATTGTACAGTTGCCCCCCACATTTGCCATGTCATCCAAGGAAACGTCGAACTTATAATGTAGAACTTAGAATATAGAACATAGAACATAGAACATGAAACATAGCACCTAGAACATGGAAGATAGAACTTAGAATATAGAATGTAGAACATAGAACTTAGAATATAGAACATAGAACATAGAACATGAAACATAGCACCTAGAACTTGGAAGATAGAACTTAGAATATAGAACGTAGAACATAGAACATGAAATATAGCACCTAGAACATGGAAGATAGAACTTAGAATATAGAATGTAGAACATAGAACTTAGAATATAGAACTTAGAACATAGAACATGAAACATAGCATCTAGAACATGGAAGATAGAACTTAGAAGATAGAACGTAGAACATAGAACTTAGAATATAGAACTTAGAACATAGAACATGAAACATAGCACCTAGAACATGGAAGATAGAACTTAGAATATAGAACGTAGAACGTAGAACATAGAACATGAAAAATAGCACCTAGAACATGGAAGATAGAACAATAGAGTTGGAAGGGACCTAGCAGGGTGTTTGATTTACTGAGTTGAAGACCAATGGCACCTTCTCATTTCAGCAAGCATCATCTTGCCTTGAAATCTTCAGTTCTGCAGAGACCTTTTTGTCAATGATAGATGGCTGTCCATTATTTCAACTACAGGTAGTCCTCAACTTACAATAGTGCATTGAGTGACTGTTCAAAGTTACAATGGCACTGAAAAAAAGTGACGTTTTTTCACACTTATATTGCAGCATCCCTATGGTCACATGATCAAAAATTTGGATGCTTGGCAACTGGTTCATATTTATGATGGTTGCAGTGCCCTGGGGTCATGTGATCTCCTTTTGTAACAAGAAAAGTCAATGGAGAAGCCAGTTTCACTTAACAACCATGTTACTAACTTAACAACTGCAATGATTCACTTAACAAGATTGCAAAATGTGGCAAAACTTACTTAACAAATGTCTCATTTAACAGCATAAATTTTGGGCTCAATTGCGGTCATAAGTCGAGGGCTACCTGTATTGTACTGTACTTTTTTGCCATTATGCAGAGTATGAAACTGGGATCTACTGCATCCAAAGCATGTACCATGGCCGTTTCCCTCTAAAGCAGTATTTCTCAAGTTGGGAAAATTTAAAATGTGTGGACTTCAACTCCCAGAATTCTTCCAGCAAGCTGGCTAGGGATTTCTGGGAACTGAAATCCACACATCTAAAAGAACTAATGAGAAATAATGTTCTAAAAAAAATAAAAACCTGCGCTTTTTTGAGGCTGTTAATTTTCACTGAGCACTTTCACTTGACATCTGTTCATCCCTGCAAATTTCCTTTGTTAAGGACCAACTATTCACAGTCCTTCAACTCATAGATACCTATTACATCACATACCCAACACCTACAATATATCCTCCAACAGAATTTCTTGACCTTTAGTACCCTAATAAGTACTTCCCATCAGGAAAAGCTTTAACTACTATAGTAAGCCTCTGCAGATCTTAGATGCTTAAGAGTAATTCTGGAATCTATTAAATAGTCATTGGCTTGTAGTAGGCCTGCACCCTATTTGACCCTCTCAGTTGAACATAACATATTGTTTAAATACCAAAACTCTGGATAGCTGGCGGTGGTTCTAGTTTTGCAGTCTCAGGAAGCAAAACTCTGATAGAGTCCATGATAGGTCTCAACAAATGGTTGTCTAGCTTGGTAGATTGCAAACAGCTGTAGCTCACAGTAACTAGGCTACATTATTTGCATTTAGTGGAAGTGATAATAATAACTGCAATTTATAATATCTATATTCTCTATTCATTATGGATATTTGTTATTTTTATTGGATATATGATTTGACTAGCTAAATACCTGTGCTCCGCTACGGAACTATGTGATTGGGCTTGATAAATGAACACTTACAGCTTGAAAATTAATGAGTAGTTACGATCGGCCTGTCCTCTCACCTTCTCTTCTCAGCCTTGCCCCACAGAATCCTCCATCCTATCCCCTTCTCTCCCTCACCCTTGCCCCACAGAATCCTCCATCCTATCCCCTTCTCTCCCTCACCCTTGCCCCACAGAACCCTCCCCTATCCTGTCCCCTTCTCTACCTCAGCCTTTCCATACAGAAGCCTCCCCTATCCTATCCCCTTTTCTCCCTCAGCCTTGCCCCACAGAAACCTCTCCTATCCTCTCCTCTGCTTGTGTTTTGCATTTGGAACAGATTTCTTTTCAGGTGGGGAGGGGCAGTAGAACTCCTTAGCATCAGAGGGCTCTTTGGAAAGTGAAACAGTATTTACTGTGTGAGCAAGGAGGAGACAGGAAGGAGCCTGGCCATGGCTTAGCTCAACTGTTCTGTAGTAAAGCTGCTTGCTGCTGT
The DNA here is from genome assembly GCA_003457575.1 of Thermophis baileyi. Classification (NCBI taxonomy): domain Eukaryota; kingdom Metazoa; phylum Chordata; class Lepidosauria; order Squamata; family Dipsadidae; genus Thermophis; species Thermophis baileyi. The sequence goes on from QLTV01012194.1 coordinate 4,619,288, forward strand.
GAAAGTAAAAGTGAAAGTGAAACTCCTCTCCTCTGCTTGTGTTTTGCATTTGGAACAGATTTCTTTTCAGGTTGGGAGGGGGAGTAGAACTCCTTAGCATCAGAGCGTGATAATAATAATATAAGAAATACTAATGCTCCTATGGTCATTTAGAAAAATCATTTCTTAGTGAGCACCTAGAAGGCAAGAGGAACATATGTGGCAAATTTCAGGTTTGTAGGCTTTACGGTTCTGGAGATTTTGTGATTACGGCATGCGTGGTTTTCGCTTTTATATATATATAGATTCTGAATACAAACACTTAGGATCATGTGTACCTCATTGTGGGAGGGAATTGGTAAACTCATTTTAGGAATCAAAAGTCAAATCATGACAATTCATTGATGGATTTTCTATTGAATCTTGTAATCCTTGCTAGTTTGCTAAAAACAGTGGTGAAATTCAAAATTTTTCCCTACCAGTTCTGTGGGCATGGCTTGGTGGGCGTGGCTTGGTGGGGGGTCATGTGACTGAGTGGGCATGGCCAACTTGACATCACTCATGGCTTAGTGGGGCGGCACCCCACCAAGCCACGCCCACCAAGCCACGCCCACAGAACCAACAGAAAAGTTCGGCCAAGTTCTAGCATTCAACCTGGCTGCTTCTCACCTCCTTCTCATGTTTGCTCTGTGTATATGAGCCCGAGAAGGAGGCAAGAAGCAGCCATGTTGAATGCTGTGGGAGAGAGAAGCTGAACTTTTCTCCCTCCCTTCACAGCAGAGCTGCTTAGAAGGCAGCTCTTGCAGCCGCCTGTCCCTTTATGGTCCCTGCCTCCCCCCGCGTTGAAGTACCTTAAAGACTGCGGCCGGCAGCGGTCATTTTTGGCTGCCTTCTGAGCAGCTCTGCTGTGACACGGTCCCTGCGGCTGCTGCTGTTCTCCTGGCTGGGTCCGGCCGCGAATGGCAGCGGCAGGCAATAGCACCTGCGTGGCTGGTGTGAGCAGGGTGGCGACGGCGGCGACAGTCACGGGACGGCCAGGAGAACAGCAGTAGCCGGAGGGACCATATAGGGCAGGGTGGTAGGTGGGCGGGGCGAGCGGCGAGCGGCTGGAAGGGGCAAGAGGGGCGAGCGGCCGGAAGGGGCGAGCGGCTGGAAGGGGCGAGCGGGCAGGTGGGGGTGGGTGGGGCCAACCAGGAGTGGTTTTTACTGGTTCAGCGGGACCAATTCAAATCGCCCCTACCGGTTCTCCCGAACTAGTCAAATACCACCCCTGGCTAAAAAGTTGTTTAACAATGACTATTTGGTTACACGTGTTTCTAATCCTCACTATAGAAAATAATTTTTTAAAAGGTTGCAATCTTATTGCCATTTACATAAAATCCCCCCCCCCCAAATCAAGTTGGATTCATTTCTAAGTAAACATAGGTGGTATTGGAAATGTACTTTTAAAGGTTTTAGTTTCATTCTTGTTTCAAGCTTTGGTGATGATGCTAAAATTGAATTTCTAGGAACACCCACTTCATGCAAGTCCGAGAGCTATCCTTGAGTAAATGTGAGCCGCTTAAATGGCTTGCAATTACTACCTTTCTATGTATGTTCTTTAATCCAGCTTTTAAAATTACAAGTAGCACAAAAGGTTATAAATGTTCTGTTTATCTATTGTTGAAAGCATATCGCATCAATAAAACTTTTAAAAGAAAAAAAATTGTTTTATTCCCGGCCCTTCAAGTCATTTTTGAGATGTAACCAAAAAGACTTACTTTATTGACAAAATTCATTAGGTACTCAGGCAGAAATATTAAACTCAAATTCAAATAAGGAACTAGACAAGGCATGTTTGGTGGATGTTTCACTTAAGATCCCAAGAACAATAATCGTATATCAAATGATTTACCACTTCTCCAAAAGGTACTACCACTATGTTTGCATAGATCTTTTCTCAGAGAGATTAAACAGTTAGATAATCAAAAGACGACCGTTTCTGCTAAGCTGAAGACCCAGAAACCACAGGTTGTTGCTATCCCCTGCGAGTGGAGAAACGTTTACATGACAATTGCTGATTATTCCCAATAGACCATGCTCTAAAAAGTCACTTTGCTGCCTACATAAAAGAGAAAAGCTTTCCTAAGAGGTGGGTGGGAAGAGGAAAAGAAGGAAGACATTGAGACACCAGGGTTCAAGTAAAGTTTTATGAAGACAGTTAAAGTGCACACAGCTTGTAAAAAGCTTTAAAATGACAACAGGCTGTAGCCAATACAGAGTCATCTTCTAAATGTATACTATAAGGATACACTGTAGAGTTTATGAGATGGTTAACAATGCCAACAGGTGATTGAATAGCTTTTCCGAGGACCAGATGAGAATCCTTATTCCACAAAACAGCATGAATTAAAAAATAATAATAACATAAATATCTTATATTTAGACCTTCCCTTTAAATTCTGCTCTTGGTAGAAAGCACTAAGACTTGGTATAAAGGACTGGGAAGATTGCATGGTTCACTGTGGGTATTAAAAGAGGTTTAATTGATAGATTACCAAAGCTTTGAAATGGCAGAAGTTATGTTTTTCTGATACTATATGAACACTTTGGGATTAATTGCTTTATTTGTTGCATTTACATCCCACTACAATCATTTTGATTCTTGGAAGATGGCTTGCGCAGTGGTAATATATTTCATGCAGAGAAGAATACAGATGGGAGGCCAAGAAGAAATAAAATGAGTCAGAACCTTGGATGTAGAGCAGGTCCAGACTAAAATGATGGACTTAAACCTAGTTTCCTGGGATCTATTATCAAGTGTCCTAAGTTGAGTTTGGCTGACGCTAAAAATCGGGGTATTTATTAGTTAGATGGGGACTAGTGGGGAATCCCAGGGCTATAAACTATGAGAGAGAGTCAGAAAGAACGGGGGGGGGGGAATCCCAGAAAGAGGCAACATCTTCCAATTCCATATCACTACCAAGAAATCACACAGTCATATCAGGAAGCTTGACTACAGAAAGACTTTGTCTTTTTCCCCTATGGTCAAATAACAGCCAAGATATTCGTGTGTACATGTTGTGAAAATGCCACTGTCTTAGGCTTGTATTTGGATTTCCAAAAGCTGAAAATGTTTAGAATCTAATCCCCAAAAACCAAGAAGAGCTAGAATTTCTCTAAAGTTGAAGATGTATAAACATTTGGATGGTTTAGATAAAATAATTGGTGTCATTCTTTATAAAACAAACAGGCTGGAAAAAATATTGCATAAATTAGTCTTTTAATTCTAAATCTAGTAAAACAGTTTTAGACATGTGCTCCAAACCCTGTCTAAAAGGATGATCTACTATGGCAGTGCCAATGCTCCAGTTTTAGGGTAATTCTCTTTACTTCCTTTTCTTTCTTTCCTTTCTTTCACATTCCTAGCTGAATTGTAGATGTCTGATAATTAATTCTGAAACTCAAAGGAATTCTACTGAGATCGGCATAGTATTTACCATGCTATAAAATTCTACTTAGATGTAAGGAATTCTCCATCAGCAAACGCAAACACCACTTCATGTCCTTCATACCAGCATTTAGGGTTTTTTCTTCCAATATCCCTACAGAATGTTTGAGAATGTCTAACTTTGTATCGTAGCCTCATGGACAGTATGGCCCATAAGAGAAGTAGTTTCTTCATTCTTCATCTTCTCATACCAGCTTTGTAGGTTTGTAGCTTATAGCTACTCCTTTGGGAAATTCCCTAGCTTTTGGAAACAATTTGGAGAATGATGAACAGCACTTTGGATCCCAGCCAGTGACTTCAGTAGATGACACCATCGGTTGCTTGTCGATCTTATCTGAAAACAAATGCCATCCTGCAAGATAAAGTATCTAAATGCACAGCGTTTCCTCATTAAGCATAGGAAGAGCTGGACATCTGTGCCATCAACAGAGCAACTTTGTTGTAAAGAAACTAAGTCTTGGCTCGCACTAAACTCCATCAATTAATTGGAAAAAATATTAGTTTGACTAATATTTTTTGCCAAAGCAGGGCAGAACCTGGGCAGGTGATCCTAACATGATTGTGGCTCTATCGTTTCCCTCTCATCATTGCAAGTTAGCATATCCTGTATGTACAAAAAGAAAAAAGTCTGAATGGCTCCTTAGTGATGAATGAGAGACATTTGCTCTCAAGCTCATTCTGTGGCTTAAAAGTAGCCTCTCCCTTTCAACACAGCAAACCTCGTAGGATTGTTGAGATATATTTTATTTTATTTTTATTTATTTATTTATTTGTCAAACATGTACAAGATAGCAGGTATAGGTATAATCATAAACATAATCAAAGTGAATACAGATAGATGAGGACAATAGGACAGTAGGACAGGGACGGTAGGCACGCTGGTGCGCTTATGCACGCCCCTTACAGACCTCTTAGGAATGGGGTGAGGTCGACAGTAGACAGTCTAAGGTTAAAGTTTTTTGGGTTTGGGGAAGAAACCACAGAGTCAGCAAGGATGCTAGAGTGAAAACATAGGGTTTGAATTCCAGCATAGCCATGACTAATTTGTCCTCCTGGCTAATTTCGTTCTATTGATTTCAGGAATTCCACTCAAAACCTGATAAAAACCTTGATCTCACCCCTTCACCTATAGTATTTTCAATTTATGAACACTTTTGAATAAAAATCAGATTAAAGATGCAGCCCCAACAAAATTAAAGGTTAAAGCAGCCTCTATGCATGTTTTTTTTAAAGTTTGTTTTAAATAGGATTGATATTAATCACAAATATATCAAATATCAGCTAAGGAAAGGAAGGTGTGGAACACATTTGTTTTGGTGATTTTTTTTAAAGCCAGCTAGTTTTTGAATGCCACTTGCTTTAATCAAATTCATATAAATGCATCGATATATTCTTATAAGGAATGTGCAAAATGGTTTAAATCAAAACTCTTTTGAGCCCAGAACAGCTGGTTTGATTGGTTTCTGAATGAAGCAATGTGCTTTGATTTCAGTTTAAACATGAATCCAAACAAGTCTGTTTTGCTTTGGATGTGAATTCAAATGTTCCATTATCCACTCCAAAGGTTCTCAAAATGATTGACTGATATCACACTGCAGGACTCCATTCATGTATTCCAATTTAAGGGGCATATGAAATTTATTAGCATGGCCTCAGCATGAGTAACAGTCATGGGAAAGCCACAGTCTGATGGGCCATTGCACCATATACGGTAAGGAGATCAATGTAGGTAGTCCTTGTTTAATGACTGCTCTAATTAATGATCATTGGAAATGACAATGGCACTGAAAAAGCAACTTTACAACCAGTCTTCACACTTACGAACAGTGCAGTGTCCCTTCTGTCCTTTGATAGATTTGAGCACTTTGCAACTGGCAGGCATTTACAACTGTTGCAGCATATCCCACAGTCACAATTGCCACTTGTACATTTCACAGCCAGCTCCCAATAAGCAGAGTCACTAGAGAAGCTGGCAGTAAAATGGCAAGATGCAGTTATATGATGTCCAGATGAATGACACAGAGGGTGCACTTATCTACTGTGGTGGAAATGAGGTTGTAAGTCCATCATGGTCACATGATGTCTGGTTTACCAACTACATCACTTAGCGATGGAGTTGCTGGTCCTAATTGTAATCACTAAGCGAATACTATCTGTAGATCAGAGTTTGTCCAAGGGGTTGGGTAGGGGAAGCAGAATTTCACCTATCAAGTTCCATCTGAATAACAGCAACAAAAAAAGGTTCAGGACCAATCAATTTTTGTGGGCCTTCACTATGTTTTTGTGAGCCAGCACCAGAGATCCCTGATTGTGGAAACATGGTGTCTTATTAACAGGCTGTGGCCCCTGCCCATAAGAAGGTATTTTTCCCAGATGGTGAGAGCATTGGGGGGGGGGAGGACGAGGAGGAGGAGGAGGAGGAGGAGGAGGAGGAGGAGGAGGAAGAGGAGGAGGAGGAGGCATGCATCG
>QLTV01012194.1:4633708-4646076 GCA_003457575.1 Thermophis baileyi
GCTTTTTCCCTTTGTGTAAATACAGTTGCTATAAATTAATTTAGTAGTTCGTCTTTCTCCCTGTTGCTTGTCACCTTCTTTCCTCTTTCTCCCAGCAATGGTCCTATTTTTTCCTTTACTTTTTTTAACATGTTGGAAGAAGCTTTTTTTTTTTTTGTTATTTTTTACTTTTGTCGCAAGCCTTTGTTCATTGTGAGCCTTAGCTTTCCTGACTTCATCTTTACAGGCTCGGGCTATTTGCTGATATTCTGCCCTAGTTATTTCCCCCTCTTTCCACTTTTTATACTTGTCCTTTTTGTCTTTCAATTTGTCAGAGAGTTCTTTATGCAGCCATGCTGGTTTCTTTTGGGCGCTATTACCCTGTTTACCTGGGATGCTTGACAGAGTGTCCCATGGTTACCATCTGTGACCTTCTCTACTGACTTCTCACAAGCAAAGTCAATGGGAAGATTTGAAATCACTCTTAATAAGTCTCCTTTCCTTCCTTGGGCCTCCCCAGGTTCTCATGTGCCTGTAGTACCCTCGTTCCCCAACTTACATGTGGCCTGCATCAGGCCTCACGAACCCTATGTGGCACCCTGAATTTCCTACCTCTGGGACTCCCACCACTTATTCCTTAATGATTTGCACATTTGGGGGTTACAAAAGCAACTGGGACTGCCTGGATTGCTGTTGCTAAGTAGTGCAGTCACATTACATCAATCTTATGAACGCATTGTTTAGCGATGGCAATCCCAGTTCCTTTGTAATTTGAGGTCTCCCTGGATAGCTTTGTGTATGTGTGATTTTAAATTTATTTTCTGTCTAAATCTTCCTTTAGGAAGTGAGTGTGTCTTCAATTCAGCATACTTTTCCTTTCAGATGATGTTCTGCAAAATTTCTATTTGATTGTGAGATGCCTCTGCTTTCTTCCTGCCATCCATTCCCGTTACGGAATGAATCCTAAGCAGTAATAAACCAGTGAATGATTTTGGACTCCATTCTTGCTCCTTCGGCTGCCTCAAGTTCCTTCAAACCTCTAATGTGAGCTGTCGTTCCAAACTCAACTCTGATTATTTCACTCACCCACGTCTTAATTCACACACATTCCTTGTACACTTCTTTCACAAAAAAGTCATACCAAGTCATACCCAAGATTACTAAAGGATAATAAAGGCACTCCTGCAGCTTTTTTAAATTTATGTTCAACTGCCTGCATGTAGGAGATGACCAGGCTGAGCCTGAGAGAGGGGTAAAATGTATCATCAGTCTTGAATCCCTTCACGCCCACAAGAGATCCAAGTCCAGCCCATCTTGAATTCTACTGACTCTTATCTACTGCCAATTTGCTTTGACTGTTAGTAGTTCAGGTTCTTGTAGAGGGGCTTGGCATGCAATAAACCTGTAGTCAATTGAACAGCCTTGCTTCCTGATTTCTTGCACCTGACACTGCATTTTCCTAAGATAAACCTACTGAATGTTCACAAGACACATTTCAACGAAGACACCAGGCTTGTCTTCCCCCATTCCCATTGGGTGTTTTATTTTTTGTATCATTTGCATTAGGTAAATCAACTGAAACACTCAACAAGAGAAAGCTCTTAGCAAAGTAAAGGGAAAATAATAAAGCAATTCTATCAAATAGCTGCGGCAATATGCTTTTATATTTGGGAGAGTATTGAACAACTGAATCCATATGAGAAAAGGAAGAGTATATTCTAACACAGACTGTGAGGAAAAAGGCACTAGTTTAGATGTGTATCTTAAAAGATAATGAGTCACAATCTATATTCTCAAAATTACATTCAATAATGCGTCTGAAATGCTGTAATATAGAAACTACAGTTGAGCTCACCAAAACTTCAATGAGAGAGAAATCCAAGCATCTGAACAGATTTTTTTTCAAAGCAAATATATAAAAATCACAAGGGCTTTTATTTCTAAATAGGTGCAAAAGGTTACATACCTACATGGGCTTAAGATACAGTATATCTTGGCAACTAATCATTGATGACACTTGTTCTAGTTTGAACTTGAGTAATCACAGGATGCTCCACACTTAAGAGCTAATTGGCAGTGCACATGGCAGAGGTTTTTCAGCAGGTTTTCCATAGTAGCAGAGATTAGGCACTGAATATAGAAAATGTTTCCAAGACCTCTTTCAGCTTCAATGCTGGAGAAGTTAGTGTAAAAGCAAATCTTACTGAAATCATAGAGGCTTTATTTTATATAGAACATGGACAGGGAATAATGTTCATAATAGGGAAGTAAGTATTAGCTGTGTTTGTTTAGATATGCAAAATATCTAAAATGCAATCAATTCTTAAAGTGATCACCTTTCCCTTATGTAATAGACTTCAAAAACAATGTTACTGTTAACTTCTAATAATTTGAAAACTCTGAATATACAGCATTTGAACAAATTATGTATAAACCCACTGTACATTTTGCAGCACGATTTGCTAAAATTCTGATATTGCAAAAGCTTACTTTAACTATGTGCATCAAGTTCTGCAAGTTAAGTACAAGCAGTCCTCGACTTACGACCACAATTGAGCCCAAAATTTGTTGCTAAGTAAAACATTTAAGTGATTTTGCCCCATTTTACGACCTTTCTTGCCACAGTTGTTAAGTGAATCACTGCGGTTGTTAAATTAGTCGAATTTTAAGTGAATCTGGCTTCCTCGTTGACTTTGCTTGTCAAAAAGTCGCAAAAGGGGATCATGTGACCCCAGGATGCTGCAACTGTCATAAATATGAGTTAATTGCCAAGCATCTGAATTTTGATCACATGACCATGGAGAAAAGTGTGTAAGTGTGAAAAACTGGTCAGAAGTCACTTTTTTCAGTGCCATTGTGACTTTGAACGGTCACTAATCAAACTGTTGTAAGTCGAGGACTACCTATATTTGGAGAAAAAGTGTAACAGTTGAAATGTATATTAAAGCTGTTTTGTTCTCCAATGTACATGATTTCAAAAAGCTGATTCTACATTGTCATCTACTGAAAGGCAGGAGTGTGTTCAAATTTGGGCATGTACAGAAACGGCTTAGCAAGAGGCAATTTTAACCTGTGAAGCACACACACACAAGGTCTACGCAATAATATACTTTCCACAACTGTCTTTTAATTCCAGAATCGGATGCATTGCCCTTTTGCAACCAAGTTTCTCATTTGTTTCAGGGCAGCAATCCATGTGCGTAACAACTGCAACCCCCACTCATGTGACTCCATCTCTAGGGTTAGGGTACGCTTTTGTATAATAATTCACTGGATTTGGGGAATATTACTATAAACATTACAATATACATATTTCATATATTTGGATTTACAAAATATATAATCGGAATATCACTACCCACCTCCCATAGCCTAAAGATTTATAAAGCAATTCTTTTAACTTCATTCAAGTGGTCCTACTAATCAAATTATTTAATTTCATGCATTAAAATATTTTAAAGAATTTTATCTTCCAGGCTAATAATTATCTTTACTATGGGCTCCACCTTTAAGGAATATATGTTACTCAATATTTAATACAAACTTAATTTGACATTTACAATCTTTTTAAAAAAAACCTGATGAAACAAGTTATGCTTGCTGAAAGATAGATGGGAAAGTCAATTCTAACAGTGTAGTATAGAGTATTGAGTCTGAAATATAAATCCTGTTTAGCTACTATTTGACAGTCTTTGATAATCAATTTTGTTTTGGTAGTTTCTCTACACCATCCCCATTTTATTTTTAAATTTTAAAAAATTAATGTTTCAGAAAAAGTACATTTGTAGTTTTGATCAAGAAAAACAACAGGTAAGGTGCTTCTTTGAGCCCACATGCTCAGTATGAAGGGAAAATGCTTTTACTCACAGTTAGGAGAAGATTATTCAATGATCATCTTTATAGAGTGTCACCATGGAGGACTCCTGTTTTTTCAGGAGACCTAATAATTGAAAGATTGCAGAGCTTACAGACCCTAATACAATTCAGATGTAAATTCGGCATGATCCCTCATCCAGTTCCATAGCATGTAATCAACTACAAACCATGGTTACAGGTGGCTGGACAATCCATTTATAGTAGATCATGTAATATTAATTTAGAGGTAACGAAAGACCCAGTTTGTGTTGGCTGTTCTCTTCAGAATCAGTTTAGAATTATGGCCAAATATTATTAGGAGAGATGAAAAAAAGATCTTAACCATGATTTGCTCCTATATTTGAAGGATACCAGACAATTCTTATTGTGTCAATCCTACATGCAATCAGAGCCAATACTCACATTTTGCCTGAAATGCAAACTATCCTCTACAGGGATATGTCTACATACCTATTAAAATGCCATGTTTTTGAGATATAAAGAAATCAGACCAAGATAAATCATTTCAGAATTTTGTTTGCCTTTAATATAACATATAAGCTGTACAATTCAAGTGAAAAACACACTGAAATCTTTTAGGAGGAAAAAAAAAGTACAATAACATGGCTGTTTCACCATGCACACACTCTTATAAATAGGGATGTGGCTGTGTTCAGAATTAACCAATCTCATTCAAATTGACATTAAATAGCAGTCAGTACACACTTGCCATCAATTAAAGTGATTCTGATCAAGCTCATATGAAGTTCAGTTGTTGTAGGATTTGTCTGACATTTACTCTTACAGCAAAAGCTGTGCCTGCAAAGAGTTACAAAGCATCAAAAAGATCTTATTGTACTCAGGGGTGGGTTCTAACTTACCTTGCTGCCGGTTCGCTTCCTCCCGCGCCGCGTGGCAGTGCCGAAAAATAAAAAAAATTCAAAAAAAAAAAGCCGAAAACAAGATGGCGACGCATGTGCAGTGCCAGAAACTCAGCTTCTGCGCATGCGCAGAAGGAAAAAAAAATATATTTTTTTTAAAAATCCAAAAAAAAGATGGTGGCGCCCATGGACTGGCACCGACCGAACTGGATCCATGACGTCACCGTGACGTCACCAGCGGGTCGCTACCGGTTTGGGCAAATCGGGAGGAACCCACCTCTGATTGTACTACATGTGACAACAATCTCCTGTATTCTTCATATGTCTGGCCTGTGGGATTAGGGTGGCAAGAAGAAAGCCTTTTTTAAAATTTTATTTTACAAAGGAAAACATCCAAGCCCAGCTACATTTTGCAAAAACTACAGTACACCAAGTTTGGCAAAAAAAGCATGCAGGAAAATGTGTTATGGTCTGATGAGACTAAGGTTGTATTTCTGGCCATAATTTGGCCAAATCGGACAGATTTGAAGCGCTTGTGCAAGGAAGTGTGGGTAAAGATTTCCAAGGCAAGATGGGCCGTACTGATACGCTCCAATCCCAAAAGACTGAATGTTGTCATAAAACCCAAAGGTGATTCAACGAAGTATTAGTTTAAGAATGTGCAGAGTTAAACAACCATATTATTTTTTTATTTTCCCCCCTAAAAGATTTCAGTTTGTTTTTCAATTGAATTGTACAGCTTATATGTTAAAGGTGACAAAATTCTCAAGTGATTTATCTTAGTCTGATTTTTTTACATCTCAAAAACCTGACATTTTAACAGGGCTTAAGAAAAATCTAGACTTTATATTTGTAATTATTTCAAAACATACTTAAAAATCATAAGACCAAAACACTTTTTCATTTTTACAAGTCTTTCTGTGGTTTCCCAGAACAGGAAACAGTGAGAAAGGGGTGTTTATTTTTAATGCTAATTCTGCCATTAACAGCCTTTCCTGGAACACCTTAGAAGTATACTAAATCACATATTGTATGTCCTATTGGGTGATGGGTCATCAATACAATCTGAAGATGCCAATCCATGCCAACTTCTACTCTTGATTTCTTGATCTTGATAGGGAAGATTTGAAGACAAACTTTGTCCATAAAATAGTCTTACTTCCACATGGATAAGGGCATGTAGAATTGAGCTGAAGCATATTCCTATAGATCTTCCATAGTTACATTTTTAAAATTCTTGAATAAGTTTAAAATCCTCTAGTCATACCAGTAAGACATTTCAAATCAAGCCTGAGTTTGACACAGCCTTTTGTTCCTGTATGCCCGTGTTTACAACTATATTCAAGTTTAAGATTAAAAATGAGACCTCGGCCACACTGAACGATACTGCCCTATCCCCACCACATAAAAGTATCTTATTTGTCCTTGTTATACATTTCATCTCTCCCCCACAAAAAGCTCAGCTAAACTTTCCGTGAATTCTAAATGGAATATCCAGAAACAGCAAGTGATTAGAAGAAAAGTATTTAGGGAACAAGTAAGTCAATTATTGTAGCAAAAATCAGAGAAAGTTAACTATTAACTAACAAAAGATAACGTAGTTCAGCAGTTCTCAACTTGTGGGTTGCGACCCCTTTGGGGGTCGAACGACCCTTTCACAGGGGTCGCCTAAGCGCGCGCTAGCCCGCCACGCCCCCTTTGTCACCTCATCGCATGCAGGGAGGGGGCGGGGGTCGTGGCGGCGGGGCGGGGGTCGCGGCATTAGGAAGGTTGAGAACCACTGACGTAGTTCTTTAAAGATCAAAGCTTTGACCACCCTCTCTTTGACTGGTAAGATTCAAACAGTACTTTCTAAATGAATAGAAATTGGCCTTTTAAACTATGCTTTTAGTTGTGAAGTAAAATCATAGTCAAACAGCCTTCTCTTACAAGATAAATAATTCATTAATAAAACTTTCAATACTGTTGAAATGTGTAAACTATGTCCTGCTTTAATTAATTTTTGTAATTTGTAAGTTTGTGTCAAATGTTTAGAAGCCTATATTTTACTTTGTAAACATTAAGAGCTTTATTCAGTTATTTCTTTAAAAGGGAATAAAATACAGATGTTTTTAAATGTCAGATGCAATAGCAGTGTTGTGGGTCTCAAAATATTGTGTTTCAGTTTAAATGTAATCATACATTTAAAAATTTTCTGCCAATATCTTAATATCGCAGCAACTTTTCATAGAGTTTCTAGCACTAAATAGTCATGAGTAACATTATTTCCCCTAAATGGAGCACTATAGTATCCAATATCATCTCATGAATCCAAATATAATTCATTTATGATTTAAGTTAACTAAACTAAAAGATACAGCTTGCTTTCAACAGGAGCATTTAGGAAATAAAAAAGGGCCTTTCTACCCACTTGCTGTATATTTTGCAATATTGCCAGCATAACCATATGCATTCATTCATGAATGAATCCCAATGTGTTCAATTAGGGCTTAATCCCAGGTAACTGTAGATATCATTGCCTGAGTCTCTAAAATGCACCTGAAGTAATAAAGATACACCTAAAGGCAAAGCAGCTCATGTCTAATTAGTAGACAAACACTCTTTCCTTTAAAACACATCCACATAGTGGAGAATCTGCAAGGACAGATATCCCATGTAATCTGTGCCATGTTAAGGAGGAGGATCCATACTGGTTTTTGGAAATAATTTGCAGTGTCACATTTATATCTTCATGGTGACACAAGCTCAGATTATGTTGCACAACCCCTTGTTTTGAAGCAGAACCTTAAAATTCTCTTCCCAGCATACAAGAATGGAAAAGAGGCAAACTATATAACCATTAGCCTGGACAATCAACATTTTTGTTGGGCTGTCAACATTAAGATTCCTAAGTTTTAATATATTTTAAATAGTCTAGTAAGAATTACTGCATTTTCCCATAACTCATTCAGCTGGACTTAAATGGCCATAAAAAGTCAGACTTTTGGTAATATAGTGAAGTAACATAATCAGCATTTGTCAACTAAACAAAAGCACACTGCGTAGGAAAGCAGTGCCATTTTAAAATCTCTCTTAAGAAGTAGTCCAAGTAAAATATACATAAAGGTAAAAGCTTTACTTAACAGTCTCATTACCTTATTATAACAGTATCGTGTTTTTGGCATTAAAACATTCAATTATAGATAGAACCTGTTTTGTCTGTATAATATGGTAGATACACGCTTTTGATAATGTTTTCCTCCCAATACATCTACACTTTTAGCACTCTACTGAATGTGAAATTCAAAGGCTGTTTTTTAACTGATTGTTTTAAACCTTCAAACCTTAATGCTATTTTTTAAAAAAATCAAGTAAAACTGTGCACCAACAGGGAATTTTAAGAACCGCAAATGTTCTTGATTGTTGTTTAAAATATAGCATTTCAGAATGTTAATTGCTAAACAATCTCATTTATGCTGTAAGGTGCTAACTGCTGCAAATGCAATTTTACTAAGTAACATAAGGCAGTTCAATGATTATACACTGATATCAATTTCTTTATATCTCTCTTGGCCAGGCCACATGCATCAGTTTTCCTTTTTCCTTTTAATCATGATAAAAAGATGAAGATTAAGTTGTTTTCGGGGGGGGGGGGAGAAGATCCTGGGCAGAAACACTGTATATTTAAATTTGTTGAGCTCACCGAAGCATGTTTCAGTGATGTCCAAGTGTTAATTCAAAGTTGGCATTGGAACAGCAAATTGGATTGTTTTTACTTTTCATCCAACAAAATTGGTGCAAAGACACTTTAAACAATTTACTTCTAACCTTTTGGTCCGAATACATAAAATATGCATTATTTACAGCTGTTTCCTCCTTTTGCAAATGCAATGCTTTAAAACACATTGTAAAGCACCTTAGTAAAAATATTCTACTGGTAAAAGTATCTAAATAGGAAAACCCTAACCATACCACAGGCTCACTGTTTGAGTCAGAATATGGATTTGCCAGTAGTTGTTAAAAATACAAAGAATTCATGGAACATTGATACAGAATCCATTATCTGTTTTATACTGAAGTGTAGGCAAAACCTAACTTCTTAACAGTTTTTCCAATGTAAGACGGAGGTTCAAAAGATAGTAAAGAAACACTGAGTGATTTTCAGCCTTTTTACAATATTACTATAAGATTTGATTTTTTTTAAAAAAAAAAACCACTGATGACCAGTTCTAACTTCTTAAAATGAAAATCCATTATTTATAGTCCAGCCGCATCATTTCTTAGAAGGTGAACATTCCAACGAATGTCAGGTGATATGAATTCACAAGAACAAAGCACAAATGTCGGCCAGTTATTTATATTATTCATAAGTGTATACAACCCAAATTTCCATCTTGAACCAACTCCTCTCTGCACTGCGTTAGGTAAAAGAAGCTGTCCTATGAATCAAGAAGACAATAAAAGGAAGTTTTTCACCTAAACTTCAACTACAACTGGTATGTGCTTAATTTCTGTAAATCTTTGTGCAAGGTCTAGGACAATAACCACCTTTCAGAATATTAAAGAAACTGAAGTTTAAACTTAGAGGTGATCAATGTCTAGTCTTCAGCTATCTTCTTCCAGCGACATACAGTGCACTCTATCGAGCTCAAGATCAAAGCACTTCAGTGGATTTATCGATCATCTACAAATTGGTGCTGAGAACAAGGATGCGACCACAAGGTTTGTTTTCTTAACCTAAAAATATGCATCGTCTTTAGTTTGATTTGGGGTAGATCTTTTCATAAAAAAAGTTTTGTGCCAGAATATATAGCTCTCCATCTTTTTCTCGAACTGCATGGGCTCTGACAAACTGAAATTGCTCAAGAGCAAATTCATAGAACTCGTTCTCCATTTTCCAGATTTCAGACTGCTGGAGCTTTGCAATGGTTTCTTTTGTAGGGAGCTTCTTCTCCGTTGTTTTCCTAAGGTGAGACTTTTTACCTAAAAAATAAATAAAACACAATTTCATTGGGTCATAGCGTAAATATTCTCAAGACTGTCCAGCATGGACCATAAATTTATGCAAGCATGCAGTGTTGTTGTTTGGTCTGCAGGTTTCTAAATGGATATGAAAAGTGACAAAATTTTGACCAAGATTTATTAAGTTTTGGGAAGTGAGTACCAACTTTAAGAAAAACAAAAACAAAAAAGGAGTTGTATTCTTGTCACTGCTAAAGGGCTTAATTATTGAAACCATAAAGAGGGGGTGGCTGCAGACAACTGCATTTCTTCTTATCGCATTCATTTATCTATTTCAATCACGATTAATAGTTAATTAGAAATCCAGCAGTACTGATAACAAAACTAATAAAAACCCAAAGCAATTCGTGTTTGGGTGACATTTGTCATAATATAAATATTTTATCTTAAAATATCTCTTAAGACAAGAGGACAAAGTCATTTATTATAAGAATATATCATAAGACTTATATGCACTTAACATATAAGCTATACTACGGTACGGTATATAGTATATTATATTACATTCTCACTATCAAAACTAGCTCCTTATGTTTTACTCTCTAGCCATAATTATGAAATAATAATCAAAGTCAGGCTACAAACTACAATGAACTTAAAGCAAATAGTAAATATGGCTCCTATAATATGGTGTGAAAAATGTTTAAATTCAAAACAATTCTTCTCTACTGGGAACAGGCCATTTCAATCATTTGTGGAGTGTTTTAAACTTGAGACACTTCCAACAGGATTAAAACAGTTCATTTCCAATAGAAAACAACTGTTTTCAGCTTGACACATGGTGTTTCACATTTCAAATTTGACATACATGCATGCTTTGAAGCACCTTTTCTCCTTTCACTCTCAAGCACCGCACAGCCCTATTACATATAGCTGGAAATCTAACAGTATATTTGCTATCTAGAAATGCAGTCTAATCCTAAAGGTGATTTGGTTTATTTCCTAATACCAGGTATGAAGTTTTACTTTCTTTTTTCCCAGTAATACACTGATAAGTCCCTGAAAACGTGTAGACCTCTTTAAATGATGATGAAAAAGTTAGGTCTACAGAACATAAAAGGATATGGCAAAGCCATTTATGTTTCATTTAGTTTTCAGCAACTAGTAAAATAAAAGATAGATATGTATTCAGATACAAAAGGGAGAACTGGAAAAAGCCACTGGTATTATAATCTCGCTAATAATTGCAAAACATTCTGTGCACACAACTGGGCCCAGACCAAAATATATATCTTCAGCAGAAATGCTTTTGGAGAATGGAGGGGGGAGAGGAGAGGGGGAGAGAGAGCAGGAAACCAAACAACATTGGGGGTAGCATACAGCAATTAAGAGTGACAGGGGAAAATGGTGGTCAGAAGATCGGAGATGTTGATGGGCTGTTTGCAGTTGAAATGAAGGAGGCAGAGGTGGATTCCTACCCGTTCGGACCGGTTCTATGGAATAGGTAGTAACTTGGCGGCCTGGGTCGCTGGAACCGGCAGCGACCCAGGCCTGCCACGCCCCCGAGCCGGTTCTCTCGGTGGCACCATATGTGCCATCTTGTTTTTTGCTTCTGCGCATGCGCAGCTTTTTTTTGTACTGCGCATGCGCGCGCACCCACGACCCGCCCGCGCGGCGCATCCCTGAGCAAACCGGCAGTAGGAAAATCTGGAACCCACCCCTGGAAAATCCGGAACCCACCCCTGGTGCAGGCTAAGAGATGATATGAAGGGGAAAGAAGGTGCAGAGATCGGAAAGGCAATCAGGCCAGCTGTATGCATCATGGCCAAGCAGCACAGTGGCAGCTAAGGGTAACTAGAGAAAGGAAAAGGGGAAAATTCAGGGGGAAGGGGGGAAAAGCAGTGAAACATGCTGCACCTGAAGCCAAATAGATGGGCAAAATCTACAGGAGTATGGAGAGAAAAGCACTGAGAGACTGGTGAGGAGCTAGTGCATAGACCAGGGGTCTGCAACCTGTGGCTCCAGAGCCGCATGCGGCTCTTTGGGCCCTCCCTGTCACCCTGTCGTGGCAGAGGGATGAAAGAGCCATCATCCTGTCATGGCAGTGGCATGGCCGAAGCCTTAGTGTGGGAACAAAGTGCCCCTCTACTTGCCTTTGCACGGCAACAGCATTCCACCTTCATTGTGGTACATTTGCTGTTGCCGCCAGCAAAGAGGGCTGGGACAGAACGGCAGGGGCGGATCTTGCAGGGTGGGGGACATTCCCCAAGCCTGGCCTTCCTCCTCCCTTGGCGGGGACAAGAGAAAGAAGGGGGCAGCGTGGGGAAGTGCTCCCCTCCCCAGCCAAGCACCGAGCACAACACCCAAGGGGGTGGGGGGAGATGGCCTGGCAGAAGCGACCCCATTGGCGAGTTGGACGGCAGAGAGGCCTGGCCCAGCTCTCGCAGCGGAACGCTGTTCGCCGCCTTTGAAACGCGCCGCTTTCTGTTACCTGATCCTTCCCTGGGCAGCGATGGCTGGGGCTGTGGGGGGGGAGCAGAGGCATCAGGGCTGCTCCCCCCCCTCAGCAAGCCAGGCCTGGAGGATCACAGAGAGTTGCAGGCGAGCACTGGAGGATCAAATCCAGCCAAATCTCTCTCTCTTGCTCGCTCCCTGTCTCTGTGTCTCTTCTCACTCTCTCAGAAAGCCCTGAGTGCTCTCCTTGGGGCTTTC
>QLTV01012194.1:4646985-4684526 GCA_003457575.1 Thermophis baileyi
GCTCTTCTAGGAGAGGGAGAGAGAGAGAGAGAGAGAGAGAGAGAGAGAGAGAGAGAGAAAGAGAAATAAGAGAGAGGGTGATAGGGAGATAGAGAGAGAAAAAGACAGAGATGAGAGAAAGAGAAAGATGAGAGAGAAAGAGATGAGAGAGGGAGATAGACAGAGGAGAGGGAAGGAGGGAGAGAGATAGATGAGAGAGGGAGAGAGACAGAGAGAGGGAGATACTTATTTCCCATAGAAAACAAAACACGGGGAGTCACAAAACCTGGGCAGGTGTGACTGGGGGGGGGTCATGTGACTGGGTGGGAGTGAGTGACATCGAATTGGCCATGCCCACCCAGATTTTGTGGCTCCCGTTGTTTTGTTTTCTATGGGAAATGGGCCCAAGTGGCTCTTTGAGTGTTTAAGGTTACAGACCCCTGGCATAGACCAAGCCCTGGAAGCCTTCTTCTGCAAAGGGGCCAGAGGCCATGTGCCTCCCCCCCCCAACTCTCTCCTTCCCTCTTGGCACTTGGGAGAACTCTTTGGGGAAAAATCAATGCTTTGTGGGGAAAAGGGAGTTGTGCCCAAAAATAAGTGTGCGCTCTGCAGAGTCTCAATGTGCCTCTAGTGGTGGAGGAAAGAAATGCTTATGGAAGGAGGAGGAAGAGATCTTTATTGCAGATATGCAATAAACACATATGTATATTTATATACAGACTTATAACCTATTCAAATTGTTAGAATTTATTAAAATAGTCTGGGTCTACACCAGTCTAAGACAAAATTGCTAACTTGAATTCTTTTTTAAGAGCCAGACAGACATGATATTTCTTTTGGAAACTACTGGCTGGATGATTTGGGGTGGCAGGCTAGATCCGGCCCCTCGAGCCTCAGTTGCTGGTCAAGTTGCCTGGCTTAGGTATGTAGTGGAAGAGCAGAAAGGAACATAAACCTTGCCCTACTCAGCCTATAATAGATCTCCAGATTTTGTTTTGGCCAAAACCCCGTACAATCAAAATGCTGTGGTTTTCAATTTTGCTGAATCACGCCCCAGCCAATCAATTCAGCAGAATTTGCAAATTTGCTGTGTGTGTATTCTGTGCGTAAAACACATTTTCAGTTTTAATACATAGCTTGTAATTCTTTCAGGAACGGAATAATGAAAATCTCAGAAAAGACGCTTGTGCTTTCTCCTAAAAAGAAATGCATACACGCAGAGAGACATGATGTAGTTGAGGGGTGATGAAGTACCTGTTCGATACAATTCTGTAGCACCCCTGAAGAAGCGAGGCAAAGCTGCCTCCAGCAACATAATGAAGTCTTCAAGCTCTTCAGTAACTCCCACTAGGAAATATTCATTAATCAAGTTGTATTTGGCTTGTTCCAAAGCCCATCTGCTTCCCACATTCCTAAAATGATAAAAAGTAATTACAGGATGGTTTTGATGTCTGCCAAGAATTTTGGTTCCCTTCATTTAGATATTCTCACACCAGGCTAAAATAATGGCTAAGCTGTTATCTTTGCACAGGCAAGAAAACAAAGTTTCAGCCACACACATTTTTAATTTCCTTTGCTTTTTTTTCTGCTCCCCACTTTTTGCTCTCTTCATTGCCTAGGTTAGATGTCAAAAGATTTACAGCTCTGATTTCTAACTTCTTGATGGCGCAAATGCCTTTTTAAAATGTGCTTGGGAACAGGGAAAGTTTTGCTGTTATACTAAAACAGCCAAGAGTATAATTTTGATTCTGATGAAGAAAAAAAAAAGATTGAGAGAACATTTGAGTTGTTCAACTGTTTTCCACAATAACAATAGAATATTTGCATTTTAGTATGTCTACATTATAAGCAAAAATAAAGAGAGTTCCTATTATCATCTACTATTGGTATCTTATGATTATATTACTTCATTGTTTGTATGTACACTGAGAGCTTATGCACCGGAGACAAATTCCTTGTGTGTCCAATAAAACTTGGTCAATAAAGAATATTCTACATTCCATTCTTTAAAACAAATTATTAAGCATTCAGATGACATTTAATGCTCAGAAAGTAGTTGCTCATGCCTTGCACTGAATAAATTGTCTGAAGAAATGATCATCAACACATTTACATACAAAACCACTACTGGAAATTGGTTATACTTGAAGTGACCTCGAGATACTATATGTTTGGGACATTATCATGACAAACTCCTCTTGTTTACTCCTTTTTTCCTTACTGATAAATTCATAGTGCGGTAAGTTTTTTAAAATAAAATTCAATTGTGCCTATTTCTAACAGTGAAAATGAAAAATAAGCTTAGCTCCTTTGAACAAATACTTGTTAAAGCCAATACCAAAATCCCCACCTCCTCTTAAACAGTTTTTAATCGGGATAGTCAATCATTGGCATGCAAGTTTAGAAAGGAAAGGGACAGTTTAATTTGAAAATGGTGCATAATTCTCTAAAGCTTTACTCCTTGGAAGATGAGCTACTTTTGTTAATTAAGGCTCACCACCATCATCACCACCACCAGTAGCCCGAATTTAAATTTCTGGTACCCATTCTCATTAGTTCAATCAATATAATATAATTAAGGATAAATATCTTCTGTAGTGTCATATTCTTACCAGCATTCAGAGCTATGCCCACAGAAAAATGGTATTTGAAGCCAGAGTTTCTCCGGAGCACAATCTGAGCCTCCAGCTGCTACACATTCGTCAAAGGTCTGGAAAAAAAAAAAACCAAAGAAACTCAGAAGTAAGATATAAACTTCTTTCTTGCATATGAAACTTTTCAATATGGTCATATTGTTAAATAAGGGATATAAGAACGATAGCAAAAAGTCCCATTTCTGTGTCTGCCTATAACAACTATGCTTGCAAGTCAATCTCTATTGGATTCCAATTGCAGATACCATTTCAATGATACAGACACTTGAGAAGCAAATGTTATCTGCAGAGAGAACAGAAAAAACTAGAAATGAAAGTTAAAATGGCTCCTGGGAATATGGACAAAATGTGTTAATTTAAAAAAAATGGTTTATTTTATATTAGTAGGAACCAATTTGAATGTATTATATTTGTTGATTAAAAAGATTGCCTGTTGGTAATCAAATTATACTATTGCTACTGCTGCTGCAGTAGATTGGGCTAATTTTGAAAGTTCTGAATCCTCCTACACAAAAGTTAACTACTTAGTACTTTCTAATACTACTGGAGCAGAATCCAAACAAATGTTGCAGAACAATTCATGCTTTATAACCAATGCAAAATCCAAGTAGCACAGAGGGCGTGATATGATTACCACCAAGCAAGTACAAGTGTATATCAGCAAGAAATGTGTGGTCAGGAAGAGATTTTAAGACAACATTAGTTATAGCTGACTGATCAACTGGATCACAACCAGCTTCCTTCTTGCTAAGAAACTCTTTAGGCATTATAGCAAGAGTACGGCCTCTGGGCTGAATTCTCCAAGTAATGCTATAATAAAGAATCTCATAAGTAGACTGCATCTGGCTTAAAGGGAAAGGCATCTCCTGAATACAGTTAACATGGCACCAAAGCAAAAGGAAGACACAAGCAATCTGGCTGAAATGGATCCATGGATTGCTGTAGTGTTCCCGTAACATAAAATGAAGACCCAGCTGAGGGTGCCTATGGATCTACACGATCCATGTTTTGTATATCTAAATAGCAGGAGTATTATCAGTATACACATACTCTATGTACACTGCTTCACATACAGTAGTTATGAAAAATAGATGAAGAAGGCTCAACTCATTGGGACTGCACAAAAATGGGGCAGGAATAAAATCTCTTCTGTACTTTGTTTCATATTTCCTGGCTGAATTACTGTACCTATACTTGTGGGTCCAACAGTTTAACCTAACTTCGTTCTGAGATGATAGTGATAATGTCACATAATATTCAACCCTAAAGTATGAAATATTATACTGGGAAGGGATGACTATATTACTTGCAGTTTGAAGAATTCCAGTCCATGGCTCTCTGTAATACATGGCAAAAGTTTTATGATTCAGCATTAACTGGTTGTAATATTATCCCGCCAGACTCAGGTTAATGCCGAACAATTAAGAATCTTCACACAATTCTTAATAGACTGCACTCTGCTCATGGTATGAAGCATCCAGATATTTGCTCAGAGAGGAGAAGGTATCAGCAGTGTCCTTGGGGGAGGGCCAATAACAAAAGTAGTGTTGCACTGTGTAAGCTCCATCTCTTTTGTGCATGCTTCATTACAGTGCCCACTCATATAAAAGGGACAAGAGATTGTATTGTGCCACCATGACATTACGTCTATCGTTTTGATAAAACCTCTTATGCCACAGATGCTTGTGAAAGGTATCTTCAGTTAGTCTATACATATTAATTTCTTTACTTGTCAGCAGGCGAAAAGGTAAAGCTAAGAAATCCAGGAAAGAGCTGGACAAGCAAGTATGTTCACAATTAACAGCAGAAACTTCTAACATGAGATAGCCAACCTAAGATCTTCAATAAAGGATTATGGGGAAATAACAAAAGAAATATATGGAGGAGTACTTTTAAAAAAAAGCTCATTCCTGCTCTCATGAACAGATGTTTTTAAAAGATCAAAAATTTTCACAGAAAACTCTTGTGAATGGAATGAGAACTTTTGCTCCAATTTTGGTTTTGAACATTATTGTCTTATGTTTTTCATTTAGTTCATAAATTACATAGTTAAAACTAAGCCACAAAGAAAGTGAACAAGATATACTTTTACTTTTTTATCCCCTTGCTTTCGCCTTCGGAGTCCAGGCCTGTAATCATCACCAAAGCGCAGGAAGTAATAATAAGAAACCAGCCGTTCTATAGGATCTCTTATGACATTGATGTATATTGGTTTCTTTTTAACACCAAATCTGAAACAGAAAAGATAATCCAATTGACAAATCAAAGCGTTTCCTGCATGATGTAAAAGTGGATCCGGTATCAAGTTTATTTCAAAAGAGTGTTCCTCTCCCCTCATATTAATGTATTCAGGAAAAAACAATAAGCAGACAATACGTTTTCCATTTCAAGGGTCTTTTAAGAAGGTTCACAGTCGAGATAGTTTTCAAAGGAAGGTCACCAGACCTTATCCTAATACATTCCATTTTGGTGGATTTTAAACATGCATATTTGATATTTAAATATACTCACTTTATTTTGTCTAACAAGTATTATCAGCAGAAGCCTTGTCTGGTACTTCTGCTTCCAACAGATGCAACCTTTTAAAACTATACTTTGCAACAAAGAAGATAATGCAGCTGGGATTACTATAATGACCAGATGGAGGAAAGGTATGAGGGTGAGGGAGGTGCTCAGAAATAGTTTGTGGTTTGATAAAGTCCCCCTTTTAAATAAATATTAAATAAATTTGATAAAGTCCTGCCTTTTAAAAAATTGTTGCAGAAATGATAATTAAGCTTGATGAATACTGGAAGCTGGAAAAATTAGCTATATTCAACAGAGGAGAAACCCGATAGGATTTAATTGAGCACAATAGTTTTGTTCTTTCATTAGCACCTTCTCTTAAGGAATTTATATGATGTTCTTGTGAAAATGTCTGTGTTCCTGTGTTGTGCAAGTCTTTGACTCCTATAGACTGCCTGGATAAGTCCCTGCAAGATTGCGGAAGTAGTTTGCCACTGCCTCCCTCCTAGGGCAGAGAGAGTAAGTGTCTGGTCCAAGGTCACCCAACTGTTTTTGTGCCCAAGGCAGAACTTAGTACAAAATAAAGCTTTCATCCTATCGTGCATACAGGTAGTCTTCCACTTACAACCGTAGTTGAACCCAGAATCTTGATTGTTGAGTGAAGTGGTTGTTAAACAAGAGGCGTGACTACTTCGCTCAATTACCACAATCCTGGTCTTCCAGTTGCAGTTGTTAAGAGACTGTACAGTTGTTAAGCAGAGCGCTGGACAGAGGGCCCAGGTGTGGTGAGACTGGGAGAAGGCCTGTCCCCATTTTCCCACTGAGGAAAATGATTGCAAGAAGAATGGCCAAGAACTGTCTTCTATTGCCCCAGAATATAGGATAGGTGTGTGCTAAAGTGGAAATTAGATTATAATCTAACTCGATATACTAAGCAGCAAGTTGGGTTTTTTTTAACCTAAATGGCTCTTTACATTCTGTTCTGTGAAACGTTTCTCAAAATTAGCTTATATCTTGGACATTTCTACTAGAGTTCACCATTTCCCACAAGAGGTGGGGAAAGTTTTAAATGCTTTGCAGTAAACTTAACAGTGGCCACAAAACTCTGCAGGCCCGAAAGTGTCAAGAGCAGCCCATCCAGTCATGCTTTTGCTGCTACTCTCGATTTTGTTGTATGCATGAAGTGCTTCTACTACATTTATCATTTTGTTCATACTAGAATTTGTCGCATGGTGTAAATGCAACAAATATATTCTGAGACTAAACCTTCTTTTGTAGCGAAGGAAAAAGAGACTATTCAAGGTCTCTCTTGAACATGTTTGCTTCTCAATTCATATTTCTCATTCCTTGACTCAAGCTGAAGTGCCAGCTCCAGCTCTGCACGTGGGAAGGCAACGCTCAGGAAAGAGGAGCAGAAGGGAAACTTATTGCTACAATTAATTCCTCCTATGCTTTATGTCCTCTTAGGGGAGGAACAGTCTAACATATGTTTTTTATGTCATCTATGAATGTATATAGCCAACACAGAAAAGAACAGGTTTGGCTTCAGTAGATGGGAGAGATGAATCAATACTGTTACGAAAGAGACCCAGAAGATATCAAGATCTCTTAGAATTCAATCACGATAAAATTTAAACACGAAGAGAATCCTATCAGTAAGTTAGTACTGAATAGTTATATTTCAAAGAACATGAAAGCAAAAAAAAAAAAACCCTGATTTTTCTTTTAAAAAAAAGTTCTTGTACATATCAACTCATTATCCTCTTTGATAAAATTTCTACAATATATTTTACCACAGCTGTTGCAAAACTTTTAAACTTCATTTTAATTTTGTATGAGTGCATATTGAATCAAAGCACTAGGGGAGAGTTTACTAAGGAACATAAATAAACAGTATTCAGAGACTGTATATTTCTCCTCTCAAAGAACATCACACCATACCATATGTTACTCAAGAAGAGCAAATACTGCACTATTATTTTTAAAACCAAAATCACAAATATAAGAAAACATTTGTCAACGCCGAACTAAACCTGGCAGAAGCCATTTTCCTAGTTCACCCACTACGGGAGGGAGGAGGAGGTTGGAATGCCTTGCTAGACACAACTTAGATCTTTCTTGTGGGAACCAAGGTCATCTCCCAGGTGATGGGCCTGAGGAGCCTGCCAATTAACTTAATTGGCCAACATGACCAGTGACCAGGGGGTTATTGCTGGCTTTAATTATGCTAAAACCACGGGAAAGATTCAGAGTTGGTTTTCTACTAAGCGTGCCGATATGATGTACCCAATCAAGAAGTTCTTAGAGGAAACAAGTGGCCTAGGAGTTCTGGTTTGCCTGGGATTGTTAGTCAGAACCTTGACACTATTTAGAGGGCAGGCACAGTCATTTAACAAATGAAAAAACTTAAGTATAAGACAATCCTGGGGAAAGTATGCCTATAAATGTTGTTTTGTTGTCTTT
Source organism: Thermophis baileyi (assembly GCA_003457575.1). Lineage (NCBI taxonomy): Eukaryota > Metazoa > Chordata > Lepidosauria > Squamata > Dipsadidae > Thermophis > Thermophis baileyi. Next base: position 4,654,587 of record QLTV01012194.1, read on the forward strand.
CTTAAATAAGAGGTCTTAAGTTTCAAACTATGAATAACTTATTGAATAAAGAAATGCTTATACAGATGTTCAAAAGGTTATTTCATTACATATTCAACACAAGAGATGCATTAATACAGTATGTTACACTTCTGAATTTGGAAAAACGAGGTAATTTTATACTCAGGTTTCTTCTTTGAGATTGAGAGTAGGCAGCTCTTTCTTGGTATGTAATATTTCAACCTTTCTCTGCCATTGTTGACTGCAGAATTACGTGATACTATGTTTCATTAGTATAGATAATATAAACTTTCTGGAGGTTGCCATTTTTACTTAATTACCAAATAAAAGAAAGAAAACATAGGGCAGGACCAGAGGTGGGTTCCTGCCGGTTCGGACCGGTTCTTTAGAACCGGTAGCGGGAATTTCCCCCCACTTGCTGAACCGGCAGCAATGGCCAACTGGACACCCCCCTGATCTGGCTCTCTTGGCGGCGCCATAAGCGCTGCCATCTTGTTTTTTGCTTCTGCGCAGAAGCTGTTTTTTGCTTCTGTGCAGAAGCTGGATTTTCAGCACTGGGCATGCGCCCACGCAGCATGGAGGAAGCGAACCGGCAGCGAGGTAAGTTAGAACCCACCCCTGGGCAGGACACACACACAAACACACACACGGACACTTTTTCTTAACTTGCTTTAAAAGCTACTATGCTTTCAAGGTTAAGCAAAATTGAGAATTAAACGAAGACTACAACATATAGGAGCCGTGATGGCACAGTGGTTAGAATGCAATATTGCAGGCTAATTCTGCCGATTGCCAGCAGTTCGATCCTGACCCGCTCAGGGTTGACTCGGACTTCCATCCTTCCGAGGTTGGTAAAATGAGGACCCAGATTGTTAGGGTCAATATGCTGACATTTGTAAATCACTCAGAGAGTGCTGTAAAAGTCTAAGTGCTATTGCTATTGCTATTGCTATTGCTATTGCTATAAGCAGAAGGATCTGAAGAAAATATGAAAAATCTATCATATTCAACCTATATGCCTACTGTTCTTAAAACAAATGTTCAAACAGAAAATTTCATGTACTAGAAAATAGATCATACTGAGATATTATATGCCAGTCTTCTGCTCTCCGTCTCAGACATTGTCAGAGTACAGACAAGCATCTGTGGAGGGATCAGGGGGGGTCCCAAAATGATGCAAGTTGTGTTGTAGCACTGCAATGCAAGCCCTACCCTTTTCTCTGTGTGTGTTGCATACCATGCACCCGCCCTAAGGTGTGCAGCTATTCTGCTTTAATCCCTCTGATAAAAGCAGCAAAAACCTGTGGGGTACAGAGGAATCCAAGGAACAGTGCTTATCCCCTGCAGTCTATTTCAATTGCTCAATACACAAGTTTTAGGGGAAACTGCTTTATCCAAGATACAGCAAGAGGTTAACTAGCATATAAGTAGACATTTATTGTTTTGACTCAGAGAGTGGACTGCACACATATTCCACCTTATGCTATCCAAATGTATTTGCAGTGCAACTGCCAAACTTTGAGTCAGCAAGACTGTAAGTGATGCTAAATGGAAAATTAAGCATTGTAGTGTCAAGATGTTATAAAGAAGTAATATTTGTCAAAAGAAAGAGAATCTGATGTCACTGAACCAATACTATTATTGCCTATCCTGTAGGCTTAAACAGCTGACCATTGACCTTTAAAGAGAGGTTCTCTTCCCATAGTTGGAATGTTACACTTAAGTACCATTTAAGTAGCTCAAATAATAGCACATAAAATGCTACACTGAATAGAAGGCAACTCAGCAATTATATAATCATGCTGGAAAACATTTAATGCTAAAACTAACAATTTCATTTCTATGAACATTTTTAGCCACTACCCTGGAGCACCTGAGATTTTTCACATCAACTTTCACTCCGAAATCCTTTGAGGAGAATAGGCAGTCAGTCCTAACATTTGAGGATGGGATGATAGTTTAATACCACTTGTAAACAAAACTCAGACTTCTGGGGAAGCTCCAATGACTGCAATGGAACAAGGAATTGGCAAACAAATTAGTGCTTCGAAATTCCTCTCTAGATAAAGGGGAGGACCTGGGATCGCCCTTAAGTGTTCCATACTGAAGCTCCTTGTAAGGAAACTACAACAATGGCCTCTAGCGGGTTTGAGAGCTCCTGGAGCCAAAAGAAACTCAGCTTGGCCCAAACCATGGTTGAGAGTATTCAAGTGGACACTGGGTTCACCCACTTCCTTTCTTAATAATTTCTGGAAATTGTTTATTAACTGCTTTGGGGCTATTAAGAACTTTCAGAATGACAAGTTTCAACATCAAACCTGATGTTTCTCCTTCAATCCACAGGGAAAGAAAGTTAATGTAAGTTTAACAACTTTGAATAAATTGTTTTGAAATAAACAGCAAAAAGGTAATTAGAACATTGATTTTAGAAAGTTACTAAAGGGCCAGATGGATTGAAAATGAGATTTTGAACTTATAACAATCCTTCTTGTGTTTAAAATCCTATTAAAATATATAGGAAGATGTAGAATGTATATGGGAAGATTTTTTTTGTTGCATTTTTAGAGAAAATAAGTTACTATGTAAAAAGGAAAAGAAAGGAATATGAAACTTATTTACTTACTTAAGGTTAAATATATACCTTCTTATTTCTGATAAATTTTAATGGACTTTTACTGATTAGGAGTGAATGATGATGCTTTATAACTTCTTTATTGTCTTGAGATAGGGGAAGAAAGATCCTTTTTGAAATGTTAGAGAAAATAAGTTATTAAAATCATTTGTACTTGTCTTTATGATAGGAATATATACACACACGTGCACACACTCACATACATATACACACACACATTCAAGATTTAACTATCAGGAAAAATAATTTCTCTGACTTAATTTCTCTGACTATTCAGATATATGAATGTGTATCACTTGCTCTTTTCATACAGGCAGCATTTAATACAATCTTATCACCAAAAGTTTGAACAGGGCAAGGATATGTTAAGAAAATGAAAGAGGAGGTTGAGGCAGAGAGAAATAAAACTGGAAGGAGAAAACCGGTATTTGCAATTCTCTGTATGGTGCAATTTTTGATCTTGACCATTAGAGGGCAGTACAAACTAAAGTGAATCGTGAACTGCTGTTATATTATGAAAATTTCAAATGATAAAGAATGATTCAAGCTCAAATTGGTGCAAATTGAATTATTTGTTGTGTAGCTTACTTTGCAAAATCCAAGAAAGATATATGTCCATGATAAAATCCTGGTTTCATCTCTTTCCATGAAGTTATGTTCTTCACAAAACGTACCTACAAGAAAAAGGAAGATTTTGTAATGTTTTACAAAACAAAACAGTGTGTGTATGTATGTATGTATGTATGTATGTATGTATGTATGTATGTATGTATGTATTTCATTATAAAATTTATTCTATTTTATATCTTCCAGGAATTCAAGGAGGATGAGCCAGCATCATCAGTATTTATTATGGACAGATAGTTGAAAACATTGACATATGCTAAACATGGTTAAGATTTTAATCAGGAATGTCTTATATTTCATATTCTATAATAATACTTTGAACAGACTTTGCTATAATTATTAGTCAATGTATATATTTATTATTTTAAATGTTATATTTAGGTCCTATCTTTCATACTTAGAATGCACGAATTTTACACTGACACTATGAGACACTGGTAAGTACAGATAAGAGTAAAATCTCCAAGTCAGGCTCAACTCCTGGCAACTTCAGCAATACGTCAATTAATTTTCTTGGCAATATCACAGAAATGTTCTTCAAGGTCTCATTCTAGTCCATAGACCTGAAGTTCCAAATTGGAAATTACAATGTATTAGGATTATTGCAAGTATTTGAAAATGGTGTTTTAAAAAAATTGCTAGTGTAAACAAAGGATCTGTCCTCAAAGCACTGAAGCAGCTACCATGGCTGCTTGAGACTTCCCTACTATCTGCACAGAGACCCAGTATTGGTCTTTTTGAAGAAGCTACATGAGTTTGCACACAAATACATGATTTGGAAAGCAACAAAGTGAAACTTGGACAAAAATTGACAAACATGAAAATCTGTATCTGTAATAATCTAATCTTGTACTTTCAGAAGTTGAAACTGTAATGGAAAAGAAATAAGATAAAGCAGACATATCTGTGTTATTCTCATAATTTATCAAGATAATATATGATGATATTTCTAGAACAACATTCCTAACGCAGTGTTCATGGTGGCTGGAATTTCTCAGAGTTGTCTGGCAAAATGACTTTAGCGATTGCCAAGAGAATACCAAACATCTGAAGTAAGCTGCATCTTGACCTTTGGAGGAGATTGCTTTAGCCAATACACATAGACACAATTGTCAAGTCAATTTAAAATGGGGACTATTACATTCCAATAGTAAATTCAAGTGCCAATTCCCAGCATTATTAAAAAAGAATCAGCTACCAACTTGCTCAAAAGAATTGGAAAGTTTGAGAAAGTACCCCCCCCCAATGATCATAAAAATCTAGAGATAAAAACTGTACCTAGCACAATGAGAATTAAGCATACTCAATAATAACACAACATAGATATCAGAGGAGAGAGAGAGAGAAAAAAATAAATAAAACAGGTAGGATGATAAAGAAAGTTGAATTCTAGCTCCCCAACATCCTGACCAAAAGCATTCCTTTAGGCGGCAAGGAAATATTTTTTGCTATTTGTGATTTTCTAAAGAGGCAGAAATTTAGCAGCCATTTAAATGCAAATTTGATTCGGTTTTTGCATAGTAGCAATAGCTATGTCTCTATGCATAGTAGCAATAGCTATGTCTCTATGCTATGTCAAATGGAACAGAAATATATGATACAGAAACCAAATTTTATTTAATTACCCTCTACGTTATCGCAAACTCTGATATAACATCAAATGTATCCTACAAAATATAGATAAGTGAGGTATAACAGTCCATTTAATGAACATTCAAAGTTACAACCCCCTCACAAAAAAAATCTAAATATGAATCCTTTCAAAGCTACAACCCCCCCTGCAGTGCTTCCGCGGTCATTCACCCTTACAACCGACAACAGAGACACTGCAGCATACCCTCCTACCTATCACCCTCTCGTCCTGCCCCGTCAGGCCCTCAGCACTGGGCGTTCCCACCATACCGGGTTCCACTCACTCCTACCTTCCCCAATTTGTCACAATTTGCTTAATTATCTTCTGAAGATATCCAGAGCTCAGGGAGTCAGGATTGAGAAGGCCGCTCCCTTGCTGGGCCCATTGCTGGGCCGCATGGCACAATTGAAAAGAAATAGCTGGTTTTGCTTCTCTCACAATCCTTCCATCCCCAGAGCCAGCCACGTTAGCTTTATGCTAGCATGGCTGAAGTTCGGGGAGTTAAGAAGATTTTGGTCCATCCTTAGCTCCCTGGATGCCAGCATTAAGGCCTTACACTAAAATGGCTGGCATTTGGAGAACTAAGAAGAAATTGTGCTGATTTTGATCCATTTTGGTCCTTTCCACCTCAGTCAGCATAACACTAGCCCTACGCTGGCCTTTGGGGAGATAAGAAGAAATCATGTTGATTTATGCTGGCTGAGGAGGAAAAGATTGCAACACATCAAAATTGGCACAATTTCTTCTTAGCTCCCCGAATGCCAGTCATGCTAGTGTTAAGGCCTTATGCTGGCGTTCGAGGAGCTGACGAAATCATGCCAATTTATGCTGGCTGGTGAGGAAAGGATTGCAAGAGACCAAAATCGGCATGATTATTTAATTCCCCAAACGCCAGCCACGCTAGCGTAAAGCTAGCGCGGCTGGCACTGGGGAGGAAAGGATTGTGAGGGAAGCAAAACCAGCAGGGTTTCTTCTCAATTGTGCCATGTGGCCCAGTCTTCTCTACTCCAACTTCCTGAGCTCTGGATATCTTCAAAAGGAAGTGTGCAGTTGTGACGGAGTGGCGTATGGAGGAGGGCCATAGGTCTTTGGGGAACCCAAGGGGCAGGAGGCAGACCATGGGATATCTCAGAGGTTGGGGAAGGCCTTCCCGGTGCGTGTGTGCCTGCACTAGGCTTCCCATGGTTTCCCCCACCCCTGAGTCACCCCATGTTCTACCTAATGACCTGTGCATTGGGGAAAGCAGGGACAGAGAGATAATTAATTATGCACTTCATTTAATGTAGTCCTAGATGTCCGACATGAATGGGCAGGCTCCATTACTATCATAAGTCGAGGACTATCTGTAGCCATCATAATCTGCTACAAAAATAAAATAAAAATAAAAAAGCCTAAACAGAATTCTTCATTCCATGGGCTGCTGCAAATTATTCAAAGCTTACTATACAAGTTAAATATATATTTTAATGTTGGTATCAAAAATGAATGAACTTGTTAGAAATATAATTGCCATGGATCCAATCTCCAGCTCTAAAGGACTCTTCTAGTTTATTGCAAAGACATATAGTGGATGTTTATTCCCAGTGTTTGAGTGAACAGTCAGTGTAGTGCATCAGATTTTTTTTTTTAAAAATTAAATACTGTCACAACAATATGGGCTACAATAGGCCTGCTGGGTAATGAAAACCAATCCTACAACTGACCTATAAGATCTAGACATAGCAATGATACTCCAAACGTTCCAATTCTGACAAGCTAGATAAATATAAAAAATACTAATCAAATCTCAAGGTCCAACAGGTCACAGATCCTGCCAATTATTGTTATTTCAGTTTCAACAGACTCATGTAGTATCAGTTCCCAAGTGAATCCAAGCAGTTTAAGTACAAAGACCATGAATAATAATGTTTTATACTTTTAATACTTTTTTTTAAAGACTGTGCTATGTTGTTATTCAAATCTCCACCTCATCCAGCACCTGCATGTTGAATGAAAAATCCCAGGAAAGTAAACTGGAGCAAATATTAAACTGCCCATTCAACATTCTTAATACCTTTTCTAGGGAAAATCTACCATCATAATAGCAGGTAAGTACAAAAGACCTTACATGTAGGCCTTTTTTTATACTAGTATTTTTGTCTACTATCTTGCAGTAGTAACTGAAGTAACAATTAATGTATGTTGATATCACTATATTTGATGCCAAAGCCTTTCATGAACAGAGAATATTAATTTGTCATCAATTATTCAGGATCATATGCAATTCTGCAAGTGTTTTCATCACTATTTCTTTTTCATATTGTTACAAAAGTTATCACACACACACATACGCACGTGTTTGGGTTTTGTTTTAGAGGAATGTTTGAACTGGAGATTTTTTTCCTAAAATTTTATTTAGGAAGGTCAAAAAATATAAAAGGATTTCTGCAGAACATTTTTTCCTGATACTTAAAAAGAAAATACTCAAAAGCTATTTTTGAATTTCTGGCATATTCAAACTGTTTTACATTTTCAACCCAGATGAGTTTTTTTAGAAGTGAAAGATAGAATAAATGTATCTTGACAGAGAAAAGGCGTCAGAAATCCTACAGGGGGAAAAGTGAAAATTGGGAGCTTCAAAAATTATCTGAGGTACAAAGAATCACATATGCTCAGAAAAACATGAGAGAATAAAATAGATTATAAATTTCAAAATTGCTGACAAATATGATAAAGAACAAGTGCAACATTTTACTTTAATGATGTATGATTTCATTACACATGCATATTGAGATTTGAGCAAAATATGTCGCCAACCTGGTTTTCTGGGGAACTGCTGAGGTTCCCAGGTGTGCAATACATATTTAGGCAAAAAATAGTAATTCAGCATATTTCTGTGAACATAAAACTTGCCTTAATAAAGTCCTTCTTGATCAGCCATAAGTCAGATAATCCTTTTTTGCTACTCTTGATAGCACATAAAGGGACATCATATGGTTAGCATTATTAAGCCAATTATTCTTCTAGAATTTTGAAAAAGAAGGCCGAAGGGTAATAAGACTGACTAAGAGAGAAGATGGAAAATGATCTGAATATGAATCAGTGGATTCCATCAAGAGGTTTGTATGGAAAAAAAGATATGACCCAGTTATGAACAAACGATGGAAATAAAGGTTTAAGCAACTAAAAAAAGGCAAGACGTTGTATCCGATATGAAAAGGAAATAATGACCAATTGATGTAGAAAATACAGGAGAAGAAGAAAAGTTAATTCTGTTTTAAACAGTAAGAGAATGCCCTAATTTACCACATAACAAATACCTATAATGGTTTAACCATATATCATACCTACCTTTGCCTTTATTCAAATTTAAGTTCAATGAAATTAAAATTTAAGATAAATCAGATATGAAAACTTCCACTCTAATTCTAAGTCAGGATTTTATTAGAACCTATATTTTGTTGTTCTCCATTGGGAATGAGACATCTCCTCACACACAATATTGTATGATTGATAAGAGAAAAAGCGTAAGTAAGATTAATGAGCAATGCAGAATGTAATATCTTAACTATGGTAACTTACCTGATCTTGTAGAGACATAACAGGATTGTTTTTGGTTGTGTTGATATGAAGAACATGATACTTATTCTTCGCACAAAGATCATATGCAATGTTTGTGAAAGATGTACTTGCAGTTTTAGGTACTCGATTGTAAATGATCACTACATCAACATCTTCATCTGGGATAAGATCTGATCGAGAGCCATCTACCGTATGGCGCTGCTCTATTTCCCGAACTTCATGTTTTGCAATAGCCCTCTCTGTCAAAATATAGCACAAAACAAAACAAATGCATTTTTAATTTTGCCATTTATTAAACCAATTTAATTTCAAATTGCTTTTACTAAGAGACAGATTATATGGCTAAGTGACTTTGGTTAAACTATGGCTAAATAGGAGCATCTTAAACATCCTAAATTTGTAGCTATACCTTTAAAGAATAGTACTTTTTCTAAAATGAAGGAGCTTAAATGGAAAATTTAGGTCCCAACTGTGTGCAGTGACTTGTTTCTTGGTTATATTGGGTATTATGGTATATCGTATATTCTTATGTATTTTAATATTTGCATTATTGTAATGGTTTTTATTTTATTTCTAATTTTGTTCACCACCTAGAGCAGTGATGGCTAACCTTTTTGCCATCGCGTGCCAAAAACGGGGGGAGCGCGGGCGGGTCAGGCGCATGCGTGCCCACACCCATAATTCAATGCACCCCACCCCACCCGCGCATGCGTGCGTGACCCCCCCGTGCTCCCCCCGCTTTTGGTACGTGATGGCCCGGTGGGCCCGGTAGGCCCGTTTTTCGCCCTCCCCAGGCTCCAGAGGCTTTCTAGGAGCCTGGGGAGGGTGAAAACAGCCTTCCCCACCCCACCCCACGGAGTCCGGAAACGGCCCATTTCCCGACTTCCGGTGGGACCAGAAGGCCCGGTTTTTGCTCTCCCCAGGCTCCAGAGGCTTTCTAGAAGCCTAGGAAGGGCGAAAATGGCCTTCCCCACCCCCCCCCAGAGGCACTCCGGAGGCCGGAAACGGCCCATTTCCCAACTTCCAGTGGGACCGGAAGGCCCATTTTTTGCCCTCCCCAGCCTCCAGAGGCTTTCCTGGAGGCTAGGGAGGGCAAAAACAGCCTCCCCCACCCCCCCAGAGGCCCTTCGGAGGCCAGAAACGCCCTCCCACAGCCTCCATGCGAGCCCTTTACTTACCTCAAAATGGGCTGCGTGGAGACTCCTGGGAGGGGAGGGGGCGTGGCCAGCCAAAAATTAGCTGGCCAGCGTGCGCATGCGCGCTGGAGCTGATCTACGGCAATGGCTCCCGTGCCAGCAGATATGGCTCCACGTGCCCCCTGTGGCATGCGTGCCATAGGTTTGCCATCACGGACCTAGAGTCACTTGTTGAGGTGGATGGCCATACAAATAAATAAAATAAAATAAACTACAGGAAGGGAAACCCATCAGGTACATTAAAGGTTTCAGGGTTATGGCTAGTCTTAATCATAGTTAATACTAGGAAGAATTTAATTTATGCATATATGATCATAATTTGGAACTGAAACTACTATTCAGGGTTAACAAGAAGAAGAAAAAAGATCACACAGTAAGACTTTTTTCACATATATCTTACAAATAATGACTATAAAAAATCCAACACTTTGCAAAGGCAGACAGTTGAAAAGATACTGCACATAATATGAATTTTACAAAACATTAGCCGCTGACCATTTTGGATTTAGTCAATTAATTGAAAAAAGCAACTGAAATTTAGATAAAATGAATCCTCTGCTTATTTTAATTAAGCCCTGTCCCTCGTGTATGATATTACAATGACTGACTTTGCAAAATCCAATTAGATATTAATTGCACGTCTGAAAGAAAAGAAGTGGAAGCACTTTATGACAATATCATCATTAAAGATGCAAAGTTTCCATCTTGAGTACAAAAATACAAGCCACAAAAAAGAAAGGAGTAAATGAAGCAAGTAGAAAACCTGAAATGGACATCCCAGAAACTGGCACACTATACTTTGGTGTGGGGTTTTTTTCAGCATCTTTCCAAGTAATTACTAAATGAATTTATCTCAAAACATAACCAGTACTATCATCCAAATGAATGTAGCTTTTCTATATATTGGTGGGGGCCGCGGCAACTCGTAGTTAGGACACTGAGTCAAAAGACCGTTGAGAGGTTGACAGCTCAGCAGTTCAAAACCTGAGAGTGAGCTGCATGACAGAATGAGCTCCTGTCAATTTGCCCCATCTCCTGCCCACTAGCAGTTTGAAAGCATGCAAATGCAAGTAGATAAATAGGTACCACTTGGGTGGGAAAATAACAGGAACATGAAAGGAGCCCCCTCAGGCATCCCCTGGGCAACTGTGATGTCACCAGCTAATCCTTTCAACCCAGAAGTGCCTTGATAGGTGCTTCCAACACAAATGTAGTAGTAGTATATATGGATGCCTATCACTCCTAGCTGCCCTGAAGGTAAACTGCCTAGCAGACTGGTAGTTAGTCAACTATCAACCCAACAAAGTTTAATAAATATACTCTTTCCAGAATGACTATAGTAATCTTCATTGCAATTTCTTAAACTAGTCAAGTAGACAGAAATAAGAATCCCAATTCTATGGATATGCATGGTACATACTGTCTTTGCAATATGTGAGTGTGGAGAGAATATTGAGATTGTAGAGTAAGAATTCTCGAAGTTCATGTACGTAGAAAAAATACGGGGGCGGGGGGGAGACAAGGAGACTAAAATGGCCAGAAGAAAAGCAAGAAGAAGAAATGCTCTGCAATCAATAAGTTGAGATAAATCATATAATTTAAAATTATATATTTGTTTGGCAGCAGTTTGTTGGGTGGGAACAGAGAAACATGAGGACAAGAAAATGGGCGGCACTATTAATGTCTTGCATCATCTGTCCTTGCCATCAACATCTGAAGTTCCCCATTTTGAGAAGAGTGGGGCTTTCAAAGGAGGAGAAAAAAATGGTTCCCCTCCCCGAATACAAAGCATGCTCAGAGCTAGCACACAAGTAGGAATGGTATAAAGTATTCAGTTTCTATATTTGCTTTCTGTGACACATATAGCCTTGAGACATACAAGCAAACAAAAAAACTCACATCATCTGAGCAACAAAAATACTTTTCTGAAAACAAGAAAAAGAGTAAGTAAAACCTAAAATATGTAATGAAATGCGCAGTCATGTTAAAACAGGTGGCAGATACAAAATGTATATTTTTACAAAAGCTGCCTTTTACAGATAGATTTTAAAAAACAGTGATCAGGGTCATTTTTCTCAGTTCACTACTCCCTTTCTTTTTTTCCTTCCTTTCTTTATCAAGTTGTTCCCTTGTTTGTGCTTGCATTACATGCAAATTATTTCATTGACCCAATTGTGAAGGATCCTTGTTGCTTTTAGTTCAGTGGTATTGAAGGATGGCAGACTCTTAACATTTTGCATCTAAAAGCTGGTGGGAGAAGTAAGATGGGTACTAAAATAAAAAAAAACAGGAACTAAAGAGAAGTAAAAGAGTCTGTTGTATCTACACTCACGTGAAAAAGTAAGTACACCCCATTGAAACGTTTCACTTTTTCACCCTATTTTAACATGTAAATAACTCATCTTCATTTCAACAATATTGATAAAGGGAATACAGTACTGTATAATATAAATATCATATGCCATTTACATTTTATAGTCCATTGTGTAATTTAAATAAACACTAATGCAAATTTCACATGTCAAAAAAGGATATCCTTACATTTCTCACTACCTCAAATACCTAAAATTAGAATCAGGTGCACCAGATGATTAGAACATTGTTAGAAAGGATCTGAGAAACTGTCTTTAAACCTCAAACATTTAGCTTGATCTGCTCTTTGCTGTTGAAGTGTGTGATATCACACCATGTCTAGATCAAAAGAGCTCTCTGAAGCCTTCACAGATACCTATGAGTCTGGGAAGGAATTTTAAAGGATTGTCAAACAACAAGACATCAATCATTCCACTGTCTAGAACATTATCTACAAATGGAGTAGATTTGAAACAACTGCCAACTTGTCCAGGCCAGGAAGTCCTAGCAAGACAGCAGAATGCAAGATGCTGAAAGAAGTCTTTAAGATGCCCAGAATTTCAGCACATGACCTACATGTAACTCCCAACACTATTGATGTCAAAATGCATCATCTACTATTAGAAAGGAGCTACATAAATTATCTTCATGGGACGTGTTCCAAAACATTTCCTGTTCAGACAGAATATCAGGCAAAGAAGAACGTTTGCTCATGAATATCAGGCAAAAAAATAATGTTTGCTCATGAATACTTAGGCAAAGACTATGATTTCTAGAACAATGTCCCCTGGAAAGACAAGGCAAAGGCAAAGTTATTTGGCCACAATACCAGAAGACTTATTTGTTGAGACTCAAAGATAGCATTTTATCAGAAGAAACTGATACCAATTGTAAAACATGGTGGTGGAAATGTAATGGTTTGGGGTTGCTTTGCTGTATCAGGGCCAGGCAGCTCACCATCATAGAATCCATTATAAATTTTTCATTGTAACAGAGAGTGCTTAAGGATAATGTGAGACCATCCATCAGAAGACTGAAGGTCAACCAAAAGTGGACCTTGCAACACAACAGTGACCCTAAATATTCCAATATATCCACCAAAGAATGACTGGGGGGGGGGAGAAATGGAGGGTTCTGGAAGGGGCATGGAGGATTCTGGAAGGGGCATGTCAAAGTTTGGATTTAAATTCCACTGAGATGCTGTGGGGAAATCTGAATTGGGCTGAGCATACAAGGAACCCCTCAAATATCACACAGCTGAAAAAATGTGATATAGAATAAATTCTCCCAGCCAATGTTAGAAACTGGTAGACACTTACAAAAATGTCTACTTAAGGTTGTTTCTGGCAGAGGGCAATACCAGGTATTACAGCCAAGAGTGTATTTACTTTGCACGGAATGAAATCACACATCTGTTAACTTTTTGTTGAATAAACAGTTGCAAAGTCAGTTTTTCATAGTTTGTTGTTCAATTAAGCTACTCTTCTATTCTTAAAGCACTTGAATGGAGATAAGATACTGATATGTCCATATATATTACCAAGGAAAAGTTTTTACAGGGGATGTATTTACTCTTTTACATGACTATAGTCAGTCTGCAGCACAACACAAGTTTTTAAAACCATTCTTATTCGTGGTAAAAAAGAGAAAACTGATAAATCAGGCAAGTTGAGGTTAACAAATCCTAATTAAAAATCACCTGTATAGATTGTTGCCTATTTCCTTAAGGTATGGCCTTTATATTTTAAGCACATGCTAGCAGCTACTCTTCATTACAGGATTTATCAATATCTCAATATGGAATATTCAGATTAACAGAATAAGGTTTTTTCATATCAATTCAAACACCATAATTAAAACTCTATGTCTCAGGAATCTTAGTATTCCCAAGAAAAGACAGAAGATGTCACTGGTTTGATGATTTTTAAACTATTCTTATAACCTAGACATAAATAACTGCTCTTCCTTCCTGGACTCTAACCACCAACATGTTTCTTGTCAGGATTTTACAGATTAGACAAGATAGCAATAGCACTTAAGACTTACATACTGCTTCACAGTGCTTTACAGACCTCTCTAAGCGGTTTACAGAGTCAGCATATTGCCCCCAACAATCTGGGTCCCCATATTACTGACCTCGGAAGGATGGAAGGATGAGTCAACCTTAAGTCTGGTGAGATTCGAACTGCCAAATTGCAAGATGGAACATAAAATCACCTGGATTAGAATGAATAGCTACTTTGACTTCCAACATATTTTTTCCATGATTCTAGCACTTTCCAGTTTTCCTGTTCCTAAACTGTCAAGAAAATTGCCTTGTGGTACAGACCAGAATCTAGTCTGATCAAATTTAGCATAGTGCTATTTCATTACAAGATCAAAAAAATCCAACTTGTGATCACAGCTTGCTTCATTTTTTCTATGCCACCAACTCAGCCTCCTCTCTCTATTTTGTATCTGTTCTTGAATACCACAGATTTCTACTTAAGCCCTAAGGGAACAACATAGGTTTATTACAAATTAGGCATGTAAGATATGCAGCACAGAGACTCAACATCTTTGTGTTTATATCATTTTTTCCTGGGAGAAAATACTTGACCCTAATATTGCTATGAACTTGAAAAAGAAAAGACAAACCTTTCCTTTATTTGACACAAAATCGAGCAATTTCCTGAAAAGCTGGCAGCAAACTACTTGAGAAGTATTTTGATTACTCCAAAAGGACTCAGGTTAAAAAAGCAAACCCTGACTTATTAAATATACTGTAAATCTTTTAGACAATTGGATGAACTTTATCTTTATTTATCTAAAGCCAAATCTCACAAAAACTATACAATTAATCTATTTTATACTTTCAGTTGTGCTTTCTTTTTCAAGTATCTTGACCATAACATAAAATGCCTTTCAAAATGTAGGAAATTTATTTTTTAAAATATCTGTCATGTATTACTGTCTAAGCAACACTTCATGAATCAAATGTTCCATGAATCTTCAGTCCAAATCTACTGCTGGGGAGCTCTGATGCCCTACCATGATGCCATTAATTATACACCGCAGATATGGTTGCAAGCCTGAAAAAGAGGGTGGGAGGGCTTCTGACGCTTACTTATTCTGCCAAGGTGAAGAAGGATTTGAATCAGATTAACTCATCATCAGACTAGGTACCAGTCTATAATCAGTCTATTGGGTGGATAACAAGAACACAGTTGGATAACATGCAGCCAGCTGGAGACACTGAAGTGTGAAAGCCAGATATCAGTGTCACTGTTCAGATGGCAGAAGTGATCTAAGCAAGCAGTTGCTAAGGTCCACACACAAAGCAAAACACACACAAACAAAATGCTAATGACAAGTGGTTCCAGTTCAGGGGTGACTTGCCACTGCCTTGTCTTCCAAGGACTGAGAGACTCACTGACCAAAAAGATCTAGCTGGTGTCCCTTCCCAAGACAGATTTCCCTACTTCTGGGTCAGCATGTTAACCATTAGACCACAAACTGTCTCTCCTAGGTTGGTATAATGCTCCTCAAAACAAGATGTGTTTAGAGGACATAGAGGCAGAAAGACAAATACTTGCTTTTATTATACCAGCTGAATTTTGGCCACTTCCTCAGTTAAAAGAATGAAAGAAAAAAACCACACCCTAAATTTATATCAGTTTTTAAAATTCTAACTTTATTTACTTCTCCCTTTCAGCCCTGCTAGTTTTCTCTGGCCTTGGGCCACCTTCCTGACTAAAGCTTTGGCATAACACTGCAAATCTTAGCTTAATTATTACCCTACCCTCTGTGAGAGACTGCACAAGCACAATTTTGGCAGCTAGCACAAGGAGCTCCCACCTTGTAATTAAATCATTATTAATTTTGAACACATATGCAACAGTGGTAACTGGACTGTGTAAATCAAATCCAGTTATTGGATTTAATTTATGCACAAGAGTGAAAATGAGATTTCTGAAAGCAGTAAAAGCTTAATGCTAGTTCAATGACACCCTACTAGGTAAATACAAAAATGACTAATATTTAAGCAGCATTAAAGTGAATTAAATAATGTGTATTTGTTTATTGCATTTATACGCTGTCTTTCGACTTATAAAAGCACTTAAAACTATGTACAATATTCAAATTAAATACTTTAAATAAATATGTTTAAGAATAATATGTATTTATCAAATTAATACATCTGCCCATCTCACAAAAATGTGACTTTGGGTGGCGTTCGAAAAGATGTGTTGATTTGTTAATATTAACAATCAACGTATCAAAATTTAGCTTAAAAGTATGATGGAAAAGGTAGTTTCATGGTTTTTCAAAATGCTGGATGAGTGGAAGCTAAGCTGTTCTAGGAAGAACACTTCACAGTCTGGGAGCAATACATCGCTCTCCTTCACAGCAATAAAGTTTAGCAGGACCACATTGAAAAGAGCCTCACCTGTTGAATTCCAGTAACTGGGCAGGTTTATAGCAGGAGCATCAGTTTCTCAGTAAGTCCTAAACTCATATACTATTAAAACTCTCCTGTTTATTGGTAACCATCAATAGGGCAAAATAGTGCATCATGAAGCAACCATTTTTGAAGTAAGGTACCTCAGATGGGCTAATTTACAGAATGCATCCAAAATCTGGAACCCATTACTGAATTCCTGTGGGACTGAAACTTGGCAAAGTTATGGCTGCTTTAGTGCTGCTAGGCTCATTCACAGTCACAAACAAGGTCATCATTTCCAACACTCCCTGACAACTTCCCACAAGGAATATCAAGAGGGAAGTTGGCAGGAAGTTGGAAGTCCCAGGTCAGCAGGCAGGTAAATGGCTGCTGCCACATGAAGGAGTGAGTGAGGGGGTGTTCAGGAGTGTCATAGTGTGGGCTGGGGTGAATTCATGGGGGTGCATGAGATATGTTTTGCAGGTCAGGAACATCACGTAACAGGTTTGGGAGGCTGCAGGGAAGGTGCTATGTAGGTAGGTAGGGAAAGTACATGATGGTAGGTAAGGAAATATTTCTAAAATGATGACCCAATGGGTCACAGGTTGTCTAGTTTCAAATAATCCTTTCTGGTGACAATACCACTGGTACCTAACCCATTCTCTCTTGTTAATCTCAATTGTCTCTACACAGTCCAATCCATTCCCAAATTGCTAGGCTCCTATGATTTTATTACCCATCCAATGCAATATGCTTTTTATAGTCTTATCAGAAGAATTATTCTGATCTGAATCCTCCGTATGGCAATGACTACATAATGATGACATCAGTTCTGTTTCACCTGGTTTAGTCAGCCAAGAGAAGTAAGGATCAAGCAAACAGAAAGTGTTTTCATCTCTCCACTCTTCAATATTTATTAGATAAAAAGAATATATATAAAGAGATAAGCAGTTACCAATTACTTATCTGTGATTTACTCCAATAGTGGAGTTAAAGTGAATCTGACTGTGTTCACTGTGAGTCTGTCACAATTCTGATACTCTTCGCTCAGCTAAATCTCTGTAAGACATGTCACAACCAATGTTTCTATGTAGGATTATATCTTGTATAATAAATGTTTTTATTAGCAAGTGACCAGGCATTATAAACCAAGATCTTTAATTGGAGGATCACCTTCACTGTCACCTTGACATCTTTTGGTAGACTACAATTTGAAAGGATGGGAGCTCAGCCAATGTCCTCTCTTCTTTCCCTTATAGCCAAGTTATAGTTCCTTCAACGTATTAATACCTGCAGCTATTCCATTAATATAATGTTTACTGGCAGGCCATGCTCTATTCTCTGCTCTCCCCATTTCCCATGGCCAAGCAATAGTAAAACCAGTAGATTAAAACAATTCCTACCTTCTCCTTAAAGCCTTATTATACTGCTCCAAGGAAATAACACTGCAAGCACATATAAACCCTATTATTGCCACCTCCTGAAAGATTATTTCAATTCAATTACTCACAATAAAATCACAATTTCTAGCCCCACAAATCATCCACAAGACCTTTTGAATTGTTCTACAGTATTATGAACCATTGTTCTTGCAGAAAGAGTCCAAACACCCAAGTCAGGGAGTCATTGCAGCAACAAGTCTCTATCATAGGACAAACAATTCCAAACGACAAGATTAACTTCTGTTCTACAAGCATCACACTATCCCATAGTATCCCTGTCCATTTTGAAGAGATTTCTCCTTAATGTACAGTATCCTAACAAGACTCCAGAATGATTCATCTGCTTCCTATGGCCCAGACAGTAAAAACCCTACAAATGTGAAATCAGGATAAAGAAAATAAATTTTCCTCCCAATAAGCCGCAACTCACACTATCTCCAAATTCATCCCTAATCTCTCAACTAAACCTGCATTTGATCTCCAAAGAAGATAAATACAAAGGAATATCCACAGCAGCTTTATACAGGCTCTCCTCAGCTATATGATCTACTTTTTCATTCCCTAAAATATCCTCATAAAGTCAAAAAATCCACTATCTGTGATTCTGTATTCAGAAATCAAATTGATTCACCAAAAGATTTTTACATCTCACTCTTCCATTATGAAGGGCCACCAACCTTGTCAAAGAATCAGATAATATTACAGCTCTTTCAGTTTATTCTAACATCGACAATACTGTCATTAATTTAGCTGATATATTTGAAACACAATCCAAAAGAATATAAAAACAACATAAAAAGCTGCTCTCACTTTCCTAAATGCAACACCTTTAGTACTATCAATATAAATTGAATAATATTGATTTCAACAACAGATGTTTTCAAGAGCCTAAGTTTAGATTCATTAGCCCTGAATCGTGTCTTCTTCCCCAACCCCTATAAATTCATTTCTACCATGAAGAATATCAACATCCATGCAGGATAGAAAGCAACCCTCCTACAAGGTGGGTTATATATGTCCAATTTAGCAGAATTTAACCAAGAACAGACTTTTGCAACATGGAAATCAAACCCAGCATCGTATTTTCCCTCAAACAGTAAATTCCCAGCACTTTGCATACAGCACAGTTATATGGTTAACTATGTTATGTACCAATTCTAAATTTTACATTTAAATGTTGGAAGGCGGGATTAGATTTATATCCCAATCATTTCTAGGAATTGAAGGTGGTCTTATTTAAGATGATCACAAACTCAGGAAGCCGTTTTAAGCGAATTAGACCATTAGTTTCTAACAGCAATATTTCTTACTCAGGCTGATTTTAATGGAAGTCTTTCTTTTCACTATCTGGAGAAGTTAGGGAATAAACCAAGGAATTTGTAAGCAAGGCATGTTTCATCCATGTTTGAACTGAAGTGTAAAGACAAAGTGGGGTTGCTAATAATATTTGGTCAACCCACTAAGAAGCTGAAAAGATTCTAGATAGCACGCAGAACAGCTAACGCAGGTCTATGTGAACTGGCAGCCTGAGAATTCAATCTAAGAAGGGTTTCTTTGGCATATGCATGATTAGCTTGTCACCTTAAGATATCAACAACTTTTTAAAGCCAAAATAGAAAAGAAAGAAAAACACACAGTAGTAACAGTACTGCTTTAAAACATTTATTACCATGAATAGATGTATATAATATTCCATCTCTATGAAGATAATGGGTAAGATGATATACTGTATTGGTGACTTACCTGAAGAAATATTTCCAAGTGCAGTGAAAATAATGGGTTTCTAATGATGTTCCCTAATGGAGAAGTACATTGTAAATTCTTCCACAAGAAATCTACATGAACTGCTTGGAGCGGGTATTACTTATTGAACAGTGGTAGGAACAGCTTACCTTATTTCACCTCATGAAATTAAATACCATTAAAAATAAATTGCCCTAGATCACATTACAGGTAATCCCTAACTTACAGATATTGGTCTAACTATTGGTTTGAAGTTATAACGGCCTTGAAAAAAAGTGACTTGAGATCCATCCACAAAGTTGCAACTGTTGCACCACCTTCATTGATCCGGAGATTGCAATTTGGGTTGTTGTCAACCCGCTCGCTTTTACGATAGTTACGTCTTGCGGTCATGTAGTTGTGATTTGCGACCTACCCAGCCAGCTTCCCAGAATAAAAATCCATTTGGAAAGTCAGATTTGCTTAATGACTGCATGATTCACTTAATCCCACGATTCACTTAATGGCCAAAGTAAAAATGGTCATAAATGTGACAACTCATTTAATGACTGCATTGGTTAGTGACCAAAATTTCAGTCCTAACTGGAGGACTGGAAGTCGAGGACTACCATGAACACATTAGCAGGCTATCCTCATATATATAATTAATTAGTGGCTGTTGTAAACACTACCATAAATAGAATTGGACTAATGAATCAGTATTTACTAACAATGTCCAAAGTATTTATTTTCTCCAACAGCAAGTAAAAACATTTTGAGATAAGAATGCAAATAGCACTGCTGATAGCTTATGTAGAGTGTTATTTTCACACTCCAACACACACACCTGGTACTCTCTATACTGGTAAGCAAAGTCAGCTAAGACAACTCCAGCTGGGTTTTGATATCATTAAATACAATTTAATGCAGCAGCTGTCTGGAAATTGGAGCTAGTGATCTGAAAACTTCAGTTTTATTACCATCAGATAACCCACTCAAGTATCACATTTGTATATATATACAAATATTTATATATGGAACCTAGAAAGATGTTGAGTGGTTAATTTTCAATTAAATGTATTGTTAAATGCCAGCATGAGCAAATGCTATAATTCATCTTATTATACTTTTACTCTGTGCATCTTTTATATAGCCATTCTGGACTTCAAAAGAAAAACAGGTGCATTTTAATTAATACAGCTTTATTACAAGATCATGCATCCATACCTACATACGACAATATATATATAGGCAGGTAACATATCAAACCTTTTAGACCCCTTGGAAATATATGAGATGTTCTTTTCCCTTTTAATCTTTATACTCTGTTCTTTTTCAGACTGTTTTTCAGAATATTTAAATGAATAAAATTTATTAAAATTTTAATTAACATCTAATTCAGTGTTGGTTCATTTTGCTTATATACTTTGCATAGCAATCACAGCTGTGCAGCATAATATATTTATCACCCCTCCTTTATTTCCCACATTATGAATTTTAAACTAGGACATTCATATTTATGGTCTGTGGTAAGGACTAATGCCTATGCGAAGTATATACAAATGCCCAGAAAAAGATGCTACTTCCTCGTTCTGCTGATGTCTGTGTCTCATAATAGGAATTACAATGTTTAGAAGGAAATTCTGAATCACTAAGCATGGCTGTTACATGGCTTTCTACAATGTTCCACTGCATGTGACTACCTGATGCCTCTTTTCTGAGAACTGAATGATTCATTATGCATATGCATTGTGAATCAATATTCTTTTTAGCAGGAAATCACTGGCATGCATTAGAACCTGGCGTGCAGACTGCAAGAACTTCAAAGTTACTAACTAGAGCTTCAGGCAAAATAGCCAGCCATGTGTACAAAATGCACTATGAAATGGAAACCCAGCTAACAGGGGTTATCACTTACTACAGATAATTGCAGTAGGTCAAAGTTTAATTAAAAGAAACACACAGCTGGTCTTTAAGTCAGGCTCTTTAAGTGCATATCCATGCAATTACACATATATATTCTGTACCTTCATAGAAGCTTACAACAGAATTTATTATAATTGAGGTGGGGGGGGGGTTGTAAATGTTTAGAAGTATAGTTCTTCCCCTCTGCTCCTAAGATAAGCACGGCAGTTGTTGATCCAGCAAGGAAAGCAGGAAGTATGGGACTTGACTACATATGCATCTTTTAAAAAATAGTGTTGTATCATTGTGTATCACGAAGTAGCAAGCAAAACATGCTTTTTAATTGATTGAAGAAAATGATCCAAAGCTAAATAATTGTTTGTGTGGCAAAAGTATACGAACCTCTAGGATTATAAGTTCATATGAGGGTGTGATGGAATGTAGTGGGCTGATTTCCCAGGAGGGAGGGAGTGTACTCTAGAAAAATAGAAGACCACTCAGTCCAGTTATTTTGTGTAGGAGGAAGAGAGTGAAGATAGCCCCTCCTAATACTTCTCAGAGTATAGTAATAGCAATAGCACTTAGACTTATATACCACTTCATAATGCTTTACAGTCCTCTCTAAGCTGTTTAGAGTCAGCATGTTGCCTCCAACAATCTGGGTCCTCATTTTACTGACCTCGGTAGGATGGAAGGCTAAGTCAACCTTGAGCTGGTCAGAATCGAACTGCTGGCAGTCAGCAAATTAGCCTGCAATACTGCATTCTAACCACTGTGCCACCACAACTCTACGGTAGATGGTAGATGTAGATAGTAGAGTGCTTAATCTGGCAAAATTCTGTCTTTAGGTGAGAAAACAATAAAGAACTTGGCTTAGAAGAATCACCACATGTCATTCTTGGTTTTGGGACCTGACATAAATGAGATGTAAATCAGGTGCAATATGAGAGGTTCTGTGTTATTTAAAGAACAGAAATCTGTGTATTTACTTTCAAAATCTGATCTTCACAACACAGGTGTGTGCCTTGAACAAAGGATATTTCTGACACCAGTTGTAGTTGCTCACCAGGCTGGAAAAGGTTACAAAACTATTTCCAAAAAGTTTGGACTCCATTATTCTGCTGTCAGGTAGATGATGGACAAATGGAGGCAACTGAACACTACTGTTACCCTCCCCCAGAATTAGATGACTAACCAAGATATCGACAACAGTGTGTAATATTGCAGGAAATCTCAAAGACACCCACCGTAACATCTAAGGAACTAAAGCGTCCTCTTTTGCATTGGCGAATGTCAAGGTTTCTTGAGATCACCATCAGGATAACACTGAGCAACAATGGTGTGCATGGCAGGCTTGCAAGGAGAAAGCCACTATTCTCCAAACAGAACATCACTGCCCATCTATAGTTTGTGAAAGATCATGTGGATAAGCCAAAAGGCTATTGGAAGAATACTCTGTGAGACCAAAATAGAACTTTTTGGCTTGAATGAAAAGTGTTGCTTGGTGACAGGCAAACCCTACATTGCAGCATAAAAATCTTATCCCTGTGGTGGTAGTATGTGTTTTAGGCCATATTTATACAAACATGTTGAAAATGTAAAAGGGTTCACAAGCTTTTAGCACCAATGTATCTCTGGATGCCTGGCCTTACAGAGATTGAGGAGAGCTATTCCTTGAAATAACATTATTGACATGAAAATCACTCTTACAGAACGTACACAGAAAGACTGTGGTAGACCCAGTCTAGGCAACTATGCTATTTGCCTATGCTAATAGGAACCTCTAAGAATAAATAAGAGACAAAATCATAACAATTTAAAGGCTCATGTAGAATTGCATACATCTTTCTGCCTGAACTGATGACTACTGTACTAGGAATGCCACATTAAAGAATACCAAAATTACCGGTATGTCAGTTACAGCCAATGGCTCAATTCTATTGTAGAGCTGGACATTTTGTTGGGGAAGATATACGGTAGTAAATTCATTATACTTTTATAAAAGTCTTCGTTAATGGCCAAAAGAAAATGCTGAAGTTGTTATGTTGAGCTAAGATGGCGTGTATGTATAAAATATTTGGTGCTTTATAGTGTCAGTTTCAAAAGTACGTAAGCTGAAATGCAGCAGGAAGGCGATTATTATAAAGTAGGTTTATTTCTTCACCAAGGCCTTCTAGAATCTTTCCAACTTCTTTCAGAAATAAATGGTCACTGTGAATAAGGGACAAAAAGGTCTGGGTTGAGAAGCAGACCATAGGAGATGGCTCTACAAAGGCAGGAGTAATTAAGTGCCTTTCAGCTTTTGTCTAGAGGACTATCCACTTGTGGGTGCTCCTGGAGTCCGGACAGAGCCACTTATGGCAAGATGTGAACTTTTCAGTGCTCATCTTAGTAAATGGATGTCTGTAGAAGTTCATTAAGAATATGCTTTATATTTAAGAAGTCTGTAGGCACAATACAGTGCTATTATTCCACACAGATTGTTTAAATGCACAACTAGTAACAGATTTTCCCATACCCATTTATACCCACTGGGTTGCACATATCCAATTCTGTAAAATGTTTTTCATTCTTGTTTTGTTTCGCAAAATTACTGCAATGGATTTTGTCCATAAAACTGTCAGTTTCTATTTGCTCAGGCAGAATAAAGCCAATACTATATATTCTAAAAGAAATACCATCAGGCCTAGAACACTGGATAAGCTTGATCAAAATATACATTAGCGGTAAGGAAAGAATTCTCAAAAACATTATTGCATTCAGCAATGACAAGCTGTAATTTTCTCAGAGTTTATTATCTGACAAACGGATAGTGTGGAAAGAGGGAAAAGACTCAAAAGATAAAAATGCATTTGTAAAAAGAAACACACCAGCTGGTAAAATGAGTTGATGCTCAACCAGGGCTTTGGAGAGTTAATCCAGTTCCACGCCAGATTAAACTTCTAATTAAAACAGTCTTCCCTGTCTGCATATGATAATACATTCTGGTTGAAAACCAGTTCTTTTCATATACAAAGAGATAAGTCTTTCAGCTTGATCAGAATACAAATATTAAATGTTTCATTTATATTTTGCCAAGGCCCTACTAGTATCCTGTGTATCCATTCACACATGAACACACAGAACCTCACAACCAATTTCAAGATATTGAAGCTTTCTTTATTTAAGAGCAATAGCTCTGCTATAGAGTAATTATGCTTCTGTGTCTTGCGTGATCACTAGCTTATTCCAACAATCTATAATCCTTTTCACTTCATATTTTCCTTGACTGAAACTGCTCTTGGATTTTTTACACTTCAAATTAAACAAAACAAGCATTAGGAATTACCATTTACAAGTTTATGAATATTTAATTTTCAAAGGAGGACATACCTGTGTTAAATTATAGTTTTCCTGTAAACTTTCAGTGTTTTTCTTGAACCACTAACTGCAGTCTTCTATTAAAATAAGATTTACTAACATACAGGTAGTCCTCGACTTATGACCACAATTGAGCCCAAAATTTATACTGCTAAGTAAAATATTTGTTACTTGAGTTTTGCCCCATTTTACAACCTTTCTTGATACAGTTATTAAGTGAACCACTGCAGTTGTTAAGTTAGTAGCACAGTTGTTAAATGAATCTGGCTTCCCCCTTGACTTTGCTTGTCAGAAGTTTGCAAAGGCTGATCACATGACTGCAGGACACTGCAACCGTCATAAATATGAACCAGTTGCAAAGCATTCAAATTTTGATCATGTGACCAAGGGGATGCTGCAACGGTCGTTAAGTTTGAAAAACGGTCATAAGTCATTATTTTCGGAGACGTTGTAACTTTGAATGGTCCCTAAGTGAACTGTTGTAAGTCAAGGACTACCGATAATTAGAGATAGCAATGTGCTGATTTTCAGATCTGGAGCCCTTCAAAGAGGACCTCTATGCCACACTTGTCAACACCTCCTTAAAGAAGTTGTAACTTTTCCTGGGTTCACATGGTAGACATGAGATCCCATAAAAATATGTGCTTGAGGCAAGGAGCAGCTGAGACCATGTGATAAAGTGCTTAGGAGCAGGCTTTAGTGGTTCAATTTTCTTCTAGAGCTTACTAAACAGAACACAGTCCTGTATGTGAAGCCTGCCTAAAGCCTTCTATCTGAGTAAATCTAACTCTGCTAAATGCTGACTATTGCTCCTAGGAATGTGCAAAACAATCGATGCACAAAAAAGAAAACATGTATTCAGAAAGATGTTTCTGGCTCAGATATAGACCAAAATAGATGTGTTCTGATCTAAATACAGTCTTCCCAGGCAAAAATGTTTTTCGGGGATATAACGGCGGGAAGAATTCAACTAAACTGGCAGTTGAGGGAAGGCAGGGAGTAGAAGGGAAGGGATGGTTTGCAGCAGGTGGGAGAATGGAGCAGGCCATGCTGGGATATCAGTGGCAGAGGAAGGAGGGGAAGGGAAAAACTTAGAAGATGAGGGAGGGCAGAATACACCACAACTTGGCACTGGCCGTGGTTGACAGAAAGGAAGGTGCAAGGAAGAATGGAAAGGCAACACATCCCTATCTCTTATATGTTAGTAAATGGCTTCTAATTTGGAAAATAAACAATTTTTAATGGAAGAGCACACACTTTGCAACTCGGTTCCATATATAAGATCGAATGTATCAGGTAGCCCTAAAGAATGGAACCTAGGGTTATGGCAGGAAGTGAGACCCTCACTGGTGAGCGGGCAGAAATTGTTTGGAGGAAGTGGGCGAGGAAACAGAGCAAGTGGAAAAAGTAGCAGCAGTAGGGTAAGAAGAAGAAGAATTAGCTGGGTCCACGGCACACTAAATGAACATGCAATTTCGGACTCTGGTACCACCACCAGTCCACTGAACTCTAGCACTGAACTCTTGCCTTTCTATTTAGTCTATGAGTTGCTGGCATAAGCACAAGCAAAGCCAGAGCCCCATTATATTGCATTCCTACATTTACAGCTTGTCCAGACAGAACAGGATGAGTTGTGGGAGCAACTGTCCATCTTGTCCATCGTTTCTTTTCTTCCCCCATCTGTCTTCTTCTGTCCTCCACCAATGCTTCAGCAGCATCTAAGAGTCCTGATTATCAATGAGTCCTGTCACTCTTGCTCTGCCTAAACAAGCTAGCTGCTGGCAGAATAGGACAAAATTTCGGCAGCGCCTGCTCACCCTGCTTGCCACCACTTTTTCTTCTATCATCTTCTCTCCACCCCATCAACACTGGCAGAAAATAGAACAGCAAAAAAAAAAAAAAAAAACCCACCAACCCTGAATCCTTGGCTCAGCTCTCTTCCGGTTTTGCCAGTTTTGCTGCTTGTCATGTTAGATTTACTACATGCAATGCCTGTCTTTAACACTGGGCATTGTATTTTGGATAATTCAACAGATTTCAGTGGTAGGGTCCAAAGTGGGAAGCATTCCGATGAGTGGGTGATGATAGCTTGGCCAGATAAAGCAAGACAGGGCTCCTGCTTTTTGACTACCTCAAATTTGCTTATGACCCACACTTGTTAAAACATAATTTGGGAAATTGTGGATTTGTAATTAGTCACAACTAACAACATTTAAAAAAACAATTAACGTTTATATTTGTCTGTGAAATTTTCATGTTCCTCAAATACCCATTTTTTTCCCTTCAAGAGGACCTCAATATGCCGTCAGATTTCTACTAAGAACACTTTTGATCTTAACTATTTTATAACCATAAAATTCAAATCACCTAAGAAATTCCAATCTTCATTATACTGCACTGGCTAGATATCCTTATCCCAGCTTGGTGGTGTTAATGTTGTTACATGTAGCTAAACAACCATTTCAACTTGTGAAATAGGCAGACTATATTTTTTTACATACATGCTAAAGTCTACTAAATTATCATGCTAGGTTTTAGCATGCATCTGACGAATTGTCTTGAACTTCACAACTATTGTGAATAATGCCAATATTCCAGTATGCCAGTATTTAATACTACCAACAAATCACAATTGTGTTTCTCCTCTAATTTTGGAAAGAGGATTTTATAAACAACGATAATGTTTTATTTGTCTTTTTTCATAACTGTATCTTTCATGTCATTATTTCAACTGTTCTTTTTAAATAAAGTTTCAGATATTAAGGATATTAACTATTTTTAAGATATCCCAAATAAAATTACTGTAAAATCAACATGATTGATTTACTTCATTTGCAGATTAAGAAGTAACATGGGCAAAATTAAATGGGTTGCAAGAGGTTACATGGTACTTCAGTGAAAGAGCCAGAAGAGGTATTATCCATTACTTTTGATATTAAATATCTTTGGTGATGTTTATGCTTGCATAATATAGTAATAGTAACTGAAACTGTATTTTTTCATCTTCTTAAATAAGTTTCAGTAAATGAAAAAGTCTTACAATAAATATGCAACACACCGTCATTTATATCCCCAGATAGATAAGACCAAATCAGCAGCACTTAACTTAATTCTGCTCTTTCAACTACACTGGTAGAATACAGGAATGGAAGAAATAATATTATAAATATGATTATGATTATGCATACTTATAATTAAAAATGGGAAAATATACATAAAAAGACATGTTGCAAACCATTCTGGTAATTATTTTTATGAGAAAGAAAAGCCATAAATTACATTTATTTTTTTTAAAAATCCCATAAATTAATGTTTTAATCAAGTTATAAACTGATAAAAATAAAATGGCTTTCTCTAGCATTAGAGAAAACATCTGCCAATCTTATTTTTTCATCTCTTAGTCTAGGACTGTATGGTGAATGCAAATTGATTTATTAATGTGTTTTTGTCAGGGGGCTTTTGGAGCCTATCAAGTAGCTTGTATGATTCTGTTGTCGTCACCACAGGGGTGAGGAGAGGATAAATTTATTAATTTGTTTATTAAATGTATATACCCCTGTCTTACTGTTTGGGGTGACTCTAGGCAGATATCCTGATTTTTTTAAATTCTGGATTTTTAATGTTATACACCACCCAGATTCACTATATGTAAGCTGGGCAGCTATATAAATTTGTTTAATAAATATCCTAGGATAGTCTGACTATTAAACAAACCCAAGAAAGACTCCATGAACTTAAAACAAATAGAAGTGTCATACAAAAAGTTGTAAAGAGGTTTCTTTATAGTATCTTCAAACAGGCATTCAGCACACATGAAGATGAATGGAATTTACCATTTCTATTGTTTAGTTTTTGAATTTAACATTTCAGTCACCCATCCATTAACTTAGTCTAGCTGGACAAGCTAGGTTTGCGTTCTAGAAGAGTCCATGTGAGATACCCACCAGGCAAAGCATCTCATTCTGAGTTATAGTTCCCAAATACAACAATTCTCATCTGCTGTACCTGTGTAACTTCCATTAAAGCTTGGATAGCATCAGCTTAGCTTGGTTTGTCCCATCTTTATATTTATACTTCTTGGTACTTTTCCACCATCATCCAGTTCACATACAGCCATCTGTTCTTTAGGAAATCATCTTTAATGCTGCTATGAATGGTTTATTTTGCCATTTTGGTTAAGAATTATAGCTTATTTTGAGAACCATATCTGCTAGTATCTTTTTAGAAATTTTCACTCTGTACTTTTCCATAGAATTTTATGTCCTTAGACCAATTCTTCTGCCTCTATGACCTTGTTTTTAGTGGGTCACATGTATTCTATATTTCATGCCAATTCATACTTTTACACAATTTTTTTTTGAGAGGCAATGCCTTTGAGTCAATTTTTGGCTCCCGATGGCTTCCTGAACAAGTCTCTACAATTCTCTTGGCAAAATTTCAGAAGTGGTTTGCCTTTGCCTCCTTCCAGCAGGAGTGTGACTGGCCCAAGGCCACTTAGCTGGCTTTGTGCCTAAAGCAGGACTAGAATTCACAGTCTCCCAGTTTCTAGTCTGATATCTTAACTACTACACCAAACTGGCTCTCTTTACAGAAATACATAGTACAAAGCTACATAACAATATGACATTATAAAATAATGATAACAACTCTATAATATGTTAGCAAATAATTGGGTTACTGCAATAGGTTGTGTATCATCTGTTACCATGTAGAATAGAATAGAATAGAATAGAATAGAATAGAATAGAATAGAATAGAATAGAATAGAATAGAATAGAATAGAATAGAATAGAATAGAATAGAATAGAATAGANATAGAATAGAATAGAATTTTTTATTGGCCAAGTGTGATTGGACACACAAGGAATTTGTCTTGGTGCATATGCTCTCAGTGTACATAAAATAAAAGATAAGTTCGTCAACAATCATAAGGTACAACACTTAATGATAGTCCGGGTACAAATAAGCAATCAAATCATAGTAGGAACCAGTCAATGTAAATTGTAAGGATACAAGCAACAAAGTTACAGTCATACAGTCATTTGTGGGAGGTGATGGGTGATGGGAATGATGAGAAGATCAATGGT
>QLTV01012194.1:4685607-4719216 GCA_003457575.1 Thermophis baileyi
CCTGCAGTAAAACACGTTCAGGTCATCTGCCAGTTGCTGATTTCCTTCAGCCTGGGAAGGTGATTTGCCATAACCAGTGATATTTTTAAGAGTTCTCCACATGTTTGCTGGTTCATTTGTTGAGAACTGATTCTTTAGCTTTTCAGAGTAGCTTCTTTTTGCTGCTCTGATCTCCCTTGTTAATACATTTCTGGCTCGTGGAGATAGGTGGCTGTTGTTTCCTTTCAAGCCTGCAGTAAAGCACGTTCAGGTCATCTTCCAGTTGCTGATTTCCTTCAGCCTGGGAAGGTGATTTGCCATAACCAGTGATATTTTTAAGAGTTCTCCACATGTTTGCTGGTTCATTTGTTGAGAACTGATTCTTTAGCTTTTCAGAGTAGCTTCTTTTTGCTGCTCTGATCTCCCTTGTTAATACATTTCTGGCCTGATTGTACAGCATTTTGTCACCTTTTCTATAGGCTTCCTCTTTGGAATGTAGTTAATACTACTGTATATTGTGCAATATACAGTAGTATTAACTACATGGTAACAGATGATACACAACCTATTGCAGTAACCCAATTATTTGGTTTCTCCCGTAATGTTCATATTGCATACATTCAAACTGTATAGCTTTAAAAATGCATATATTATTGTTTGTATTTATAGTGTGATTTCGCCAGTACTGACTTTTTCTGTACAATATCTAGATGCCTAATTTAGACTAAAGTCCTATTAAACTTGATGATTTTCTTATAGATAAGTAAAATTGCACCCATAAGATAATTGGTACTCCTAGAAAGTTTATGAAAAGTGTGCAAACTAAAAATGAAAACACCAGCTGCTACACTTTATGGAGAACTTTCTGTTCCTGTTGTAACCCTTTGGTGGATCTTAAAGACCTTGGAAGTTGAAAAAAAGGGATTAATTCTTATCTCTCTTTCTCTTCAGGATGAATCAGTACAGCTGTCTTTCAGCTTAACTATGCTCATTGTTAAAGACATTATAGAAAAACATTGCAAAATTAAAGAGAAAAGCAGTGGCTATCAGATATCTGTTGGCTAAAGACAAGCTAAAGCAAATTCAGCTATTCATTTTTGACATACTTCTTTTTTAAAAAAGAAATCCCAAATAGTCCTAAACTATCTATATATTTTTTTAAATCCTATGTGAATTCTCTTTACCCCTAGCATTGTTTCACATGACAAAACCACCATCTAGTTAGATGCATGTGTTATATAAGGTTTTTCTCCATCTTAGAGCCAGTTTGAACTGGTGGTTAAGGCACCAGGCTAGAAACTGGGAGACCATGAGTTCTAGTCCTGCTTTAGCCCTGAAAGCCAGCTGGATCACCTTGAGCCAGTCACTCTCTCAGACCAACTCACCTCGTAGGGTTGCTGTGGGGAAAATAGGAGAAAGGTGTATTGGATATGTTTGGCACTTTGACTTGTGAAACTACCGTGTTTCCCCGAAAATAAGACCCTGTCTTATATTTTTTTGAGCCCCTAATATAAGTGCTTGGCCTTATTGCCATGCACTCAAAAGCCCAATTGGGCTTATTATCAGGGGATGTCTTATTTTGGGGGAAACAGGGTAATAAAGGTGGGAAATAAATAAATCTCATCTTGCCCATCTTTATGGTTTGTAAAATCATAATTACTCCAGTTTTCAGAGGACAAAAGATCATCATTGAAAATCAATCAAATCAAGATGCTGGACCACTTTCTTATATTTATTTTTTTTAAATGTGTGTGGGTTTCAACACACATGAAAATTCATGTAAATCCTGCAATATTAGTGGCAGGATGCAAGTTGCACAACTCATTACATGATATGAGCATTAAAACAGCAAGGGCAGAAATTAAATACCTTTTCAATATACTTGATTACTTTTTTAAGACCCAGGAAGAAAAAAAAATACACTGATAAATCCACCTAAAAAGCAGAGTCTGGAGAAGGTCTCATATCAAGCTGAATGAGATGACAAATGTTCAAAATACAATCTCTCTTCCATCAGCATAATGCAACCATTTGTCTCTGCCTTCTTCCTATAGCTGTTCTGTCACAGAACAAGCACAAATGCTTTCATTGAGTAGCCTAGGGAATTTTAGATACCAATGGGCTTTACCCATGAATGAATTAAACCAGAAAAGCCTCGGTATGGAATACTTTAGGGTAACATTAATCTTTTCTTCTTAGTGTACTGCATTTTAATGTTTTCTAATTGATGTGTCCAGAGCAACTGCATGGAGTCTGAAAGCTTTATGGTCTAAGGACAGCACATCAGCACTAAACCATCCAGATCTTAATCTCAACTTCTGGGAAAAATGATGTCAGCTGTAAACCAAAGGCATCTAGAAGTTAGAAACTGTTACTGAATCTTCCAGCAATTTTGGAAAACCAAAAGCATTGGTTCTTCAAAATCCCAACACCTCAAAATATGAGCATCAAATGCTACTGAAAGCCCACTGATTATTTATACACACACATGCAAATACACATAGCTGGAAGGGCATTTCAAAACTTGGATTTACTTTCTCAAAACATTCAGCCTTTAATTATCAACTTAGTTAGAGCTGTTTTGCTAAATGAAAATTAAACTACTTTTATAACTCCTGTTATAGCCACCTCTCCCAGAGCCTCCAAAAATTCTGTTCAAAGTAATTTCATCTTAAGTAAAATGCATAGTAGACAAGATTCAAAACATTTAAGCACTTGGAAGACAATTACAGCATCAATTTTTAGACTTCAACTGAACTCAGAGCAGCTTAGCTTATTTTGTTGGTCTAACATAGCTAGTTATTAGACTCTTACATGCTAACAGTCGATAAACTCTTTAAAAGCCACAACCTTTTTCCAGACAGGGAAAGTCTGTCCATTACCTCAGATCATTGCCTTGATAAATTCTTGTAATGCTCTGTATGAAGAGTTACCTTTAATAGCAGTCTGGGAAATGCAGTTAACTCAGCATACAGCTGTGAGACTACTGACGAAGGATAGGTGTTAAGGTTAAAATCTTACAGCAAAAAGCTGTATCTCCAAGCTGAATCACATGTGCTGTTTCTTACTCCAGGTTTTTTTCTAGATCAGCGGTACCCAAACTTTCTGGCTCCGTGGACAAGTGGTGGCAGCAGCGGGGGTGGGGGAGAAATGTTTGTGCGCTCCCGCCTCTTGCACAGCCCGGTACCGGTCCATGAACCAGGGGTTGGGGACCCCTGTTCTATGTTGTCTTAGCATAGTTTTTTTTTTCTGAAATACATTGCTTGGCTGTTAGGTTTTTCTGCATCTGTTCACTTGAGCACAAGGCTCTTCAACTGATGATTTTGGGGTTTCCTTTTAATTCAGCTACCTTCTGGGGTTCAACAAGCCACAACTGGAAAGAGAATTCCATATTGTGTTCTGGAGACATAATGGCATCTCCAGGACTCACTCATCACCTATTTCCAACTTTTTGGGAGGGAGGACGTCCCCTCTGGTCATAAATTAATAAATTTATCCTGTTCTTTAGCTTATTTATTACTGATGTGATTCTTACTATGCTGCCGTTCTTACATTTATACATTTCTACGGATTTATTGTATTACTTGTTTCATTACTTACAGTGACATTTATGTTGAGAACTGGATAAGATTCCTTCAATGAATAAAAAAGAAAATTGAAACTGAAATCAAATCTGTTCAATATTTTCAAAAGTCTTTTTCTTGCATGGTTTAATCCTATTTGAAAGTCAAAAACAGTAAGTTTTATGTGAGAGATTAAAGTCATTAATGAAAGTCTGTATAAGGAAATGAAAATTTTTCATGAAATAGTTAAATGTTCATGCATAACAAGTTAATGAATTATGACACATAGTCCACTTGGAAAATAAATCACAATGCTTGAAAATAATTATGAACAGTATCATAAATGAATGAATTATTTACGTAGTACAGCCAAAGACCAACAGCACAAAACCATTCAGAGGAACAAAGAATGCAAACGTACAAAACGTAATACAACATACAACATAAGATATAAATACAATAATATAAAGGCAAAAGGTTATATGCAACTGGGCAGAGAGATGGAATACCAGCTTACAGTAGCTGATGTCTTTTTATTATCTGTTGCTGAATTGTGCGGTCCAAATTTTTGCTGTATTATATATATACAAGATTGCCTGTGATAAGTAAATAAGGAAGAAGAAATTTATCTGGTTGGCCTCAGAGTTTACCGAAAGAGGCACAAGTGTGTTGCATAGATCCCTATAAAAGTGGCAGCACAGCTGAATACAGATAGTCCTCGACTTACAACAGTTCATTTAGTGACTGTTCAATGTTACGTCGCTGAAAAAAGAGAATTGCCTTTTTTTCATACTTACGACGATTGCAGCATCCCCTTGATCACATGATCAAAATTCAGATGATTTGCAACTGGTTCATATTTACAACGATTACAATGCCTCATGTGATCAGCTTTTGAGACCTTTTAACAAGCAAAGTCAATGGCGGAAGCCAGATTCACTTAACAACTGTGTTACTAACTTTAACAACTGCAGTGATTCACTTAACAACTGTAGCAAGATCGTAAAATGGGGCAAAACTCACTTAACAAATGTTTCACTTAGCAGCATAAATTTTGGATTCAACTGTGGTAGCAAGTCGAGGACCTGTACTATGCCAACCTTTTTAACCACTCCAAAGCTTAAGAAGAAGTATAGCCCTCATAAGGGATCCTAGTATAGAGTCCCTTGGGAGTTGGGCGGCATACAAATTTAATAAATAAATAATAATAATAATAATAATAGTAAATCTGCCTTCCAGTGCAGCTGTTGTGAGGATAATAAACCATGTCTGAGGCAAGACTCTGTAAAGGATAGACAGTTCTGTGACACTAAGACATTTAGCTGGCTGCAGACTTGGATTCCATCTCCAGGACTTAACATTGTTAGTGACTACATTTAATTTACTTTGCCATTCAAGGTCCAGAATTCTCTATTTAAAAGAATGAACAGATTCACATTAGCTTGATCATAGCGTGTGGACATTCAAAACTTTGGTGAAAAACCACCAGTAAGCAGTTCAGTTTCCTCCTCTAGAACAAATGAAAGCTATAAAGGACTATTAAAGAAGTCAGACCCAATGGACTGAAGTTAAACTTTAACTGGAGATCAAAGCATCTGCAGTAAAAGCCAGCCTCTTGCCACAAGGCAGTGTTAGAGATGTATTTGAGGATCTGAAGTACTCCCTCAGCGTTTTGGAATGTACTGCTTTCTTAAAGGAAAATAAGAGGGGCATGAACTTGATGGAGCTCTATGCAAAAACTGAGAGCAACAACTTATTCTGAAACAGTTTGATAGAGCAAGCAGAAAACTTCCTCCTTTCAAACAGAAGAATATTAAGATACAGCACTCCTGTTATCTAGAAAATATAGGGGAATATTTACTCTTGTGGTGTTTACCTGAGTTTAAGATACCCTACCCTGCAAACCAATTGTAGACAGGTAAAAATATTATAAACCTAGACTAAATTCCTATACAATGCTGAGCTCTTCTCCCCTGTCATTCTAGCTTATCAAATCCAGCTGAAATAGCAATAGCAATATAGCAATAGCACTTAGACTTATATACCGCTTTACAGTGCCCTCTCTAAGCGGTTCACAGAGTCAGCATATTGCCCCCAACAATTTGGGTCCTCATTTTACCCACCTCGGAAGGATGGAAGGCTGAGTCAACCGTGAGCCAGTGAGATTTGAACCGCCGAAATCGATTGCCAATTGCCAGCAGTTCGGCAGTTCAGATCTCACCGGCTCAAGGTTGACTCAGCCTTCCATCCTTCTGAGGTCAGTAAAATGAGGACCCATATTGTTGGGGGCAAAAATGCTGAGAGGAAGGTAAAGCACTGTGAAGCAGTATATAAGTCTAAGTGCTATTGTTATTGCTTTACTTTTACTTCCCAGAAAATTAGAAGGGTGCCCTCTGAAATGCTTCCCATGCTATACCTTTTGCATAGCAGTTGTCTACTCTGAAGCTCTTCCTCCTGTCTCTCAAGGTAATTTCCATCAACTATTACAGCAGTGGCTCCCAACCTTTTGGGCACCAGGGACCGGTTCAGGGGTGGGTTCCTCCCGGTTCGGACTGGATCCCCCGAACCGTTAGCGACCCGCTGGTGACATCACGGATCTGGTTCAGTCGGTGCTGGTCCGTGGGCGCCGCCATCTTTTTCTGGTAATTTTTTGTGAATTTTTTACTGTTCTGCTGCTTGAAAAAGGGCCCTCCCGCCCGCCCCTGGGTTTATACTGACCTTTATTCCTTCACCCGAAGCACAGCTGATCAGCTCCTCAGCTGTGTTTCGGGATGATTGCAGCTCCTGAGCATGTGCGGAAGCCAAATTACGTGAGGGAATACGCGCAAAATGTTGCAATGCAAACCGGTGGGGAAGGTAAGTGGAACCCACCCCTGGACCGGTTCCATGGAGAGCGTTTTTTCCATGGACTGGAGGGGGCGTGGTTTCACATGCTGCCTGTATCTCGTGGATGGGGCTTCACTTGTTTGTGCGGCCCAGTTTCTGGCATGCTGTGGATTAGTGTCAGTTCACGGACCGGGGGTTGGAGACCCCTGCATTCAGCATTTGACGTACAGTAGTTGTTTATATGTATCTGCTTATGTATGTATAAATAATTATCTCTTCACTCTTTTACATATCAATCTACCACATTTCCTCAAGAAAGGGCAGGGCCCAGCCAAAAAGTTAGTTGAATTAACCTATGAATTAAGGAAGGAAAACTGGATGAAAGCGAGGGAAGCAAAGCTAGATAGATAGCAATAGCAATAGCAGTTAGACTTATATACCGCTTCATAGTGCTTTACAGCCCTCTCTAAGCGGTTTACAGAGTTAGCATATTGCCCCCAACAATCTGGGTCCTCATTTTACCCACCTCAGAAGGATGGAAGGTTGAGTCAACCTTGAGCCGGTGAGATTTGAACCACTGAACTGCAGCTAGCAGTCAGCTGAAGTAGCCTGCAGTGCTGCACTCTAACCACTGCGCCACCTCGGCTCAGTGCCATTTAGGCGTTGAAAAAAGGGTTGAATTCACCAGGCAAATGGCTTCTCCAAAGCAACAATTAAAATTTAAGGTTGTTATTTCTCATGTGACACAATTAAAGCAGCAATAGATTTCAAGTTAAAAATCCTGACTGGTGGTAACAGTGAACTAGTTAGGCCCTATCAAAGTTTTCTGATGCCATGATAATTATTACCAAGCAGATTGTTTGTTTGATTGATCAATTGATTGATATTTCTAGGCTGTCCTAGTCCTAACAAACTCTGAGGGTTAAGATCCTGAAAATCTACCACTTAAATCGAGTGTATGAATTCAGTTTCACTGTGTTGGTAAATAAGCTCATAATTCAGATAGGCTATCCTGTTGCATACAGAAAACTTAAGTTTATTATGAGTTTTCTCCTCCTTCAAATAAAGTCAAACATATGAATGTCTACAGTAATATACAGATCTGAAGCTTTCATTAAATTTGGGTGCAGTTTTCTTCATTAGATTTGACGATAAAAAAGGCATTTTCTGGAGAGAAAAAATACATGGGATTTCTGAATGCAGGTACTTGGGGAAAAATAAACATTACTATACAGTTCTTCAAAATAGCAAATTCAACAGTCACATGGGCATATGCTGTTTATCAACCAGGTAGATAAACAGCATATAGAAAACTCTCTCTCCTAATATTCTCTTCTCTTAATTTCTAGCTTGCCTGCCTAGCAAATCAATATGTAGACATGTTATGATTCTTGATGATGAATGCTAGAAATATATACAAGTAGACAGAGATAACTGAATGAGATACCTGAAAATACCATGTTTTCCCGAAAATAAGACCGGGTCTTATTTTTGGGGATATCTTTTTTTTTTTGAGGTGCAGGAGGTGGCGAGCGCGGTCACCTCATGGCTGCTGGGCCCCTTAACTGTGGACCGCGGATCAGCTGATCCAGCGAGGGCCGGGAGTTCTGTCTCTCTGGGTGCCTGGAGATGTTTCCAGCACACTCTTGCTAGCCCCAGCCCTGCTCACAGCACCAGGCACCCTTGCAGCCAAGCCCCTCTGTTCCGCAGCTCAACTTGTGGCTATGGAACAGGTGGCAACCACGGTTTGCACTCCACCAGGCCTGGAGCTCGGGTGTTGCTCAGGCTGCTGCTACGGTGGGCAGAAAGCCATGCGGCCCGTCGGAATTGGCTCCTCCCCCCGCCTCTACCCAGCTGCTGCTGCTTGAGAAAAGGACAGGCAATTGTGAAAGATTGTGGGAAGCGTGTGCTTATGATAGAAGCAAAGCCCAGCCTGTCCCTTTCAAGCAATCAAATGTCTGTGTGTGTGAGAGACAGAGAATGAGAGAGAGAGAGAGAGAGAAAGAGGAGGGGACTAACAAGAATTGTAGGCAACGCTGCTTGAAAGGGTTTCCTCTCCGCCGTTGCACGCACACACACACACAGAGACACACACACACACACACTTGATGAGAAAAGGTGGAGGGCAATCGGGTAAGGGGACTGACCCTGCCCCGCCTCCAGCTTGGCGCCTGCTCAGGGTGGCGCCCCGATGCCCGGCCTCTGCGTGGGTGACCCCCGCATGGCCAACGTGAGAAATGGGCTCCCTCGCAGCGCCTCCACTCTGGGCCTCGCCTGCCTTGGAAGCCAAGGATCCTGCAGGCATCCCGGCCACGTAAATAACGCCCAGATCCCCGGGTTGTTCGCAACTCGAGCGAGCCGCGCAGCCGCTCCACCCGCCTGCCCGCCCACCGCACCTGGGCCTGCCGGGCACCATCCACCCCAAACCAAGCGGTGGGGAAGCTTTGGGACAGCGCCCTTCTAGCGCCCGCCACCCTGGCAAAGGTGAAGCTGAAGCAGGCAGGGGCTGCGCAGGGCTCCTCCGATGGCCTACCCAGCCCCGGCGCTGACCGGGGGCGGCCCATACATGAGGTATGAGTACGGGTTGAGCTTGGCATTTCACCTTCCTGCCTTGGCTGCACGCAACAAAAGCAGAAGCAGCAGAAGTTTTTCTTTCTCTCCCCCAAACTCTGACAGAAATGAGTTTTTGTGAGACTCGTCACACCAGCGCAGCCTCTTGGAGCAGGACCCTGTAAGGCTTGTGCCGTTGCGCACGTAAATGGCAGCACTGCCGCGAGTTTCATCACACCAGCGCAGCTGGCGTCCTTCCGCTCGCGGCTGCGCTGGTAGGTCAAAGCTCACGCTGCAAGGCTTGCTGTGCCGTTGCGTGTGTGAGCGGTAGCACCGCTGTGAGGTGCACTGATGTGATGAAGCTCACAGGGGTGCTGCTGTTCAAAGGGGCCCAGCAGCCATGAGGTGACCAGGGAAGGGAAGGGCTGCCTCCTGTGCTGGCCATGCCCATCCCCTTCACTAAGGCTCATTTTGGGGGTAGGGCATAATAGCACTTAGATTAATAGCACTTATATTTATATACCGCTTCATAGTGCTTTACAGCACTCTCTAAGCGGTTTACAGAGTCAGCATATTGCCCCCAACAATCTGGGTCCTCATTTTACCAACCTCGGAAGGATGGAAGGCTGAGTCAACCTTGAGCCTGGTGAGATTCGATCTGCCAAACTGCTGGCAGCCAGTGATCAGCAGAAGTAGCCTGCAATACTGCACTCTAACCACTGCGCCACCGTGGCTCTTTAAATTAGGCCCACCCGAAAAAATCAGGCTAGGACTTATTTTTGGGGTAGGCCGTATTTTCGGGGAAACACGGTATATGACTGAATATATTTTGAACAGCCCATTTGGACCATTGGTTAAAGTACCAGGCTAAAAAGTAGGAGATTGTGAGTTATAGTCGCACCTTAGGTATGAAAATCTAAGCTAGGTGACTTTGAGCCAGCTTTTCTTTCACCCTACGTCAAGATTGGTTGACAAGCCAGTTAGTCAATTTCTGTTGCAACCAATGGATCAAGACCTACCGTAGTTGATTGTGGAACCTACACTTGTAAGGAGAAACAGTAGTGGAACCTGCACTTATGGGAAAAAATGCTAGCAGGACCTGCACTGGCTAGGAAAGGGGAATGAATGACTATAGATATGTGGAAGAGGATGATGCACTCAAAGTATATAAACCCATGTGCAAATTTTAGATTTTTACATGAGACCAAAATGATCTAGAAAAGTGAGAAGATTTAACATGTTTAGATTAAATTAATATGTTCATGTTAACAAGATCAAGTCAGTCTTAGGCAAAATTACATAAGTTCTTAGAAATAAAGTAGTAAAGCATCTTCATTTTGATGAAATGCAATCAGTTTGGCTGTAATCTCACTCTTCCACAGCAAGGATTATAAATTGTTATGCTAAATCACAATATACCAGAGCAGAAGATCAAGGTACTCCTCTATTCTTCACTAGCAGTGAAGAGAGAATGAAATGTGGCTGTTAATATATCCAAGCATAGTATTTTACCACGTCCTCTCCATAATCTAGCATTAATAAATTACTCTGCAATCTTCTTAAAAGTTATCTGTTTGTTCTTCTCATTATTCATGCCAAATGAAAAGTACTACACACTAGTCCTATTTTGCAATTTGTATCATTTTTTAAAAACATCTTTGTTTAACTTTTAAAGTAGCAATACATTTTTTTTCTTATCCAAGATAGTTGGGAGGCCTCTTTTACTATAAATCTTAATGCAGTCCTAGAAATATTATGACAGGCTTTTTAGAGTATCAATAATGTTGTGGTAATACGCTTGCTATTTTCCTTGGGAGAGATTCCATTACCTTAAAGTACATTGTGAACTAGTCACAATAATGCTTTCCTTTGGGAGCCACAGTGAATTAAAGTTTGGGTTTTAGCATTGATGTTACCAACTCAGCATATTTCTGCTGCCAGAAATATTAAAGAGTTGTTGCAATGTTTATCAGTTGCTTCCTACTTTGCAATTCTATACCGCAAAGCCACAGACATGCAGGGAATCCTTACTAAAGGCATTATGGAAGAAATGCATATGAAGCATTTAATAGTCAGCAGGGGCTGATCTTCTAGATTTTAGATGGGCTGTTATTTGATGGATCGTACTTATTACTACAAGGTTGTCTTTTTTAAGACAACCAATCAGTTATCTATGGTCAAGGGAGTAACAGGTTTCGGTTGCTTTGAGGAATCAGAGATAGATGGAAATGTGCTGAATTTTAGTGTTTGATCTTATTGTTCAGTTATCTAATTTGAGAACATTGACCGGCATTCTGGAAATACTCTCACTGTTGTGGAGAAAAGGGGCGTTGGTCTTACCTGATACGCTCCTTCTCGGTGTGCTGAGAGAGAATCCAAGGAATGGGTTAACTCTGTCTTGCTGGTCATTAGACTGAGTCTGTCAATCTTCTGTGGTCACGCCTCCCTTGTCTGCGTCCCCAGTTTTGATGAAGGCATAGTGATTGACTTGGCGTGTTTCTGTTCTGATTTTGGCCCTTCCTGGACTCTGGAACAGATGGTCGACAGGGTGGGTTGTATTCTCT
Source organism: Thermophis baileyi (assembly GCA_003457575.1). NCBI lineage: Eukaryota > Metazoa > Chordata > Lepidosauria > Squamata > Dipsadidae > Thermophis > Thermophis baileyi. Next base: position 4,697,090 of record QLTV01012194.1, read on the forward strand.
CTCAGCACAACGAGAAGGAGCATATCAGGTAAGACCAACGCCCCTTCTCCAGTGTGCTGAGGAGAATCCAAGGAATGGGACATACCAACGCTGGCTCGTCCTAAGGATGGGCAGTGGTCTGGTCCCGAGTCTGCGTACACCTTCTGGAGAACTCATGTGCTGAAGGCCGCTTCAGCGTAAGCGAATGCGTCCAGCCTATAATGTCTTATAAACAGCGATGGGGAGGACCACGTCGCTGCTCTGCATACCTCAATGGAGGCCTGTGTGTCCCACGCTGCTGTAGTGGCCGTGTTTCTAGTGGAGTGGGCTGTCACTTGCCAAGGTAGCGGAACAGCCTGAAGCTCATATGATTTGGTGATGCATGCCCATATCCACTGACCTATTGTCGATGCCATGACCTTATTACCCAATGTGGAGAGTTGAAAGGATACAACTAGGGACTCCAATTTCCAAAAGGAGGCTGTCCGCTTGATATAGATGCAGAGAGCCCTCCTGACATCCAAGGTGTGCCCTTTCCTCTCTAGGGCGTGAGTCGGACCTGGACAGAAGTCCGGTAAGGTTAGTTCCTGTGCCCTGTGAAATAAGGAATTAACCTTGGGAAGGAACGAAGGATCTAATCGCAGAACCACCCTCTTAGGATGAAAGACGCACAGGTCCTCCCTTACTGAGAGGGCCGCCAATTCAGAGATGCATCTCGCCGAAGTGATGGCGACAAGGAAGGCCACCTTGCAGGTGAGGAAACGCAGGCTGGCGGAGCGCAACGGTTCGAAAGGTGCAGAGGAGAGAGCCTGTAGAACCTTCGGCAGTTCCCAGGTGGGATATATGTGTACCGCCGGAGACATTAAATTAGTTGCGCCTCTGATGAAGCTGTGCACAATAGGGTGTTGGGCGAGGGACTCCAGATCCCTGCAGGATAACACAGAGGACAAAGCTGCCACTTGTCTGCTATCGTATTGGGCGACAGGCCCTTGTCCAGCCCTTCCTGTAGGAAGACCAAGATCTGGGCCACCGATACAGAGAGGGGATCAATAGAAGCTTGAAGCACCAGCCGCAGAAGGTTTTCCATGTGGAGTCATAGATCCGGTTGGTAGATGGCCTCCTAGAGGCTTGGCTGGTCTGTATCGCTTGGCTGGAGAAGTTGTCCAGCCTCAGAGCAATCCGCTCAAATGCCAAATGGTTAGTTGGAGCCATTGTGGTTCTAGATGAATGAGAGCTCCCTGACTGAAGGAGATTCTGTCTGGTGGTATCCTCCAGGGCCTAGATACCGATAGGTTGACCAGGCGAACCATAGTCTTCTGGGCCAGTGAGGAGCCAGGAGCAGGATTCCCACTCTCTCCGCCAGTACCTTCCTGATCACCCCTGGGATGAGGGGAAGTGGAGGAAAGGCGTATAGTAGCCCTCGGGGCCACAGAATGTGGAGTGCATTGGCTCCTTCCACCCCTGGTGTCGCAAACCGGGTATAAAACCTGGGTAGTTGACTGTTTGACGGGGTGGCGAACATGTCCAGGATCGGAGAACCGAACCGTTCGGACAGTGCCTTGAACAGGCTGGGATGCAGGTGCCACTCTGAGTGGTCGACTGTGGCTTGACTGAGCCAGTCCACCTGTAGATTGGATGCTCCTGAGATATGTTCTGCTCTCAGGGATAGAAGATGTCATTCCGCCCAGAGCCCCAAGTGTTCGGCTACCTGCATGATGGACCTGGAATGCGTCTTAGCAATCTCCTTATCCAGGGCCTTTTGACGCCTTTGGACGTCCTTCTCCTCAGCCTTGGTGGCCTTTTGGAAGAAAGGGCTTTTGCCCTGATTCTATGATAGCCGATTTCGGCGTTGAGGAGCGTGTCTTTGGGGCCTGGGGCTTGGCTGGCAAACCCAATTCTACCCCACTTACAGTTTCCTTGCGGTGGTCTGTTGCCGAGGAACACTCCATTTTGCTGGATCCGGCCCTTCGAAGAAGACAGACTCGTTTTGAGTGGAAACACTGCTGCCGCGGCTAATTGATTGCCACCAACAAATATGCACCAGAAACCGGGCAGTGACTCCAGTTCCCTCCGCAGAGCGCAGGAAGTTTCAAGGGACCTCGGCTCCACTGGACTGAGCCAGATAATGGCGGCTATGCTGGTCAGACCGGGGAGCCTGCCTGTCAGTTCACTCTCCCTGCGAACGCTGGAGAAAGCTGATTGCTGTCCTGTTCTCCAAGTGAGAATCCAAGGAAGGGAAGTTCTGCCAGTTGGTAGGAGCAAGGTGGCTCTTGTGGTAGTTGATTGAGAATCCATAATCCTGGAGGACCCGGATTGTAAAGCGTAGATCCTCCATTGCCCGGAGGTGAGAGGAGGATTGGATCAATATGTCGTCTAGATAGCATTGGATGCGGATAGGGATAGTCCTGAGGTGAGCCGACCACTATTTTGGTGAATGTCCTGGGCGCTGAAGACAGACCCAATGGGAGGGCCTAGTATTGGTAGTGCCGGTTTGTGCAGCAAAACCGTAGTAACTGTTGGTGAGCCGAGAGAATAGGTATGTGAAGGTATGCTTCCGTCAGATCTATTGAAGTCAGGAGGTCGCCCTCCCGGATGCTGTCCAGTATGGACTGGAGTGACTGCATTTTGAAGCGTCTGTATACCAGATGCCTGTTGAGTCTTTTTAGGTCCAGAATTGCTCTCCACCACCACCACCACCTCCGAGGCCTTTGAAACTACAAAACTACCCTGTTTCCCCCAAAATAAGACATCCCCTGATAATAAGCCCAATCAGGCTTTTGAGTGCATGGCAATAAGGCCAAGCGCTTATTTCAGGGTTCAAAAAAATATAAGACAGGGTCTTATTTTCAGGGAAACACGGTACATAGAATGGAGTAAAACCCTTCTCTCTGCTGGTCCTCTGGAACGGGTTGGATGGCCCAAATGTCCAGCAGATGTTGTATTGCAGTTTCCATGAGGACCCTTTTTGATTCGTTTTTTGAGACGGGGCAATGAATGAAGAACCTCGGGGGTGTGGAGAGAAAGTCGAGAGTAAAGCCTCGCCTGATTGTGTTCAGGACCCATGCATCTGTCGTGGTTTCCTCCCATTGATCCGCGAAGATACTTAGACGGCCACCAATGGGAGGATTGGAATTGCAGTCATCTATAGCGACAGAAGGGGCGACTTCCGTTGCCACGAAATGGCTGTTTGGCCTGGAACTGCTGTCTGTTCCTATCTCTATACCCGGATCTGTTGGGCTGGCGATCCTGCCTTTGGAAGTACGCCCTCTGTGGGTGCAAAAAGTCAGATCCGCTGTCTGCTGGTCTAAATGTGGGCCTATGAAAATAAGGCGAGGGGCGGCGGTCAGCTCGCCTGGATAGAGAGGGCAGGACCTTCCTCTTGTCCTTTGTCTCTACCAGAATGGGGTCCTTTAAAGGGGACAGAGGCTAGCTTCCATTTATATTTCATGTCCGCCTGCCAGTGACAAAGCCACAGCAGGCGGTGGGCTGTCACCAATGAGGCAATGGCCCTGGAAGCAAATTTGGCGGCATTGAGTGTGGCATCAGCTAAAAATTCTGCTGCCGCCACGAGTTTATTTATGTCCTGGTGCATGCGGAGGTCACCGGCCGGGACTCTCGCTTGCATCTACCTAAGGGTTAGGGTTAGGGTTAGCCAGAGCAAGGAGGTCCTGTTGAAGAAGGAGGCGGCCATAGCCGCCTTGACCGCCCAGGCAGCCACCTGATGAGCCTTATGGAGCGTCAGCTCTGCCCTCCTGTCCTGTTTTTAGGGCATCCTCCATGTCGTTGGACGTGATGGTGGATGCCAAGGCCGCCACAGGCCCGTCTATTGCTGGCGTTTGTAGCACTGCAGTGAGTTCCGGGGCCACGTTGTAAAACTTTTTGTCACTCCCATTCGGTTTGGGGTGTGCCCCTGGCAAGTCCCATTGCCTCTGGACCACGTCCAGAAATAATTTTGGTGAGGGAATCACTTCATTTTCTGTGGCAGGCTCTGAAAAAAGTAATTCACTTGGGTCAGCTAAGCCCAAGGTGGAATCTGATGTAGTTGGATCCGCCCCCATGCGAACTATGTTCTTGGCCTTGAATAAGAAGGATTTAAACAGAGCAGGGCGAAAGAGCCCCATGAAGGCCGGGTGGTCTGGGGCCATCCCTTCATCCTCAGAAAGCTCCAGTTCTTTCTGCCCCTCCTCATCCGAGAGCGATGACCGGCTCTGCATGGAGGATGTGGGAGAATGAGGCCTTTGGAAGGCCGACAGTTCTCTTGGAACCTGGGTTGTCTGATGCTGCCCTTGGTGCAGGGGGATATCAGACGCCACAGAGGCTGTCTGACCGCTTTGCTGCATGGCTTCAGCAATCCCTTGTGCAATAGCCTCTAAAATCAAGAAGCTTCGTTCAGCCCCACTTACTGTTTCTTCGCGGCAGCATGTTGCCATGGAATCATCCATTGTGTATTCGGCCCGTTGAAAAACGCAGGCTCGTTCCGCGTTGGAACACTGCTGCTGCGGCTGATTCCTTTGCCGCTAGAGAGTTTGCACTGGAGACCGGCCAGTGACTCTAGTCCCCTCCACTGATTGTGGGAAGCTTAGAGGGCTCTGTCATGCTGAGCCGGATAACGGCGGCTATGCTGGTCAGACCGGGGAGCCAGCCAGTCCGTTCGCTTCCTTGTGAACGCTTGGAGGGGTCAAATGCCTCCTGTCAGTTGAATCAAGAATCCAAGAAAGGAACTCTGTTTTGCTCTATATAAATTTTGAAGGTTGGAGCTAATTTGGAAACATCTATCTGAGCGAAAGACTGAGTCAAAACTGGGGATGCAGACAAGGGAGGCGTGACCACAGAAGATTGACAGACTCAGTCTAATGAGCAGCAAGAGAGTTAACCCATTCCTTGGATTCTCCTCAGCACACTGGAGAACAAATATGTTCTGTAAAGAAATATCAACGTTTAAAAGTCCATATTACCTTTACTTGCTTGGTTCAATTATTCCAAAGATAAAGCAATTTTATGGCAATTTTGAAAATTTGGGGGAGATGCCGAAAGGATTCTCAAATAAAAAGAAATTTGAAATACAAACGTTAATTTATTTGATTTATGTATTTATGTATAATTCAATTCATAACATTATATGGTTTTATGTATAATTCAATTCATAACATTATATGGTTTACTATATTTTAAAAAATATTTCATGGCTTACCTTTATTATAAAGGTAATACAAATTTCTATCCTGTCTGTAGATTGTTCTTTTTATCTGTTTCAATATTAATTTTAACATTAATTTTAATAATTTAGTTACTTTAAGCCAGGCATGCCCAACCCGCAGCCCACAGGCCACATGTGGCTTTGAGCAGCTAGTAATACAGTCCTACAAGATCATAACTTTTAACATTATGTGATTTATATACATTAACTATATATATTTTTATGCAGTTGCATAAATTCTTCTTCACTCAATATGGCCTGGGCAAGTCAAAGAGTTGGACACCCATGCTTTAAGCTCAATTAAATGAATAATTGTAATTAATATTTATAATTTAATTTCAGTAGTTATATTCAATATGACAGAAGAAACTAATGAAAGTGAAATTTCTAAACTATGTTGTGCTGTATTATAAAACCGTAAGTTAATGCACTTAAACTATGCGCAAATGTGATGTAGTAGTAAAGGTGTTGGAGTAGGACTGGGGAGATTCCGTCTGAGGTCCACCTTTGGCACAAAAACCCACAAGTGATTTTGGGTCAATCACTCTCTTTTGGCCCAAACGTTTCATTAGGTGCTTGTAGGGAAAGCCTAGATGAGGGAATGCAATGTACATTTCTTTGATCTCATAGAAGACAGATTGACTATACAACTACACAACAATACAAATTAACTTTTAATATGCCATAAACTGAATGCAGTTTAGAATTTAAGATTACTTTGGTGCTAGATATAGATTATATGTTTTATTTCTATCTAGCTCACTGCGCAGCAGTCTCCTGATTTGACTGGGGGGTGGGGGGAGATTCTAGCATGGTATTGAAGAAAGCAAAGACCAGAGTTTTGGGGGGCATATAAACATACAGAAAAGTGTTTATCAAATTTTCTGACATCATGCAACACTAAATAAAATGTTTAGAAAATACAATGGTCATTCAATTAAATATACCCTCTTCTTGTGTTTTTATATTTAAAAGCATGGAAAAGGGGTGTTGGTCTTACCTGATACACCCTTTCTCTTGGCGATCCGAAGGAGAGTCCAGGATGGGTAGCTCTAGTCCTGTAGCTCTATGACTGAGTTGAATTTCTGAGGACCGCCTCCCTGCCAACGGTCCCCAGTTCGAAACGAAGCCGAGGCGAAATCACAGGTCCTCCAGGAAACCACCTTTCCCGAAATCCACTCGATCAGATAGACACCACGGTGTGACCACTGTCTCTCCGAGCCTGTCCAGAACCTCAACCGGGGCCAGGAGCAAAGGACCTCCGGGAGGGTCTGGACTCTCCTTCAGATCGCCATGAGAAAGGACGTATCAGCTAAGACCAACGTCCCTTCTCCATGGCATCCTCAGGAGAGTCCAGGATGGGACATACCAAAGCTTGGCATGCCCTACAGGTAGGCGTCCGAATGGTCCTGTGTCCCCTTGTGACCGTAGACCCGCTGCAGAACCGTTCTGCCGAAGGCAGCCTCTGCCGATGCAAAGGCATCCAATCTATAATGGCGGATGAACAGCGAAGGAGAAGTCCATGTCGCCGCCCTGCAGATCTCTTCCACTGAGGCTTGGGTGGCCCAGGCAGCGGTTGTGGCCGTGCTGCTGGTTGAGTGAGCTGTGATCCCCTGGGGCACCGGGAGCGCCTGTAATTCGTAGGCGCGGGCAATACCTGCCTGAAGCCAACGTCCCACCGTAGGGGGTGTCACCTTGTGGCCTAGAAAGGAACACAAACAGAGACTCAGTCTTCCAGAAGGAAGCAGTTCTGGAGATGTAAATGCGAAGGGCCCGCCTCACATCCAGAGTGTGCCAGGTCTGCTCCAAGGCGTGCTGAGGCCTGGGACAGAAATCTGGCAAGATCAACTCCTGTGCCCGGTGAAACAAGGAATTGACCTTTGGAAGAAAGGCGGGGTCCAACCGCAGAACCACCCTGTTCGAGTCCTTTCGCACCGATAAGGCCGCCAACTCTGAAATACGCCTGGCCGACGTGACGGCCACCAGGAACTCCATCTTGTACGAGAGCAGACGCAGGCTGGCCTCCCTCAAAGGTTCGAAGGGATTTTTTGTAAGGGCCTGCAAAACCTTGGTCAAGTCCCAGGTAGGATAACGGTGGACTGTAGGTGGTTTTAAATTGGAGGCCCCCCGTAGGAAGGGCCGTATTCTGGGATGATGGGCTAGGGAACCCAAATCCCCCCCGTGAAACACTGTGGACAATGCGGCGACCTGACACCACAGAGTGTTAGGAGACAGTCCCTTGTCCAACCCCTCCTGTAAAAAATCAAGAATGTCAGCCACAGCCACTCCCATGGGGTCCAGGTGAGCAGAGGTGCACAACTCCGAAAAGGTCCGCCAAGTTGCATCATAGATGCGCGTGGTCGAGGGCCGCCTGGCTGCCTGCATTGTCGAGATGACCTTTGTGGAGAACTTCTCCCGCCTCAGGAGCCTCCGCTCAACCTCCAAATGGTCAACTGGAGCCATTGAGGCTCTGGATGGAGTACGGGACCTTGGCTGAGGGAGACCCTTTCCGGGGGAATCCTCCACGGCCTGGCAACGGACAGGCTGACCAGGTCAGCGAACCATGGCCTGCGGGGTCAATGGGGAGCCACCAGAAGTATCTCCGCCCTTTCCGATAGAACCTTCCTGACCACCGCCGGAATCAGAGGAAGTGGAGGGAAAGCATACAAGAGCCCCACGGGCCAGGGGCATCGTAGGGCATCCACACCTTCCGCTCCCCGGGTCGGAAACCTCAAAAAGAACCTGGGGAGGTGCACGTTCGACGGAGGACTGAGACCCATCAATGTCCAATCCAGAATTATGTCGACAAAACAGCCGAAAGGTCCCACCCAGAGGTATGAAACAAAGGACCTCGAACAAGGGGGAGGGCTGACTGCTGGCTCCTCCTGATGAGAAGAGGCATATCAGGTAAGACCAATGCCCCTTCTCCATCTTGGAAGGAGCCAGCAGTCAGGATGGGACATACCAAAGCCCCCAGGTCCCATGGGTGGGAAAAAACAGTAGAAGTTCAAGATACGTCGTCCACGACCCGTTGTAGCACCCGTCTGCCGAAGGTGCTGACGCGAAGCAGTTGATCTTATAGTGCCTAATGAATTGGGAGGGTGACGCCCAGGTCGCCGCCCTACACAGCTCTTCCAAGGTGGACTGAGTCTCCCAGGCTGCCAACGTGGCTGCACTGCGCGTTGAGTGGGCAGTGATGAAGAGATGACATATCGTAGGCCTTTGCGATGACACCCCTGATCCACCAGCCAATGGTCATAGAAGAGACTTTGAGCCCCTGAGACCACGGTAAAAAGGCCACCAGAAGAGCTTCTGTCTTCCTGAAAGGACGCGTCCGGTCGATATAGATGTGGAGACCCCTCCGCACATCCAGGGTGTGCCAAAGCTTCTCCGAAGGGTGCGTGGGACACGCACAAAAGGAGGGAAGCACTAACTCCTGTGCCTGATGGAATGGCGAGTTGACCTTCGGGAGAAAAGAAGGATCCAACCGGAGCACCACCCGGTCTGGGTGAAACACACACAGATCATCTCGGACCGAGAGGGCCGAGATCTCCGAAATCCTGCGGGCCGAGGTGATGGCTAAAAGAAAGGCCACCTTGAAAGAAAGGTGCCGAAGAGAGGCCTCCCGCAGAGGTTCATATGGCGGACTGGTGAGGGATTTAAGTACCCTAGGTAGATCCCACGTGGGATATCGATGGATCACCGGCGGTTTCAAATTCGAGGCCCCTGTCAAAAATCTCCATACAGTCGGGAACTGCGACAGGGACTCAAAGTGACCGCACGTCAGAATCGAAGAAAGAGCCACCACCTAGCGTCGTAGAGTGTTCGGTGAAAGGCCTTTAGCGAGGCCCGCCTGCAAGAACCGCAAGATCTTTGGGAGAGGAACCCTCAGAGGCGACAGGCCCTCTGAAAAACACCAGGAACAAAACGCCTTCCACGTTGCGGAGTATATCCTCTCCGTGGAAGGTCGTCGGGACGCCTGAATGGTCAATATCACTTCCTGATCATACTGCTGGATGCGCAAAGAGTCCCGCTCAAGCGCCAGGCGGTCAGTTGGCAATACTGTGGGTCTGGATGGAACAGAGACCCCTGGCTGAGCATGGCCTGCGAAACTGGAATTTCCACAGATCCGCCACTGAAAGAGTCTTGAGGTCCGCAAACCACAGTTGCCTGGGCCAGAAAGGGGCCAAGAGAATGATCTCCGCCCTCTCCTCCAGCACTTTCTGCAGTACCTGCGGTATAATAGGCAGCGGAAGAAAGGCATATAGGAGGCCTCGGGGCCAGGCGCTCCGGAGGGCGTTGGTCTCCTCCACTCCCAGAGAGTGAAAGCGGGAGAAGAACCACGGGAGTTGAGCATTCTCCGGGGTGGCGAAGAGGTCCACCAGGGGAGAGCCGAAGATGGTTGTGATGGAGCGAAAGACCTGAGGATTCAGGCGCCACTCGGCTTGATCGACGGCTGAGCGACTGAGCCTGTCCGCCTGTACGTTGGCCACCCCGGAGATAAGATCTTTCAAGGAGAGAAGATGTCTCTCTGACCATAGACCCAGCTTCAGCGCCTCCACCATGAGCATTCTCGAGCGGGTGCCGCACTGTCGATTGATATGTGCCTTCGTTGTTATATTGCCTGTTAGGACAAGGACATGCTGGCCCAACAGTAGATGACGAAACTGACGCAGAGCCAGCGAGATGGCCTGTAGTTCTAGCCAATTGATAGAGCAAGTGGCTTCGGCTGCGGACCAGAGTCCTTGGGCCATGTGACCCTTGCAGTGTGCACCCCAACCAGACAGGCTGGCATCCATGGTGACGATGACCCTGGTTGGCTCCTTGAACAGGGACCCCTTGTCTATTGCCGATGTCTGCCACCAGAATAGGGAGAGTCTCACGCGTGGAGGTACCAACACTCGGAGCGGAGATGACCCTCGGCTGGACTTCTGGAACGGAAGGAGGAACCACTGTAGTTCCCTAGCGTGGAGACGGGCCCAGGGGGTGACAGATATACAAGATATCATCTTCCCCAGGAGGGTCGACAATACCGAAAGGGGAACCCTGCGCTCACTGATGACCTGTGACGCGAGACCCCGGAGGCTGTCCTGGCGCTCATGTGACAAAGAAACCCTGCACACTAAGGAATCAATGACAGTCCCTAGGTGACTGATAGAGGTGGAAGGAGCCAAGTGGCTCTTCTCCAGATTTACAGAAAACCCGTGGTGTCGCAGTGTCTATGGTAACCTGGAGGTGCTGGAGTGCCAGATGTTTAAACGGCGCATGTACCAAGATGTCGTCCAGGTAACACTGGACACGCACGGGGACAGAGCGTAGATGGGCTGCCAGAGCCGCTAGCACCTTAGTAAATACCCTAGGGGCAGATGACAGTCTGAAGGGTAGGGCTCTGTATTGGAAATGCCTACCTGCATAGCAAAATCGAAGGTATTTGCAGTGCTGGTGTGAGATGGGAATATGCAGGTAGGCTTCCGTTAAGTCCAGAGATGCCATGTAATCTCCCTGGCGGATACATGCCAGGATGGACCGGAGGGTATGCATCTTGAACTTCCTATATTTTAGATAGGAGTTCAGACATTTCAAATCTAAAATTGGTCTCCATCCCCCGGAGGCTTTAGGGACCACAAATAGGATGAAATAAAACCCCTGTCCCTGCTGGTCCAGGGGCACCTGTTGGATGGCCCGAATATCCAGCAGATGTTGCACAGCCTCATCCATTATTGCCCTTTTTGAAGGGATCCTGGAGGTGGAACAGCGGATGAAAAACCTCGGGGGAAGGGAAAGAAATTCCAGAGACAAACCATGGTGGATAGTGTCTAGGACCCAAGCGTCCTGGGTGGTCTGGAACCAGGCCGAGGCAAACCTGGTAAGATGACCCCCAATAGGCAGGTCGGGTGATCTATCACTTGCCCCTCCTAAAGGGTCTACCACCCGAGCCACCCCTGCCCTGTCTTCTGTATTGTCTCCCCCTCCCGGTCCTATCGTGCTGAGGTCGAGCACGAGGCCCGTACTGACCTGGGGCCCAGGGGAAACTGGAGCCCTGGTCAGCCTGCCGAAAGGGCCGCCGAAAATACTGCGCTTGTCTTGGAAACCCCAGCCTGTAGATTGTGGGAAGAATCTTCTTACGGTCCCGAGACTCAATAAGAATAGGCTCAAGGGATTCTCCGAAAAGATGAGGACCACGGATGGGACCCGATGCCAGGCGCCATTTATGTTTCGTGTCAGCTGACCATTGCTTGAGCCAATTCATCCGTCGTGCCACCAACGCTGCTGCCATGGCCCTGGATGCAAAACAAGATGCGTGAAGCATAGAGTCGGCCATAAATTGAGTTGCAGCAAAGACCTTGTTAAGGTCCTGTTGGGCTCTGATATTATCTGCAGGAATGTGTTCCTGAATCTGACGGAGCCAAATCAGGGTCGCTCTAGCGAAAAAGGATGATGTCGAAGAGGCCTTGATGGACCAGGCCGCTGGCTGATGGGCCCGCATCAACGCCTGTTCCGTCTTTCTCTCCTCGGGCTTGAGCAATTCTTCAGAGTCACCAGGCATGGCAATATGGGCATGCAGAGCCAGGACTGGGCCTTCTACCGCAGGAACAGCTAAGAGCTCCGCAAGCTCGTTGGCCATGTTAAAAAACTTGCGGTCAAGGGAGATCGGTGCAGGACATGCCGCCGGAGAGGCCCACTGGTTCTTTACAGTATCCAGGAACAGGGATGGGGTTGGCACAAAGTCCATCTCCTGTGGCACTGAAGAAAATAGTGGATCCCCAATCGCCTGATCAGAGGAAGAATCTTTGGCCGAGAGGACTGCCAGACCGGCCGCTGCCCGAGCTTTGTAAAGGAGAGATTTATATAAGCCCGGCGGAAAAAGGCCCGCAGAATAGGGCTGTTCTGGTTCAACCTCCTCGTCCTCTGACAGTTCAAGATTATATTGCTTGTCAGCCACTGCCCACTCCTGAGGATCCTCCGTGTCAGAAATATCAGACAACTCGGCAGCATCCAGGACCCTGGAGCTGGGCCCCGGTTGGACCCCATACCGCTGAGAACTTGCCCCCCTATCCTGATTATCTGGGAGTGAAGCGGCGATTGAATGAAGATTGGCTGAGCTACTTTGTTGCACCGCGGCAGCGATCCATTGTTGGACCGTGGCCGCATCAAAAGCCATGGATATGGCATTAGCTACACCTGTCGGTGTGGAAGAAATCTGCCTGGAAGCCTCGCCTCCCTGAACCTGAGACCCCTGGGTAGCCTGGGTGGGAATTGCCCCGATACCAGAAGGACCCCACAGTTGAGGATCGGGTCTAGGTAGGGCAGTATTATCAATGGCCAGGGGGTCATCACTGGCCACTGTGGGGGCTGGGGGCTGTAAGACCCCACTGTTGCCTGGCCCACGTGAGGAGGAAGCTCTAGCCGCATTGCGGTTAATGATTTTTTGGAGGGCCTTATCCCTTCGTCGCTCAGCCCTGCCGGATGCTGGCCGAAGGTGCTGGGCCCCTTTAATGACCTCCGAAGACCCTGCTGTTTCATCATCTTGAAGGGGGCGATCGGTCTTCTTGGACCATTTTCCACCCGGTTTGGTGAAAGAGGAAGCACCTGCCATTGCTAGAAGCCTCTGGCTACTTGCAAGGTGCAATAGCAGGCTTGACTTTCCGTACGGGATAACCCGGGCAAACGCCTGTTGATTCAATCAAGGCTTCAGAGTTGATGTTTAATGGAGGCTGTCCCAGTCCCCTGAGGGAAATACAGGCTCACCCCCCTCCGCAATGACCCAGAGGCCACCAATAGAATCGCTTGTCCGATTGTCTGAAACAGCCAGAAAAAGCGCTCCATAAAAAAAAGGGGGGTGGCTTTGCTGACTCAGGCAGCTAGAGATCAGCATCGTACAGTAAAAGTCGAAAATAAGAAGCTGCGAGCGTCACGCTCCAGCGGTTGGATCTAGCTCCGGTGATTGCTGCAAGGGAGTCTGCGAGCCAGTGCTCAAGCGGTTACCTCCCCACCGGGCTGAAGTCTCTAGGCCAAGGCACGCTCAATTAGTTGTCGATGGGCGGGGCTGGCTGGAAAGCGAAGAGGCCCGAGGCGCCGAAGCACGCGGCCTGACAGAAATTGCGATCGGCTGAAGAGATAAGGGCCGACGAACAGCTGATTTCAAAGGAGCCGCTTTACTGCTTTAGTGGCTAGCGTGTTCTCACTATCCTGCCTCACAGCCTGAAAATATCCACAGTGTGCCTGAGAGGATCCGAAGATCAACTCCTCGTGGCAGAAGAGCCGAAGCCCTGAATTCAATGCCATGGAGCCCCTTCTAGGTGGTAAATTTTTTTGTCTTTAATCCTTTAAGCTACTCACTACGAGAAGAACCAACAGTCAGAATGGGAGCAATTTGCCACGATCTGCTCTGCTGAGGACCGAGTCAAAACTGGGTCCTAGCAGGGCGGATCCTGGCAAAGAGAAAAAAAGATAGACTCGGTCCTCATCGCTGATTGGACGAGGACAACCCATCCTGACTGCTGGCTCCTCCCAAGATGGAGAATAACCAAGTCTAGTTGCCTTTTGAAAAACACCTTTGAGACAAAAGAAATACAGGTTAATAGGTACAAAAACCTCTGCAGTCTTTTTTTTTAAAGCAGTTTTTAATCAGCTTAGAAAGTTAATATGGTCTGATTTTGTTGAATAACAATAGACTATCCATTATCCAGGTTATTCATCTTCTGAGACAAAACTGAAAAATGACTTAATGAAACCCTTGGTTGCTCTAGGAGCCAAAAATACATACTTCCAAGTCGTAGTTGGGGTTAGCGTGGGGTGGCTTTTCTCTTTCCTATCAAGTCCCTATTAGCCCCTTTCTGCCTGTTCCTCTAATTCAAATATTGAAAACCATCCCAGGTTTCTGCCAATTCAACTCCTAAAGATCCTTCCATCAAGATACTTCCACATCAAATAAACTCCCCACAATCCTCCTCTTTTCCTTTGCAGCCTGGTCCTCTTTTTCTTCCTCAAACCGAACAGAAGAGATTCAATAAAGCACCCACACTCACATAGCCACACTAAAAGATTACTCTTGCATTAACAACTGACACATGTTCCCAATAAAACAGACTGCTAGTATTAAGAGTCTGAGAAGCTAGGGAGAAAAAAGGAGCTGTCAGATAATGCAGAAGCACTGAGCTCCTCACATAGAACAGCTTCTCACTAAGCAGCCTCTTCACACTGTTTCACATTGTACAGGCAGTCCCCGAGTTACAACAGTTAATTTAATAACCGTTCAAAGTTACAACAGCACTGGAAAAAGTGATTTATGACCATTTTTCACACGACAGTTGCAATATCAAAATTCAGGCACTTGGCAACCGACTCATTTTTATGACGGTTACAGTGTCCCAGGGTCATGTGATCACCTTTTGCAACCTTCTGACAAGCTAAGTCAATGGGGAAGCCAGATTCATTTAATAATCATGTTACTAACTTAACTGCGGTGATTCAATTAACAACCATGGCAAGAAAGGTTGTAGAATGGGGCAAAACTCACTTAACAAATGTTTCGCTTAGCAACAAAAATTTTGGCCTCAATTGTGGTTGTAAGTCAAATCAAGGGCTACCCGTAATTGATAAATGCAGTCTTACTCTTCACAGTATCATACAAGCAACAGCTCTTCAGAAGAGTTATTTGACTGTTTTGCCTACCCATCTTAAAGGAAGAGCAGGACTATGGAAGGAACAGAATAACAGAGTTGGAAGGGACCTTGGAGGTCTTCTAGTCCAACCCCCTGCTCAGGCAGGAAACCCTATACCATTTCAGATAAATGGTTGTCCAATTTCTTCTTAAAAACTTCCAGTGTTGGAGCATTCACAACTTCTGGAGGCAAGCTGTTCCACTGATTAATTGTCCTAACCGTCAGGAAATTTCTCCTTAGTTCTAAGTTGCTTCTCTCCTTGATTAGTTTCCACCCATTGCTTCTTGTTCTACCCTCAGGTGCTTTGGAGAATATGACTCCCTCTTCTTTGTGGAAACCCCTGAGATATTGGAACACTGCAATCATGTCACCCCTAGTCCTTCTTTTCATTAAACTAGAAGGCTGAGGTTACAGCTTCGCCAGTAATCAAATCAAGAATGAACTGGATAGAAGGAAGGATACTCATAGCAGATCTGCCATTCAACTGAAGTAGGATAGATTGAAAGCCAGACTATGTTATCCACTGTTTTATTTTCCATGCTCATATACATAGTAATTATTCTGTTGGCACTACAGGTAAAACAATACTTTCATGACAGAACACTTTGGACAGGCAATAAAATTAAGGGTCCAATGTGAGAGTATGTCTTTTAAAAATAGTAAGTGGAGTATCTTCATGACTTGCAGGCTCTGTGGATGAGTCCTTAAATTTCCCACCAAGGTTATCTGGCTCTTAACATTTTGTTTTCCATTTCATATTACAAACCATCAACATTATTTTTTAAAAAAACTGCTGCAATAAAACACATAAGTTGCCATACGACATCTGCAGAGACTCCACAAAACAGTTCCTTTGAACAAATCAGACAATGCTATAATAGTCGAATCATACCTTAAATAGTGATATCTATCCTGTAAAACAATGACTAATTATTTTTTTAAAAAAATTATAGAAAGTGTATAGATTCCAGCTTGCCACCATTATTGACATTAACAGAAGTTCTAAGATAAAATTTAATATTAATCTTAGTCTACAGAAGTGAAGTATTTTGAAGATAAGTTCAATAATAAATTGAATTTAATAATAGAATATTTAAATTACAATCCAATAGCTGAACCACGGAGAGTTGCTTTCTAAAATGTTCTCTGTCATTTCTAAACTGGCTTGAGGGTCAGTTATTCAAGCAGTTTCCATTTGAAATAATATAATGATACTAAGTGCAGAAGAAAATCAGTGTTTTTTAAAAGCAATGTCCATTAGGCCATCTTTAAGATTGCTATTTCTATTAATGAACGATTGAGTACATCTGTCATC
Organism: Thermophis baileyi; assembly: GCA_003457575.1. Lineage (NCBI taxonomy): Eukaryota > Metazoa > Chordata > Lepidosauria > Squamata > Dipsadidae > Thermophis > Thermophis baileyi. The sequence continues at coordinate 4,713,246 of QLTV01012194.1, forward strand.
CAGGAATATACAGCAGTATTTTACAAGCCAATGGGTTTTATATATAGTCACTGCTAATAACTACTTTGAAAGTACATTATGTGATACGCCAGTCTAAGTCAATATGTTCATTGTAAAGGTTAGCCATCAAGCAATAAAATAAAGATTGTTAGGCAGAATTTTTATTTTCTAATGCACTATAAAGAGTTCCTTGTACCGAGTTCCTAAATTCCTTCAAAATGGAAGATGCTTTTAAAAACAATTATACTACAGAATTAAAATAAGGTCATTTTAACCTCATTTAAGGAAATAAACCAACAAATTCTCTCCGTTCTGCCTAAAAACAAACAATTTAATATTGTATTTACAGATTCAGTTTACTATGTATTTCCCAGGGAAGTTGGTTTTTCTTGTTTTCCTTTATCATATACTAAATTTAATTGTATTGGTTTTATACTTTTCTTAATATGTTTTAATTGTTTTTGTAATTTTTAACTTGCTGTAAGCTGGCCAGAGTCATGCAGTTGCGATGGGCAGCTATATAAATTGAACTGATCAATTAATTAAATAATAATACTGCATATTACCTGGCAAGCTTTATAGCTAGTAGCATTCAAATTGTCCAGATTTTTTTTTAGCTCTATAAAGCCTCTATTACCAAAAAAGAAAAAGATTATTACAAATGTTGCTTTGTGTACTATTTCTTATAAGCAGCCAACTGGGTGACTTTGGGCCAGTCACTCTCTCTCAGCCCATTCCACCTCATAAGATTGTTGTTTTGAGAAAAATAGGAGGAGATATAATGAATATCTGACACCTTGAGTTACTTATATAATAATAAAGCTGGGATTTTAAAAAATTGGGGGGGGGGGAACTAAGCCAGAAGGCAACCAAAGTTCTATTAATATCTGTATCATTTGCCACATACCATATCCAATTTTATTTCCAAACACTAAACAACCTTTCTCCAATTGATCACTTGATCATGTTTTACAATAACTAATTTTTGTCAGTAGTATAGATACTGGCCGTGGAAAGTGGGCATTCTGGACAATGTACTTCAGCATTTGGGGAAGGTTGTACTAGAGATCTCATAATGTAAGTTTTGGGTAGAAGAGTGGGAAAAACTTCGAGACCGCCTTCTACCTCATAGTTCCCAGCGACCGGTAAGATCCCACAGAGTTGGTCTCCTCCAGGTCCCGTCAGCTAAGAAGTGTCGGCTGGCGGGCCCGTGGGGAAGGGCCTTCTCTGTGGCTGCCCCGGCTCTCTGGAACCAGCTACCCCCTGAGATCCGGACTGCCCCCACCCTATTGGCCTTCCAGCAAGCATTGAAGACCTGGCTTTTCCAGCAAGCTTGGGGCCGTTGATCTCGCAATTTGCGAGGTCCGGCCTTGAGTGATATGTATGTATGTGACTGTTAACTGGTTTTCTTATATTTTATGATGTTTTTAAATGTATTTTCTATACCCTGTTGTAAGCCGCCCAAAGTCCTTCGGGAGTTGGGCGGCATAGAAATACAATTAATTAAATTAAATTAAATTTAAAAAAGGGATATATTGTATTATGATACTAAATCCACACAGCAATTTCATTCAATACTGAAGTATTTTCTACATTTTATCAGCTGCATCTATTCTCTTCGACTTAAACTAAGAAACCAAAAAAATTTGTAAGACTGTATAAACAGCTTGACACCAATAAATTTACAAATGCCAAATCTCTTCCCAACTATTCAGATACTTTATTATGTAAGAAATTATTTATAATCTTTTGTACTTCCCGCACTAGAACCTGCACCATAGCCAACTGTTACAGTAAATTTAAACTAAAAATGCTGAATAATGGAATTGAAGTAATGGAGACGCTTTATAAAAAAAAATCAATTTGACATTATTTCCAGTTTTAAACTGATTTCCAGATGCCCACTTTTAATCACTGACAAATAGCTTCTCAATAAAACAGCCATTAATCTAAAATGCGAAACAGATTTTTTTTAGACCCAGTCCTCTGAAATTCTAAAAACTGCATAAATTACATTAAGTGCAGAACATCATACTTACCTGAATCCTATTTACTAAATTACATCAAGAGACAAAATATAATCATAGTGAATTGATTATAAATTATGAAATCATTATGTTGCATTTCCCTCTTGATGTAATTTTGTAAATGTGACTTTATGTAAATATGACAGTATCTTCCACAGGTAAATGAAATTTACATTTAATTTTCTTTGCCTTTAGAAGAAAACCCAGAAATAATATATCTTTAATTTTGTAAGCAAAGCAGAATCTTTTTATAAGCGTAAAAAAAACCACTCCAGAATCATAGCATCAAAACAGACTTTGGAGGTCTTTTAATTCAGCCCTCTTCACAGTGCAGGAAGCCTCATAACCATTCAGACAAATGACAATCCAGTCCAGTAATGGAGGACCCACAACTTCACAAGGCAGGCTTTTCCACTGTTTAACACTTCCTACTATCAGAAAATTCATCTTTATTTCAAGTTTCGCGCTCCCTCTATAAAACATCTACCCACTGGTGTTGGTGTTACTTTCAGGTGATGGAAATCCACACACCCTGCCCTGTGACATTTCTTCCCGTATTAGCAATAGCACTAGCAATAGCACTTAGACTTATATACCGCTTCATAGTGCTTTACAGCCCTCTCTAAGCGGTTTACAGAATCAGCATATTGCCCCCAACAATCTGGGTCCTCATTTTACCGACCTCGGAAGGATGGAAGGCTGAGTCAACCTTGAGCCTGGTGAGATTCGATCTGCCAAACTGCTGGCAGCCAGTGATCAGCAGAAGTAGCCTGCAGTACTGCACTCTAACCACTGTGCCACCGCGGCTCATATTGGTATTGGTAGAGTGCTATCAAGTTTTTCTTTTCTTAGTAACGGTCTCCCTTCCCTCCAGATTTAACTTAAAACTAGACAATTTGTGCCCTCTGGGCTCATTGTTTCAGAGATATTTCTTTACCAGGTTCCCCAATGCCTTGAACAATGACAAGGCTTCTAATGTGCTGTCTTTACTGGAAAAGTCGAGATACAGAGATACCTTGAAAATAGTTCATGTTGAAATGTATAACACTGTCAAACATCAGCACAAGAAATGTTTTATGACACTGTATTATGTCATAAAATGTTTTATAAAATTTGCCAAATTTCAATCTCATGAGAGTCATGGGTCTGAGATTTTGGATGCATTCTATAAGTTAGCCCATTCTAGGTACCTTAGTTCAAAATGTTTTGCCCCATGATGCACCGTTTCGCCCAGTTCAAGGTTATAGAATCTAGAGATTTTAGTAGTATATAGATCAATACTGAATGCAAAGCTCTGGTTTGACCTTGAAATTAAACACACGTTCTGAAGTACTATATGGAAATACCACATATGGATGTATCCACTATATGGAGTACCACATATACTAACAGTATTAAGATGCATATTTAAATAATCTCATACTAAGGTTTCAAAGTATTTATTTAACTACATTTATTTTATTTTAATAATCAGTACTAACACTAGGGAAACAAACTGAATCCACAGTAGATATATTTATACAGTAATTCTATGCTTTTGGAGGTACTTCTAGGACAATTAGCCCAGGGGTGGGTTCTAACTTACCTCGCTGCCAGTTCGTTTCCTCCCGCGCCGCGTGGCCGTGTGCGTGCTTTGCGTGCGCGTGCAGTGCCTAAAAATACCAAAAAAAAAATCCCCCCCCCAAAAAAGCCGAAAAGGAGCGTTGGTCCTACCTGAACGCCTTTTCTCAGTGAAGGTTGCAGGATAGGCCAGGAATGGGTGATGACTTTGTCCTTCTGCCTGGAGACTGAGTCATAAATTTTCTAGCCACGCCCCCTTGCCTCTCTCTCTGGCGTTGCCCCTGTCACTGACTCCAGTTATCGACGAAGGTGCAGCTGTAACAAGACAAACTTATCCAGAGGTTAAATGCCCTGACCCCACCCTGCCGGATCCAGACCCTACGGTCATTCAAGGGTGGGACTGGCCTATCCTGCAACCTTCACTGAGAAAAGGCGTTCAGGTAGGACCAACGCTCCTTCTTCAGTGAGGTTGCAGGATAGTCCAGGAATGGGACATACCAAAGCCAGCAGTCCTAAGGGCGGGCCTCCATTGGGGCTGGATCGTCCGATGCCCGGAGAACCTGCTGGAGCACTCTCCTGCCGAAAGAAGCCTCAGCCGAGGCAAATACGCCCAGCCGGTAATGCCGGATAAACGGCGTAGGGGACGTCCAGGTGGCCGCTCTGCAGATTTCTTCCAGAGAGGCCTGGGTAGACCAGGCTGCGGTGGATGCGGCGCTCCTTGTAGAATGAGCTGTCACCCCTTGTGGCATTAGTAAAGATTGTGCGTCGTACGCAGCCACGATACAGGCACGTATCCAACGGCCGATGGTAGACGAGGATACCTTAGACCCGAAGGAAGCTGGCTGGAAGGATACAAAGAGTGCCTCCGAACGTCTAGAGGAGGCCGTCCTCTTGATATAAACTCGGAGTGCCCTCCTCACATCCAGCGTGTGCCACTGGTGCTCCAGGGCCTGAGAAGGCCGAGGACAGAAGTTTGGCAACACTATCTCTTGGGCCCGATGGAACCACGTGTTGACCTTCGGTACAAACGAAGGATCCATCCTTAGGACAACCCTATCAGGGTGAAATTGGCAAAGGTCCTCCCTGACAGAGAGGGCCGCCAGCTCGGAAATGCGCCTGGCTGAGGTCACTGCGACCAGGAACGCCACTTTCAGTGTCAAGTTACGGAGGGTAGCCGCCCTGATAGGCTCAAAGGGCTCGGCAGTCAGGGCCTGTAGGACCTTTGGCAGATCCCAGGAGGGATAACGGTGCACCACAGGTTGACGAAGTGTCGCTACCCCCCGTAGGAATCGACGTATATGGGGGTGGTGGGCAAGAGAGTCTTGTCCACTGCCAGCCACCACCGTCGCCAGGGCCGCCACCTGTCTGCGTAGCGTGCTATGGGCAAGACCCCTCTTTAGCCCCTCTTGTAGGAAGTCCAAGACATTGTGAACGGAGGCCTGTGCGGGAACTAGCAGGTGGATAGCACACCACTTGGAAAAACTTACCCAGGTGGCATTGTAGAACCTGTCCGTGGATGGGCGTCTGGCAGCCTGCATGGTCTGAATGACCTCATCAGAGAGGCGGTCCCTCCTTAGGAGCTCCCTCTCAAGTGCCAGGCGGTCAGGTGGAGCCACTGAGGCTCCGGATGAAGTAGGACCCCCTGGCTGAGGGAGATTTTCTCCGGAAGGATCCTCCACGGTCGAGCCACGGACAGACTGACCAGGTCCGCGAACCACAGACGCCTGGGCCAGTGCGGCGCCACCAGGATGATCTCCACTTCCTCCGCGATCAGTTTCCGGATCACTGCCGGTATTAGGGGCGGGGGAGGAAAGGTGTATAACAGGCCCTCCGGCCACCGGCAATGCAGGGTGTTGGTCCCTTCGGCCCCTGGGGTACTGAACCTCGAGTAGAATTGAGGAAGTTGGGCATTCAGGCCCGACGCAAAGAGGTCCTCGGTGGGTTGGCCAAACTTGCGACAAATGTCCCGGAACAAGGCAGGATGGAGCTGCCACTCTGTGTGGTCCATAGTCAGTCTGCTTAGGCAGTCTGCTTGTACATTGTCCGAACCGGCTATATGTTCTGCTTTGATGGAGAGGAGGTTGGCTTCTGCCCAAATCTCTAAGAGGAAGGATTCGCTCATGAGGGGAAGTGAGTGAGTGCCTCCCTGGCGATTAATATGGGCTTTCGCCGCTATATTATCTGTTAGGATAAGGACATGCTTTCCTCTGAGCAGATCTCGAAAGTGGAGCAGGGCCAGGTGGACTGCCCGCAGCTCCAGCCAGTTAATATTATGTTGTAGATCTTCCTGTGACCAGCGGCCTTGCGCCAATTGGTTCTCTACATGAGCCCCCCAACCGAATTGACTTGCATCAGAGGTTAAAATGATGCAATCAGGTTCTCGA
>QLTV01012194.1:4726402-4749715 GCA_003457575.1 Thermophis baileyi
CAGATTGTTGGGGGCAATATGCTGACTCTGTGAACCGCTTAGAGAGGGCTGTAAAGCACTGTAAAGCGGTATATAAGTCTAAGTGCTATTGCTATGTTAACAGGTACAGGATTTGATAGGGCGCTCCCTATTTTGACCACTTGTTGCCTGTTTGACAGGAATGCAGCTATCCAATTATGAAGGGGTCCAAAAATGCCATAAGATTTTAGTTTTAGAAGTAGTTTGTCATATACCACTGAATCAAAGGCTTTACAGAAGTATATGTAAATTGCGTCTATTGCTTTGCCCTGATCGAGTTGTGTAGTCCATATGTTTTTGCAGTGTAGGAGTTTCAAATTACAGGATAATTTTTTTCTGAAACCAAATTGTTTGTTGGAGAGTAGGTTGTTTGTTTCTAGGTGGAGGGTAATAGATTGGTTAATGATTGATTCCATGACTTTGCAGGTGATGCAACATAAAGAGATTGGTCTGTAATTTTCAACTAGGCTGGGGTCACACTTTTTGAAGATTGGGATGACCGTGGCTAGTGACCATTGGTTGGGCAAGGAGCTGGTTGTGAAAGATTTTTCAAAAATTATGCTTAGAGGTTCTGCTAATGCCATGGAAAGCTTTTTTTAAGGAGTAGGCACATAGTCCATCAGGTCCAATAGATAAAGATGGTTTTAGACTGCATAGTGCCTTTTCAACGTTGTCTTCTGTAAAATCGATATGTATTAGATCATTATAATCGTTGTAATTATTTGTGGTACGACTGGGAAATATTGGGTATGAGTTGTTGCTGTTTACAAAGACTGAGCCGAAGAATATGTTAAAGAGATTGGCTTTAACGGTTTCATCATTACAGTCTTTATTGTTTGGTCCTTTTAGGGGTGGGATAGATCTCGAGTCTTTAAGTTTTGTATTCCACATTCAGTTTATTTCTAATGTAAAAATGTACAATTAACAATCAAAATTTTCTAGTGAACATTATATCTTCATTTTATATACAAATTACTATATTTATTTAAAAACTTGGTGACCCTGAATTTAAGGTGAAAGCATAAATATTTTTGAAGCCTCAATGTCACCAGCAGTTTGGGAAGAGAGGATCTCACCACTGCTGTTCAACCACTTTGAACTGGACTACACTGCTTGCCGTCTATAGTGTATATAGCATGAATATCTAGAATTAGGCAGAAAAAGGGAAGGCCCTATTAGTAATATTTATTCATTTATTTATTGTATTTATTTATTAATCAAATTTCTATGGCCACTCATCTCATGAAAAGTGACTCTGGATAACTCACAGCAACTAGATAAAAAAAAATACATATATAAAAAATCATTATAAAATCAGTATTAAAAGTTAAATATATACAAATGCCAGGCAGAGAAATGATGGTATCCACCTCAGTGATACAGCTATCTACCCATATCTCCATTCTCTGGGAGTTCTGGGCCTGGTGACATAGTCAGGATAACTTCCGGAATATCAGGAGGGATACAGATAATCTAATTGGGGAGAGGGGGAATGGGGATGGATCTATGGGTGGACGCCATAGTAGAGAAGTCCTTGTTCCCAGGACCTGCCAGGTATAAATCCCTAGCAGATGAAATCTGAAGGATGCCCTCTTAGCCAGCTCTTACGGGATGGACAGATGTAATTAGAAAGAGGCGGTCCCTCAGATAATCTGGCCCCATGCCATGAATGGTTTTAAAAGTTAAAAGCAGCCCCTTGAATTAGAGATGGGAAGCAAACTGGCAACCAGCACAACTCATGGAGCAGAGGTGTAACATGATCTGTTCTAGGAGAACACATAATAGCCTGCACTGCTGTATTCTGCACCAGCTGAAGCTTGCAGATACTCTTCAAGGGCAGTTCCATGTGACCATGATCAGAGCCTGCCAGTGCAAAAATGGACACAACCGGTGTACCATACGAAGTTGTACAAAGGCCCTTCTAGCTAGAGTCATCACTTGCTCTTCAAGCAGGAACTGAGGCTCTAGGACAGTGGTTCTCAACCTTTCTAATACCGCGACCCCCCCCCGTGACCCCTCCGCCGCGACCCCCGCCGCCGCCGCGTGCGGGATGAGGTGACAAAGGTGGCGTGGCACCAGGGGCGAAATGCTCCCGGTTCGGGCTTGCCTGCGGGTCGCCGGACAGCTGATAGCGTCGGAAGTGGGAGACTTCGCCCGGACGCTGCCATTTGGGTTCTTTTACCCTCTGCGCATGCGCAAAGCGTTCTGCGCATGCGCAGAGGGTAAAAGAACCCAAATGGCAGCGTCCGGGCGGGTGGGCGAAGTCTCCCGCTGCTGTCGCTACCGGCTATCCGGCGACCCGCAGGCACGGCCGAACCGGGAGCATTTCAACCCTGCAGTGACGGTGGCACCAAGATGGCGGGCTAATGCGCGCGGCGACCCCTGTGAAATGGTCGTTCGACCCCCAAAGGGGTCGCGACTCACAGGTTGAGAACCGCTGCTCTAGGAGGACCACCAGATTGTACACCTTCTGGGATAGTGCCACCCCATCCAGTACCAAAGATGGCATAGTCCTGAAATCAGTAGGCTCCAAAAGAGTCAATCAATCTGGCCAAAGTTCAGCTAAAGCCTGGTGTCGTCCATACACATCCTCACAGCTTCCAGGCACTAGGATAAAGATGTTTATGGCACCGCTTAATTCATATAATCCTTTCCATGGAGTCCACACTTATTTTTCTAGTCTTCACCAACAATAAGGAGGAAGCACTCTTTAAAATAGCAGTACCACTCTTTTCTGTAAATATAAGGAGACCCTTTTCCCCGCATCAAAGGTAATTATTAGGTGAGAAAAAAACATTTTTATTTTAGATAAATACTGTAAGAGACAGGTTGAGTAAATCTATACGTGAAATAAAACTTTAGCACTGTTCAAATTGTAAAATTGGGTGCAGTCACATGATGATTCACTTAATTAACTGCTGGAAGTCCCAGTCTCAATTGCTGTCATAAGTTGAGGACATTTATTAAAATAAGATTAGAATGTACAAAGAACTAGTAAGTCAGACCACAGGCCCATTTAGTTCAGCATTCTTTGTCTGTAGCATGTGATTAGAGGCATTCAATAAACTCACCAACATGAACTGGAAAGTAACTGTTTCTCTTTCATAGTTGAATACCAATAATCAATATTTAAGATACTACTCTATGACGTAAGTGGTAGTAAATGATCATCAATTTTAAGTAGCTACTGATAACCTGATCTTCCATGAATGTGTCTAATCCCCCTTTAAATCATTCAAACCAGCTGCAATTACCGTAACTGCTGGTAACAAATTTCATATATTAATCAAATACTTTGTAAAATATTATGTTCTTCTGCATATGGATTTTATATTGGATTACAATCACATTGAAGTGACCCAGATATGCAAAGAAAACAAAGGAGCAAGATGCTTGCTCAGCAGCTATTGTTCAAAACAGATTTCACTTTGACCCATACAGTACTTGCTGAGCTGTGCAAAATAATGCATTTACTGTATAAGCCAGGGATTGAGATATCATGTGCCTTAGGATATTCTAGAGCAGCCCAAAAGTAGAATTAAGGCCATTTAAGAGATGGCATGCCATGTTCTTTTGCTGACAATTAGGCAAATAGCAAAAGATAATGGAATAAAACGATAAGGGTTGTTAAAGCTTACGGACAGTCATGCACACACAATTGCATTTTATAAAGGCTAGAAATGGTCAGTGCTGCGCCTCTGCTTTCTGGAAGTATTTTTTGACATTCAGGAAATAAAGCAGGTATGGCCCATCTTCCATGTATAAATCTTTTGAGTTTCTCTCCCAGTGAATCCAGGATCTGATTTGAAGAGAAAAGAAATTATGCATTTTTTATTTTATGTGCTTCCTTTATTAAATTTCTATTAAAATATATCTCTAACGTTCTTGCAAAAATGGATGAATGAATTCAGCATGAATGATATGACTGTGGGACAGCATTTTTATAATATTCCTTAATACAAATCTGAAAAAGAATGTCTTTAACTATACATTTTTAACACACTGTTTGTGTTGTGCCTACAATGCACATACACTCCAGCCACAAAGGCTGAAAAAGGTCCAAGATCTATACTCAAATAATATTTTCTTAACAATCAGGGGAATTATAAGGAATTAGAGGAAACACATAGGCATTCACAAAAAATGTTTAAGATCCCCCTTGCAAATAGCATCCTATATGTTAATGCCTGACATATATTTTGCCAAGCCCCTTCAGAACAAGATTTTCCAGAAATAGAGAAAAATTCTATTAAAAATTACATTTTCACAATTTTTAATATCAGTGATCAAATGAGAATGCACACAAATGACCAAGTACTAGGATAAAACTTGTTTTTATAGTTAGATGTATACTGCATGCTTCCTTCTCAAAGACTCAAGGTAGTGTACACAGTGCTGTCTCGCAATTTTCCATCGCATCCTGGCAGGTAGACTGGCTAAGAGATTCAAAATCATCCAGAAAGGTTCCTGAATCCTAGTCTTTGCCAGCATACTATGCTGCCTCTTTATATTACCATCATCTGATGGAAGAAGAGAGGAAGGTTTGCTAATCATGCACTTATAATTGGTGACATAATTGTTGGCACAATTCTTTGGCAGATGAGAACCACTAGAGCAAACTTTAAAATCATTGGGGGGGGTGTCTTTGTGGGGGGAGAGAGGGAGAGAGAGACTTCAAGTCAGCCTTGATTCCTGGCAGCTGCCTGGACAAGTCCCTGTCCTTTTCTTGGCAACATTTTCAAAAGTGGTTTGCCAAAGGCTGAAAGTGACTGGCACAAAGTTACCCAGTTCGCTTTCTGCTAATTCCTAAACTAGAGGTCGATGTATTCTGGTTCTTAGCCTGGTGCCTTTAGCCATGAAAGCAAGCTGGTTCTCAACTACAGTAATTAGGAGAGGACAAAGTGTGAGCTTCAGTGTTTTGGCTGTTTGCTACAGTAATTAGGGAAACAAACATCCAAAACACTGAAGGTCAATCTGTCCATCAGAGCTTTAGCTTTCACAACCTACCGCAGTGATGGCGAACCTTTTTGGCACCGAGTGCCCAAACCGGAACGTGCGTGCATGTGCGCGTGCCGGAGCACCGGAAACCCAAAGATCAGCTGGCCGGTGCACGCATGCCTGGTTTTTGGCAGTTTTCCGGGCCATTTTCCAGCCATTTTTCGGGCCCTTTTCAGGCCGTTTTTGGGTTGAAAATGGCCAGAAAAATGGCCTGGAAAATGGCTTGAAAAAAGGCCCGGAAACGGTCTGGTTTTTGGCCGTTTTCAGGCCGTTTTCCGGCGCTCTGGCACCCGCGAAAACCAGCTTGCCGGCACCAGAAAAGCAGCTGGCGACGGCGCACGTGCCCACAGAGAGGGCTCTGCGTGCCACCTCTGGCACGCGTGCTATAGGTTCGCCATCACAGACCTAGAGTATACACATTCCCATACTCCAGCTATTTTTTTCTGTATTCACTATTTATGAACTGACACTGCAAACTGCATTAAAGCTGGAAAGTAGTTCAGTGCACGTATTTCTTCTATCGTAATCTTTCCAAATTTAGAATGAATGTCCCTGATCTTCAATTGTTATAGTAGTTCCTATAAAGAGGACTGTTTCCCCACAAATCTGCCTCAAATGTACTTTGTGGCACTAGCAATGAATTTATTTCTGTACTTGATTTGCTATGTTTTGTCTTCTACCAGCATTTAGAAAGCTCAAGTGGTATAAACAGTCACAACAGCAACAAAGATCCCTAACTGAAAAATTTAAAAAGGATAAAATTCACTGGTTATCTAGTTGGAAAACTTGTACCCTTTCACATATTTATCTTAAAACTACTAGCTCTGTAGGATGACATGGAACAAAACATGCTGGCAAGCCAAATTTTAGCATTTATTTCCTACAGAGCACCTATAAACTATAATTCCTAAGACTGCATTATCTATGTGGCATTTGAATTCTTATAGGCAAATGCTGAAATTCCTGCTCCTCTGCATGGAAGAAGATTGCCCTATATTGATGAAGAAGCTGGACACTGAATGGATTTCATCAGGATGGGGATATCTCTGCTTCATTCAGCGTAACTGTTGTTACACAAATATACCCTCTGTGGTACCCAAGGCTTCCTCTCCAGATCAGCCCTTTAGCTGACTCCCATGAACAATGCACATCAATAACGTGTTTTTCAATTGTTAATCTTTGGAGCTGGGAGAAAGTTAAAAAATTGAGATCTTAGGATCTGACAATACTATCCTGGAAAATGTCTACATAAATCTACTGTTAGGTAATGGATAGAGTTAAGACAAAACATGTATTGCTGCAAATGACATTCTATGAATGTATAAAATAGGCTTAGCCTTCTAAAATAAATATTGATTTACAGACACAAGCATGATTTCACAGAGTTGTCTTCAGCAAGATTTATTAAGATGAATGGGATGGGACATTTCAGCAACTAAATTATTTTCAATTTAGAACCACTATCTCCATGGCAATATCTCTCTGATACGTTTTGATTTTCTTTCTAACAGGCTTCATATAATCCAGTGAAACGATGGCTCTCTTTTCTGATATCAGGGAAGCTTCTGGAAATCCGAAAATATTTCTCCTCAATCTTTATCAGTTTAGGACTGACTAGGCCTTACTCTCCACCCATTAATTCAATCACAACCCTGAGGCAGTGGAACTGGGTCTTAACTAGGTATACCAGGTGAGTAATGGGGAGCTGCTGCTTTGTTTGTACCCAAGAAATACCCATACTCTGGCAGAGAAGAGCTCTGAGCCAATCACTACTGGCCACAGCCACAAATTCTGAGACTGGAGCAGGGGAGAGTCTGCACTTTGTTCAGAATGAACGAAGCTTTCAATCTTTTAGTTTGCACTATCGGTGTGTCACAGGAATCCATCTACTGAACTGGAAATAAGTCTTTTTACAATAGCTCAGGATAGCTAAGAGGAACATTGGAGGTAGGTCTTAGTATCCCTCCCATCAGGACAAGACATTTGGTTAGGAAGGCTAACCAATGCATATAAAATGGAAGCTTACAATCTGGACAGTGCAATTTATGGGCAACTTTTTTTCAAAAACACAAGAGAAGCTGTGTTGTTTAATCTGCTTACTACAGGGGAAGGAGGAGGGTGGGAATATCAGAGGCTTCTGGCTGCTAAAAAGCTATTCACTAGGAGAGATGGGGCGTTGGTCCTACCTGATACGCCCTTTCTCTGAGTAGCTCCGGGAGAGTCCAAGAATGGGTTAACTCGTCTGTCGTGCTTAGAGACCGAGCTGTCAAACTTGTAGCCACGCACCGTCGTTGCCCCTTCTGGCCCAGTTTTCAGCGAGGACGTAGCTGTGGATCAAATCTCAACAAGGTTAAGTCATAGCTCCTGGACTTCAGACAAAGTGGTCGCCAGGGCGGGTTGGGATTCTCCTGGAGCTACTCAGAGAAAGGGTGTATCAGGTAGGACCAATGCCCCTTCTCCTGAGTGCTCCCGGGAGAATCCAGGAATGGGACTTACCAAAGCCGGCCCATCTAAGGGTGGGTCGCTGCTTGGTTGGAAGTCCTCATATCCACATGTACTTTTTGCAGGACCCTCCGTCCGAAGGATGCTTCCGCTGAAGCAAACACGTCTAACTTGTAATGGCGAATAAAGGGTGAGGGTGAAGCCCATGTCGCCGCCCTGCAAATGTCTTCAATGGATGCTTGCATTGTCCATGCCGCCGTTGTGGCCGCACTTCTTGTAGAATGGGCAGTCACCCCTCTGGGAGCCGGTAAGGCCTGTACTTCATAGGCCTTAGCAATACAAGCTCTTAACCAATGGCCAATTGTCGATGGAGTCACTTTGGTACCCATCGATGAAGGATGGAAAGACATGAACAGTGCCTCCGTCTTTCTAGTAGGGGACGTTCTCCCGATGTAAATCCGGATGGCCTTCCTCACATCCAAGGTATGCCATTCCTTCTCCAGGTTATGAGTTGGCCCTGGGCAGAAGTCTGGCAATGATGATCTCCTGGGCTCTATGGAACCAGGAGTTCACCTTGGGAATGAAGGAGGGATCCATCCTGAGGACCACCCTATTCTGATGAAATATGCATAAGTCCTTTCTGACTGAAACTCCGATATGTGCCTGGCCGAGGTGATAGCCACAAGGACCACGACCTTAAAGGTCAGGAAACGCAAACTCACAGTCCTCAGCGGCTCAAAGGGTGCGGAGGATAGGGCCTGTAGGACCTTAGACAAGTCCCAAGTGGTACCTGTGAATCACAGGCGGGTTCAGGTTTGTTGCCCCCTTGATAAATCTCCGAATAACTGGGTGGTGAGCCAGAGATTCCTGTAACCCACACACCAACCTGTTGAAAGGGCTGCCACTTGCCTATAGATGGTGTTATGCGACAGGCCCTTGACTAGTCGTTCCTGGAGAAAGTCCAGGACTTGTGGTACTGACGCTGAAGTGGGAACAATGTCCCCTTTAAGGCACCAGCTAGAAAAAGCTGTCCAAGTAGAATCGTAAATTCTGTTTGTAGATGGCCTTCTTGAGGCCTGAATTGTCTGTATTACTCTGGAAGAGTAATTGTCCTTCCTCAGGAGGCTCCTCTCAAATGCCAGATGGTCAGTTGGAGCCACTGTGGCTCTGGATGGACCAGGACCCCCTGGCTGAGGAAGATTCTCTCCTGAGGGATCCTCCAGGGCCGAGATATCGAAAGGCCTACCAGGTCTGCGAAACACGGGCGTCTGGGCCAGTGGGGAGCAATGAGCAGGACCTCCGCCCTCTCTGTCACTACCTTCCGAATGACCCCTAGAATGAGGAGGGAAGGCATATAGCAGTCCCTTGGGCCATAGGCTGCAGAGAGCGTTTGTCCCTTCTGCTCCCGGAGTTGCAAACCTGGTGAAATATCTTGGTAATTGGGCGTTCATTGGGGAGGCGAACAGGTCTACAACTGGCTGACCAAACTTCTCGGACAGCTCCCTGAAGAGGTCCGGATGTAGCCTCCATTCAGACTGGTCTATTGTGGACCTGCTGAGGCAGTCTGCCTGAACATTCGCTACTCCCGCGATGTGCTCCGCTCTGAGAGAGAGGAGGTGTTTCTCCGCCCAAATCCCCAACTGTTCTGCTTCCGTCATAATAGGCCTGGAGTGAGTGCCCCCCTGACGGTTTATGTGAGCCTTAGCAGTCACATTGTCGGTGAGAAGCAGAACATGTCTCCCCTGGATTAGGTCCCTGAAGTGACGAAGGGCCAAATGTGCGGCACGAAGCTCCAGCCAATTTATGTTGTTGATGGACCATATTTATGGACCATATGAGACTGGAGATGGGCGCCCCAGCCAAATAGACTGGCATCCAATGTAATCGTGATGCGGCTGGGTTCTTTGAAGGCACACCCCTTGTCTAGGGCTGGTGATGTCCACCAGTTGAGGTATTGCAATACCACTGGGTCTACTCGAACCTTGGTAAGGGAGTTGCTGCTGCCGGCCCGCCGGTATGGGAGCAGAAACCAGTGCAGGGTCCTGGCGTGCAGTCTTGCCCAGGGAACTATTGAGATACGAGACCATTTTCCCCAGCAGCCGTGATAGGAGGGCTATGGGAACCGTGCGGTCCTCTCGTATTTGTTGTACAAGGGCTACTAAGCTGTCCTGGCGATCCTGAGACAGAAATACCTGGCCCAATCTGGTGTCTATCATAGCTCCTAGGTGCAATAGTCTTGTGGTTGGAACCAGATGACTTTTCAGGAAATTGACCGAGAAGCCATGGTTCTGCAATGTCATTATCGTGGTGTGTAAGTCCTGCATTGCTCTCTCTGGAGAGAATGCTTGGATAAGAATGTCGTCCAAATAGCATTGGAGATGTACAGGTATGGACCTGAGGTATGCCGCCAGCGCTGCCAGTACCTTGGTGAAGGCTCTGGGTGCCGACGCCAGGCCGAAAGGTAATGCCCTGTACTGGAAATGGTTCCCTCTGTAATAAAAGCATAGAAATTGGCGATGAGCCGGAAGAATCGGCACATGGAGGTAGGCCTCCGTCAAATCGATGGAAGCAAGGAAGTCGCCCTCCCGAATGCCCTCCAGGATGGATTGGAGGGAGGTCATTTTGAACCTCTTGTAGACCAGATATACATTTAATTTTTTTTAAAGTCCAGAATCGCTCTCCACACACACCGCCACCCCCCCGAATTCTTTGGAACAACGAACAGGATGGAATAAAATCCCTGTCCAGTTGGGCTCTCTGGGACCGCCTCGATGGCTTAACTATCCAACAAGTGTTGGAAGGCGTACTCCATGAGGCCTTTCTTTTCATTGTTCTTCAGGACAGGACAACGAATAAAGTAATTCGGGGGTGTGGAATGGAACTCTGACTGAGGCCTAGCCTCACCATATTCAGAACCCAATTGTCCATTGTTATCGTCTCCCAGTGGGCCGCAAAGAGAATTAATCGGCCGCCTATGGGAGGATTGTTCTGGTAGTCATCGTGGCCTATGAAAGGAGCGACTTCCTGCCCCACAAAAGGGCCATATGGCCTGGATATGTTGTCTGGCTTGATTGCGAAACCCCACTCTGTCTGGTTGGCATTCAGACCTATGCAGGAAGTATCGTTGTTGCTGAGGGAAAACTGCTTCAGTTGGCCGAAAAGAAGGCCTGCGGTAGTAAGGTGATGGACGGCGGTCTGCTCGCCTAAATGACGATGGAAGAACCTTCCTTTTGTCCTTATTTTCAATAAGGACCGGCTCCAGGGCCTCTCCAAAGAGCATGCCACCAATATAGGGGGCAGAGGCTAGCCTCCATTTTGACTTGGCATCAGCTTGCCAGTTTCGGAGCCAAAGCATCCTCCTAGATGTCACGAAGGAGGAAAAAGCTCTGGAAGTGTATTTCGCAGCATTTAGCGTGGCATCCGCTGAAAATTGCGTAGCTGCTATCAATTTATTGAGGTCCTGGTGGAGCCTGGTCTCATGTGGCGGAACTCTCTGCTGCATCTGGCGAAGCCAGAGCAATGAGGTGTGATTGAAGAACGAGGCCGCTGTGGCCGCCTTTATCGCCCAGGCCGCAGATTGATGCGTCTTGCACAAGGTTAATTCAAGTTTTTTGTCCTCGGTCTTTAATCCTTCCACTATGTCGTTTGACAACAGGGAAGATGACACGAGGGATGCCACAGTTCCATCTACCTTAGGTAACTGGAGGGATTCAGCCAAATCAGGAAACGTATTATAGAAATGCCTATCATTTCCGTTTGGAGTCGGAAAGGCGCTGGGCTGTGCCCACTGCTTTTGGACCACATCTATGAATATTTGTGGTGCAGGTATGTCCTCCTGTTCTATGGCTGGTTGCGAAAACAGATATTCGCTGGAACCTGCGAGGGTCGATGGTTTTGGGATGGGATCTACGCCCATTCCCGATGTCACCTTTGCTTTATGTAAAAGCAACTTAAATATGGCTGGAGGAAATAGGCGTTGGACTTACCTGATACGCCTCTTCTCATCCGGGGGGAGCCAGCATTCAGGATGGGTTGTCCTCGTCCAATCCTCTGAAGGACCGAGTCTGTTAATTTCTCTAATTAGCATATTGGGATCCACCTTGCTTAGCCCCAGATTTGACAAATCCAACAAAAACAGACTCGATGTGGCAAACCGAAAAACCCCAGGTAAGAAAAAACCTGGCAGACTCCCATCCACAGAAAAAAGCAACGGCAAGAGAAAAAGGGAGAACACTCCCAGGAAAAAAAAACAGATCAAGGGCGGGACTGAATGCTGGCTCCCCCCGGATGAGAAGAGGCGTATCAGGTAAGTCCAACGCCTATTCTCCATCCTGGGGTGGAGCCAGCATTCAGGATGGGACATACCAAAGCTCTGAGTCCCATGGGGGGGAACTGACATTTGAAGCCAGAGACTAGACTCTCTCCACCACCTGTTGGAGAACTCGCCTGCCAAAAGCCGCATCAGCCGAAGCATAAGAGTCAATCTTGTAGTGCTTAATGAACTGGGAAGGAGACGCCCAGGTAGCCGCCCGGCATACCTCGTCTAGAGATGCCTGAGTAGCCCATGCAGCTGAAGTGGCGGCACTACGAGTGGAATGAGCCGTAATTCCCGAAGGCCTGGGTAATGCCGCCATGTCGTATGCTGTCGCGATCGTACTTCTGATCCAGCGGCCAATGGTAGACGATGAGGCCTTGGAACCCAGAGAGCGAGGGTGAAGGCCACGAACAGGGCTTCCGTCTTTCGGAACGACTGAGTTCTGTTAATGTATACTTTGAGAGCCCGGCGAACATCCAGGGAATGCCAACGGCGGTCCCGCTGGTGAGTTGGCCTGGTGCAAAAAGACGGAAGCACGAGACCGATGAAAAACAGAGTTCACCTTGGGAATGAAGGTGGGGTCAAGGCGGAGAACCACCATGTCCACATTGAAGATGCATAAGTACCCCCCTCACTGAAAGAGCAGAGATCTCGGATATCCGCCGAGCGGACGTGATGGCCACCAAAAAGGCCACTTTAAAGGAAAGGTGCTTCAAGGAAGCCTCCCGCAGAGGTTCATATGGAGGCCCAGTGAGGGAAGACAATACTCGAGGAAGGTCCCAAGAAGGGTATCTGTGAACCGTTGGGGGACGAAGGTTGGAGGCCCCCTTCAAGAAGTGCCGGATGGTGGGGAATTGAGCCAACGTGTCCATGTGAGCACAGGACAGGACCGACGAGAGCGCCGCCACTTGCCTGCGTAGCATATTTGGAGAAAGTCCTTCCTGGAACCCCTGTTGAAGAAAACGAAGAATCTTGGGCAGAGGAATCCGGAGGGGAGAGAGACCCTCCGAGCTGCACCAGGAACAGAATTTTCTCCAAGTCGCCGAGTAAATCCGGTTGGTCGACGGGCGCCGAGAGGCCTGAATGGTCAGGATGACATCCTGGTCGTAATCCTGCCTGATCAGGTCGCGCCGCCCAATCTCCAGGCGGTTAGTTGGAGCCAAGCCGGGTTGGGATGCTGTAGAACCCCCTGGGTGAGCATATCCTCCACGGGAGGCAACCGCCATGGGGGGGCGACGGAGAGAGCCTGGAGGTCTGCAAACCAGGTCCGGCGAGGCCAATGAGGAGCCAGCAAGATCACCTCTGCCCGTTCCCGCAGAATCTTCTGGATCAAGCCTGGAATGACTGGGAGAGGTAGAAAGGCGTAAAGCAGGCCTGAGGGCCAGTCGCATCTGAGAGCGTCCACCCCCTCTGCTCCCTGCGACCTGAACCGGGAAAAGAACCGTAGGAGATGAGCGTTGAGAGGCGTCGCAAAGAGATCGACCAGTGGATGGCCGTACCGTTGCGAAATCTGCAGAAAGAGGGAAGGGTGAAGGCGCCATTCCGTCTGATCCACTCTGGTTCGGGAGAGCCAATCCGCTTGGACGTTGGAGATCCCTGAGATGTGATCTGCGGAGAGCGACGTCAGGTGCCTCTCCGCCCAAAGGCCCAGTCGCAATGCCTCTGTGAGAAGGGATCTGGAACGTGTTCCCCCTTGGCGGTTGACGTGCGCCTTGGTCACAATGTTGTCCGTCAGCAACAGTACATTGTGTCCCGAAATCTGACGGCGGAACCGCCTCAGGGCCAGGAAGACCACTCGGAGTTCCAACCAATTGATCGAGTGTTTGGCTTCCGCCCTCGACCACTGACCTTCAGCCATCATGCCCTGGCTGTGAGCCCCCCAGCCCGACAGGCTGGCATCTGTCGTCACCACCACTCTGTGGGCCACCCGAAAGAGAGAGCCCCGTGAGATGGCCGAGGAAATCCACCAGGACAGCGAGCGGAGAATTGGCGGCGGAACCAGGACTTTGAGGGACGAAGTGCCGAGCCCTGCTTTCTGGAGAGGCAAAAGGAACCACTGTAGTTCCCGGGAATGGAGACGGGCCCATGGGACTATGGCAATGCAGGAAATCATTTTATCAAGCAAAGTTGCCAAAAGGGAAAGGGGAACCCTGACCTCACTCTGAACCTGGAGAACCAGGTTCCTGAAGCTGGCCTGCCGGTCTGGGGAGAGGAAGACCTGACACTGAACTGAGTCAATTAACGCTCCCAAATGGAGGAGGGAAGTGGTTGGAGACAGGTGGCTTTTCGCCATATTAATGGAGAAGCCGTGCTGTCGTAGGGCAGTCATGGTAATGCGCAGGTGTTCGAGCGCAAGCTCCCTGGAGGAAGCATGGACTAAAATGTCATCCAGGTAGCACTGGATGTGAATCGGTATTGACCGAAGGTGAGCAGCGAGGGCGGCCAACACCTTCGTGAATACCCTAGGGGCGGAAGACAGTCCAAAGGGAAGAGCCCGATACTGGAAATGCTCCTTGTAATAGCAAAAGCGGAGGAATTTCCGATGCCGCCGAACTATGGGGATGTGAAGATACGCCTCCGTGAGATCCAAAGACGCCATGAAGTCGCCCGGCCGGAGGGAAGCCAAAATGGAAGAAAGGGTGTGCATTTTAAATTTACAGTACCTAATAAAAGAATTTAGTCGTTTCAAATCCAAGATCGCCCTCCAGCCCCCCGAGGCCTTGGGGACCACGAAAAGAACAGAGTAGAAGCCCCTACCCTGTTGCCCCTGAGGAACCCTCTGAATGGCCCTGATGGAAAGAAGGTGCCAAATAGCCTCGTCCATCAGACGCCTCTTTGAAGGTATCTGAGAGACCGAACAGCATACAAAAGACCTCGGGGGACAGGAGGTGAGTTCCAATGAAAGGCCGAATTGAATAGTTTTCCGCACCCAGGGATCCTGGGTGGAAGCCTCCCAGGCCGCATAAAATTTGGAGAGGCGGCCCCCTATAGGGATGGATGATTCCTCACCATCTGGAGCGTTTGAAAGATCTGACGGAAGATCCCCCTCTGGACTGCCTGCAAAACTGCCTTCCCCTGCCCGCCCTATCTGCCTGGGGTCGCTGGCGGGAGAAATACTGACCTGGGGCCCGGTGGAAGGAGAAGGCCTGGTCAGTCGTCCGAAAGGGCCGACGGTAGAACGGGGACACACGAGGGAGGCCCCTTCGAGACAGTGAAGGCAGAACCTTTCGTCGATCGCTGGTCTCCACTAATAAAGGCTCTAGAGCCTCACCAAATAGGAACTTTCCCCTAACAGGGCCTGACGCCAGACGCCACTTATGGCGAGAGTCCGCGGACCACTGACGAAGCCAGTGCATGCGCCTGGCCACCAAAGAGGAGACCATAGCCTTAGAGGCAAAGCGGGACGCCTGCAGCGTGGCATCCGCCATGAACTGAGTGGCTGCGAAAATCTTATTGAGATCTTGTTGAGCCCTGATGTTTGAGATGGGGATGTGGTCCTGAATCTGGCGAAGCCAAATCAGGGTGGTCCTGGCAAAGAAAGATGAGGGGGAAGACGCTTTAATTGACCAGGCTGCCGCCTGGTGAGCCTTCGAGAGCGCCTGCTCTATCCTCCTATCCTCTGGTTTCAAGAGCTCTTCCGCGTCCCCTGGTAAGGCGGTCGAGGAATGCAATGCCCGGATTGGATCGTCCACCGAAGGGACGGCAAGGAGGTCAACCAAGTTAGGAGCCACATTGAAAAATTTCTTATCCAGCGTGGAAGGCGAAGGGCCCGAGGCCGGGGAGCCCCAGGGACGCTCTACCGTGTCTAGGAATAGCTGAGGAGCCGGCACCACGTCCATCTCTCGTCTGGTCTCCGAAAACAAGGGATCCGGCTGTCCCTCTGCCGAGGATGACGGCACCTCGGATGGGGAAGTCAGGCCTGCTGCCGCACGTGCCTTAAAGAGAAGTGATTTAAAGAGACCAGCAGGAAACAGGCCAGCTGGAGTGGGCTGGTCAGACGACATACCCTCATCTTCAGAAAGATCCCAGAGATCGTGCTCCTCCTCATACTCATCCTCAGCTCCACTTTCTTCCCCAGAGGCGTCCGAGGAATGATCCTGATCTAGCTGCTTAGGCGATGACAGCGGGGGAACCCTAGGCCTCGAGGCCCCCTGAGTGCGAGAAGAAGTGGAAACTCCAGGGCCCGCAAAAGATTGCAGGCTAGCTGTGAGGGCCTGTTGGAGGGCCTTTGTTAACATGGCCTGGAGATTGGCCTGGTCCAGAGCCAGCGGGGGTGGCTGAGCCTGATTATGGGGCTGTGTTCCTGAGGCCTGCTCCTCGGCTGCCTGGGCCTGGGTCGTTGAAGACAGGGGGGGTGCCGAACACAGGACAGGGGTGGGAGAGCCCCAAAGGTTCTCGCGAGGCCTGGGCAAATCAGTTGCATCTAGGGCCAAAGGGTCCCCTTCCGGATCCGTAGTGGCCCCGGAAAGAGATGGATCCTGATCCCCGTCCCTGGCAGGGCGCTTCCTGGTAGATCTCTCACACAGCTTTTGTAAAGCCTTATCCAGCCTCCTCTCAGCGCGCTCCACAGCCTTGGAGGAGGACTTCCCAGAAGCGTGGGACCGGGTGGAAGGGTGCCCAGAGGAAGAGGACCGATCGTCCTCAGGATTGCCCCTGTTTGACTTCTTTCGTCTCTTGCCACCAGGCTTTTCCAGGGGAAGAGCCCTGTCTGCCATGATGAAAAAGTGCCAAAAAAAAAAATATGGCCGCTCAAAATGGCCGCCCCTGCCTCGTGTCCAGAGGCCTCTGCCGATACGTCCTTCCGAGCAAGCTCAAGGGTTACTAAAGTCACCAGGACGACCGCAGGAATAAGCTGGGCCCTCCCGAGCAGGCTCCGAGGGAATCGGGCCCAGACAATTGCAACAGCTGAACCGGATGACCCACGGCAATGCTGTGTTGAATTACGGAGCCACGCGAGCGTTTGCTCTAGCGCCAGGCATGTGTGCAGAAAAAAGGGGCCCAGTAGATCACCGCTGAGGCGAAAGCACCCCGGAAAAAACGGCCGTGCAAGCAGTTGCTCCAGCGCGAGGCACGTGCACACCAGAGGGGCTTCAATCATAATGGCCAGGAGCGTCTAGCAAAGGCAGGGCAAAGGCAGCCGGGGCGAAACTCTGCTGAGGCAAAAGCCGCGCGAGCGTTTGCTCCAGCGCAGGAGGCTTGCGAGTCACAGCGGGAGGCCCAGAAAGGAACGTAGGGCTCCGTTCCGAGAGGAAATGCCGAAAAAAGGCCCTCTGATCGGAACGTTGACTCCCCCCCCGGATAAGGGACCAGGTCCCGAGATGAGAAGTTGGACGAAACGGGGGGGGAGGCAAATCGTCTGCCCACGTGGAGCCTTGCCTGATCACCGTAGGAATCCACCTCCGATCTCCGTCGAAAGAAGAGCCCACGAAGCGCTGGAAAAAGGGGGCCACCTGAGAGAAAAAATCCTCAGAATTTGGAGCGAAAAGGGAAAATTTGGAAAAAAAGACCTAATTTGTTGATTTGAGCCGTCTTCAGGATGGGAGTCCATTTGCCAGCTTCCTTCCTGTTGTAGGACCGAGTCAAATCTGGGGCTAAGCAAGGCGGATCCCAATATGCTAATTAGAGAAATTAACAGACTCGGTCCTTCAGAGGATTGGACGAGGACAACCCATCCTGAATGCTGGCTCCACCCCAGGATGGAGAACAGACCGGTAAATGCCGGAATTTCTGGTGCTAATCCCTCATCTTCAGATAAGTCAAAATCTCTCTGACCCCCTTCTTGCAATAATGAGTCCTCACTTTCTATGGATGGGTTTGGGGACTGGGCTCCATGCCAGTGAGATTGGTCCCCAACTAGATGAGGATATGCCTGGGAAATTAAGGATTTTATGTCACCAGGTAATTCAGACATAGAATGTTCGTCTTGTCTCAATCCTGCAGCAGTAGGTGAAGGTGGCTTCTGGCACAGACCTTCTTGTATTGGAATCCTGCTGCCCACTTAGTTGTTGCTGGGCAGAAAAAGGGATTCATTTCTATGTCATTGCAGCATTGGGGAGACAAGGGAAGAGACTGCTCTCTAGCTCCCTCTGGTGACCAGCTCTGCAGAATTGCAGCTCCTGAGTGAGTTAACGGCTCACTCTGAAAAGAGCGGGAACTGACAACCTCTGTCAAATGAATAGCAGCCTGTCTTGGTTGCTCTGTCAGGTCCTTTTGAGCCCTGGAGGACTGGTTCTCTAAGGCTCTTTGTCTACGCTTAGCATCTTTTTCAGAAGCCTTTGAGGACTTCTTTGAGCTGGGAGTCTTTAAAGTGGATCTCCCTTGTCTGCAGGTTGTGACCTCCTCAGCAGCCTGACATTTTTCTGAGGGCTGATCTTTTTCTATCTGAATTGTGGGGTTTTCCGCCATCTTGAAGGCAGTTACACTGACAAGCAGGTAGAAGCTGCCAATATTAGCCGTGCAGGCTTTCCTGTGCTTTAGTGGGTATGCCTAGCCGCAACTAGGCAGGGACGCCAAACTTACTGAGGTTGTAGGAGGCTGAGGCTGAGGCTTCTGGCAGGGAAAAAAACTGCCTTGTTGTATCTAGCCTCTTAGATCGGGTGTGCCTAGCCGAAACTAGGCAGGGACTCCGTTTCCGACAATGTCAGCTTGTATTTAGCCTCTTAGATCGGGTGTGTTTAGTGGGTATGCCTAGCCGCAACTAGGCAGGGACGCCAAACTTACTGAGGTTGTAGGAGGCTGAGGCTGAGGCTTCTGGCAGGGAAAAAAACTGCCTTGTTGTATCTAGCCTCTTAGATCGGGTGTGCCTAGCCGAAACTAGGCAGGGACTCCGTTTCCGACAATGTCAGCTTGTATTTAGCCTCTTAGATCGGGTGTGCCTAGCCGAAACTAGGCAGGGACTCCGTTTCCGACAATGACAGTTTAATCACAGTGGCGGCATTGCCAGCGGACCGAACTAGCCAGTGCACACGCCTGTCGGATTCTGGCAGCTCTGATTAGATGTTTGGGAGCCCTTTTTGGGCTCTGCTGCCCTGATAGGGCCATCTGAGCTGTCCCAAGCGATCCAGAGCCGCTGGGGCGATCGGCGTGACAGCCGCTTTTTCCCCAAGCCGCAAAGGCGTGCGGGGCGGAAAGCCGCTGCTTTTGGCTAAATCGGAATAATTAAGAACCGTGCCGCAAGAAAACTTGATCTCCTACGAAGAGTCCTAGGATCCCAAAAGTTTGACACGTCTCTCTTGCCTCAAGACCGAGCCGAAAACTGGGCCAGAAGGGGCAACGACGGTGCATGGCTACAAGTTTGACAGCTCGGTCTCTAAGCACGACAGACGAGTTAACCCATTCTTGGACTCTCCCGGAAGCACTCAGGAGAAACCACAGAATCGAAATGATATAGCAGTAAGAGGATAAGGAATGGGCAAGGAAACCTTTCAATGCTAAGTTGAAAGCGGGCATACTCACCGAGTACTATCACAACTGATTAATCATACAATTTCATTTTTCATTTTAGGTGGCCATGGTACTAGAGAACCAAGAACCCCTGCATTAAAAGCTAACAGTATTATCAGTTTGCTTTGTGTGATAATGGCTCTCTAGCTATTTGTACAATATCACATAAATAATACTAGTGATTGCTACCTTTTAAATAGTAAATCTTATTCTACTTTAATGTTATCTTTGACGTTTTGTTATCTTATCTGACAAAAAATCAAATAGTATCTCACTCTGAGTTTATTATTTCTTTAAATATTTAAAGTTCTAAAAGTCTAAAGATTAAGCCAATCTTGATAGATGGAAACAAATCAGAAGGAAAATCCTTAGGTAGCACTGTCTCCTCTTTTAATATTATGCATATAAATGCAGACTTTATGAAATTATTATATTGCATTCTTTGTTTAAAAAAAAATCCCACAATCAAATGGGACTGCACATTTTGTTTGATTTTATCCATTTCAGTGAAATTACTTCCCTTTCCCCCCACAAAGTAAAATCAGAGACCTTTTCATGCCAAGCCAGGTGAAATGTATTTCAAACCATATGCAATAGGCATGGTTAGGGTTAGGTTTAAAGATTGTTAAATACGTTACTACTAAAAAAAAACAAATTATTTAAATCTATAAGCAATCAACATGTTTTATTACTGTATAATACCTATTGTACAAATTAATCTG
Source organism: Thermophis baileyi (assembly GCA_003457575.1). NCBI lineage: Eukaryota > Metazoa > Chordata > Lepidosauria > Squamata > Dipsadidae > Thermophis > Thermophis baileyi. Next base: position 4,746,341 of record QLTV01012194.1, read on the forward strand.
AACTCATTCTTCTCAATTTATCTCAATCTTACATACAACCAAGAAGAGTTTCACCCAATAACCCCTGCTGTAACAGCTCAAGTTTGATAAATCTATCTTGCTTAACTGAGCTGGATTGCAAAAATAATGAACAAAGCACCATTTGCTTTCTAATCCCTTCCTGCTGCAACACATTAATAAAATGTGGATTGAACGGTGGGTCAGGAAAAAAAATTACTAAAGGACCATGGAGAGATACACAAAACCTAGAAACACTCTGTCAAGGTAGATATGCCTTTCACTTGTTCTAAAACTTCATCATTTACAACTCTTGGTAGCAGGCAACAGAGAGGCATATGGGAAGCAAGGCCCATTAAAACCTGCTAAGAAAAAAAGTAATTTTTGGAATAATACATTTTTCTTAAGATAACTTCCCCTTGCTAACTTTCTCACCTAGCCATTGAAGGTACCCTGAGAATTAATCCCTTTACAGGTAGTCCTTGCTTAACGACTGCCCTATATAGTGACTATTTGTTAGTGCTGGAAAAGTTACTTTATAACTGGTCCTCTCATGACCATGGTCATATGATCTCTCTTTGCATGTCGCATAGCGAACTTTCAACAAGCAGACTCAATGGAGAAGCCAGCAGAGAAATCAAAAATCGTGGTCACATGATGATGTCTCTCTTTACAACTAGGGTGATTTTCTTAACAGCTTCCTGCTGTTGTGACATGATGAGTCCATCGTGGTTATGTGAGAACTATGTCACTTAGCAATGGAGCTGCCAGTCCCACTTATGGTTGTTAAGTGAGAAGGAACTGTATTTCATCCTGGACAATATCCTATGCCAGTGATGGCGAACCTATGGCACACGTGCCACAAGTGGCACACTGAGCCATATCTGAGGGCACGCGAGACGTTGCCCTATGTCAACTCCAGCACGCATGCGCGCGCTGGCCAGCTGATTTTCGGCCTTCTTTTCGGCTGTTTTCGCTCTCCCCAGGCTTCCGGAAAGCCTCCTGAACCCTGGGGACGGCGAAAAATGGCCCAACAGGCCAACCGGAAGTTCATTTCCGAACTTCCGTTTGATCCGTTTGGCCAATTTTTGCTCTCCCCGGGCTTCAGGAGGCTTTCCTGAACCCTGGGGAGAGCGAAAAACAGCCCAACAGGCCTACCGGAAGTCCAGAGGCTTCAGTGAAGCCTGTGCGCATGCGCGAGGGGCAGCGCAGGGGTTGTGCGCATGCACAGGGGGCAGTGTGGGGGTTGTGGACATGCGCGGGGGAGGGCATTGCATTATGGGTGTGGGCACGCGCGCACCCTTTTGGCACCCGAGCCAAAAAAGGTTCCCCATCACTGTCCTATGCACTATCTAGCAAATGAAGCACAGAATGATGTTCCAGCAGCATTCCACCATAATCAGAAAAAAAGCACTGCTTTTCTCATAGCTTCTTGCTTCTTGGTACCATAAGTTGGATTTTATGTAGACACATATGTGTGCAATCAGCAAAAGAAAGCACTAAACTGTACCCGAGTCTAACCTGCAGTTGAGTCTGGTTGAAACTGAGGTTGACAGACTCAACCAGTTTCAACTGGGAAAATGAACATCTAGATCATCCTAGAGACCAAGCCAAATCCAAAAACACTAGGGAATTCCTTGAAATTTAGCATTCAGACAAATCAGCCATTAATAGACACATAGAAATAAAACATGTTTACACACCATTTATAAAAATAATAAAGGTGTGATACAAATAAATAAATAGTACTGCTTGTCAACTTAGCAATGCTGCTTGATTGCTATTTTAATTCTATTGGGCTGAGCTAAGAGTCTGATTCTTTAAAAAAAGGACTCCTTTAGTCCACAAAAAAATTTCAACTCCACTAAAGACTTTCACTAGCAGGACAAGGATATGTTTTTTGTTAGATCTGTTCCTGAAGATCTTCCCCTAGAGTTGAGGGATGGATCCTCCAGAACCCAATGAATTAATGAGAACTGCAGGAAAGAGGGATCTGCATGTTCCTGCTGTCCTCTTTTTAGGATGTAAGTATTCTTATTTTATTCTCAAATATGTAATGTAAGTTACTAACAGACTACCGATCAAGGACCAACAAGGAGCTTCACCAAGCAAGGATTAGAAACTGAGCTTCCAGTAGTTTTGCTAGTACACAAGACTTCATCTACTGAAATAATCTCTCATAAAGCTAAATCCAAAGGGAATCATACCGAATATTCACTCTACATTTTCCCAGTCTTAAGAAAACATCTGAAGCAGAAATACTATAAACTAGTTTGAGCCGTGAAAGAAAAGTTTAGGGGATAAATGCAATAAATAAAATAAAAATACCCCCTGTGGATGTTTTGGATACGGAGAACACCAAGTTGGGAGATACTGCTTATTAATTTAACGTTACTGTTTTGAATTCACCATGTATAGGTGTTAAATTCTTAATCATAGAATGGATTAATAAACATTTAAAATATTTTTAAATTTTTATTTAGAAGCTGTACTAAAGACACTCCATAACAGCCCCACCGAATCATATGGTCTTGATGAGACTGAGACCCCCAGAACTCACAGACAAATTCCGTAACAAAGTTCACAAAGAAATCCAGCCAAAAAAGGTTCCAAGATTCAGGATGGGAGTAACGTTTGCCTCGTTCGTCCCCACTGAGGACCGAGTCTAAACTGGGGATAGGAGAAGGCGGATCCAGTATTAAAGAAGACAGACTCGGTCCTCATTGGCTGACGGACGAGGACAACCCATCCTGAATGATGGCTCCACCCAAGATGGAGAAAAAAATAGTTTTTGGCCTCCGCGCGTCACTTTTTCACCCTCCCAGGCCCCAGAAGCACTCTGCAGTGCTCTGCGCGGCCCGTTTTTTGCCAAAAATGGGCCCGTTTTCACCAAAAATGCACCTGTTTTTGGCCTGCAGAGTGCTTCTGGGGGCCGGGGAGGGCGAAAACGCGACGCGTGGAGGTAGTGGTGAAATCTAAAATTTTTCCCTACCGGTTCTGTGGGCGTGGCTTGGTGGCTGTGACTTGGTCATGTGACCGGGTGGGCGTGGCCAACTCAATGTCACTCACGTCAAGGGGTGCCTCGCCTGGCTCCTCCCCACCGAGCCATTCCTTGTCACACCCAGCCTCAACATATCTATAGTTCTGTAAAAATGTTGTTCACCTTTTTTTGACTTTATTATCTACATACTATAGATGTACTTTCATGGACCACTGAAAGGAGGAAATGGCTCACATGCTTTGCCCAAAAGTGTGATAGGCAACAGGCTTTTAAGGGGCTGCCACAAAGAAGGGGGGCAATGTATTTTCCAAAGAAGCAGAAGGCAAAACAAGAAGCAATGGATGGAAACTGAACAAAGAGAGAAGCAACCTAAAACT
>QLTV01012194.1:4750702-4762816 GCA_003457575.1 Thermophis baileyi
TTGCTTGGGGGGGGGGGAGAGAAAGAAGTGGCAAAAAGTGTCAGTTTATTATTCTATCTCATTTGCTGTTTCTTAGCTCAGCTGAGGCTCCGCTCTGCGGAGTGAATTAGCTGAGCTAATAAACAACAGAATATAGGAGATGTGAGAGGAGGGGGAAGGCAGGTGGGCAGGGCCAATCAAAATTTTCCCTACCAGTTCTCCGAACCAATCAAAATTTTCCCTACCCGGACGCCAGAACCGGTCAGAACCGGTAGCATTTCACCCCTGCGCAGAGGGTTCGGGAGGCCAAAAACGCCCGTATTCGGTCTATAAGACGCACCTAAATTTTCACCCACTTTTAGGATGTCTTATACTCCGAAAAATACGGTATAGTTTCTCATAAATTGTGTCCACTGAAATACTAATAATTTGAACTATTTATGTTTCAATATGCTGTATTTTTGGGAGTATAAGACGCACATTAGTTTTTGGGGAAGAAAACAAGAAAAAAAAATCTGCCTCTGCCTACCAGCATCCATCGGTATTCATCTGGCTAGCGTCCTTGCAGCAAACAGCCTGGTCAGCTTCAGCACGTTATCACAGCCTGATTCAGCACGAGCAGCTGATTGGCAGTTGGATCGGCCTCCCAGAATACCACCAATCAGCTGTTCCAGGCTGCGGGGATCACCACAGCCTATCACCACCTCCACGTGTCGCATTTTTTGCCTCTGCGCATTGCATTTTAGGCCTCCGCGTGCCACATTTTCAGCCTCCGCACACTTCGTTTTAGACCCTTCCAGGCTGCCGGGATCGCCACAGCACATCGCCGCTGATCGCTGCCTCCACGTATTGCGTTTTTGGCCTCCCGCGTCATATTTTCAGCCTCCCTACACCACGTTTTTGGCCTCTGCGTGTCGCGTTTTCGGCCCATTCCAGGCGGTGGGGATCAGCTGAAAATGCAACACGCGGAGGCCAAAAACAGGGTGTGCGGAGGCCAAAAACGTGACGCACGGAGGCCGAAAACGGCCGAAGGGTGGGGGCCGGAGGATGGGCGGGGCTTCGGCAACATTCTCTGTATAAGATGCACAGACATTTCCACCCACTTTTAAGGGGGAGAAAGTGCATCTTATACTCCGAAAAATACGGTATCTGGTTTATACTTCAACATAAGGTGTATATATGCATTTTGATATGCCCTGCTTTCTCAAAAATATCACATACTACATTTCACATTGAGTTCTCTTGTATCAAAAAAATACATTTTTTTTATTTTTAAGTTTCTCACTCACTGAGTAAATGAATGTAAATGCTACATTATACATTATAGCAAACTATGATCTGACGGTGTTTCGAAGTATACTCATAAACTGAAAGCTGGTCCTAACTTTACAAAAATAGTATACTGAACTAATTTTCAAAAAAACAGTGAATTGATTTCTTTTCCTTAATGTTCCATCATCCCTAATTAGTTTATGTAATTTTAAATGCCATCTGGAAAAACAGCATACCAAATGTATTTGCATAGCAAATTGGAGTTTGATTTTTGGATGTAACTGTAATCTTTACTGAAAATTACATACTGGTAATGTTTACCTTTTAAAATTCATTCTCACTCAAAATCTGCATCTAATAAGTAGTACCCAAACACACCCTAACACTCCTATTTACTTGCATACAGGTTGTCCTTGACTTACGACCGGTCGCTTAGCAACCATTCAAGATTACAGAACCTCCCAAGGGCTACTCACAAATCAGATTCAATGTTTCAACAGCTGCCCTCCCCCGCAATCATGTGATCATATTTGGGTACTCAGGAACTGGCCCAGATTTACAGCCATGTTTGGTTCTGATTTCCAGGGGGGGGGAACCCACACTCATTGAGGACAATATAATCACTTAATAATCGCCATGTTTCCTTAATTATCAGTGATTCACTTAATGACCACCACAAAAAGGTCATAAAATTGGGTCACATAGTGACCCACTTAATGACTGGCATGACTTACAACCATAATTCCAGGCTAAAGGATGGTCATAGGTCAAGGACTACCTGTACCCTGGTGGAAAATCATTATATCAACTACCATGTCACTATTTGTATATAATCTTTACACACTCCCACATGCAAATACGCAACAGTTGACAGTCCGTTTGATCTAATAGTTAAGACACCAGGCTAGAAAGCTGGACATTGTGAGTTCAACTCTAGACTTGGCCCTGAAAGCCAGCTGGCTGACCATGGGCCAGTCACTCTCTCAGCCCAACTCACCTCACAGGATTGTTACTGTGGGGGAAACGGGAGGAGGAAGTTGTGTTGGATATGTTCACTGCCTTATTTGTAAAAATAATAAATGTGGGATATATAAATAAATAGCAATAGGGAGCATATTTCATTCTTTTATGCTGGTCAATCCTGGCAATGTAATGCTATCGCATTAAAGTGGTAATAATTAGACAAAGTTGATCAAAATCACACTGTACCACTTTTTTATTCAATCATTATCCAGTTTTGACACATAACTATTGAAGACAAAAGAAGACTACACAATTTTGCTCTTGAAGGTAACATCTGGTATGTAAAAGTCCTCCAAAACGCCAGCTGCAGAAGAAATTCAGAGACAAATGCAATCCTGCAAAATTCTCTCTAGCTTCTCCATTGTGGGTATCCAGGAATATTAGCTATAATTAATTAGGATTTACTTTTTTCATTTGGTATACAAACACAAAATAGTTTATTGGTTGCAATTCAGAGTCCCAAATTATGGAACATAAACTGCATTCATGAATAAAAAGATATGGAACAATCTGTATTTTGCTATGGCATCTGATACAGATCTGCTGGGACAAAGATTCAGGCTATTTTGACCAGGGCCAAATTAGCCAACAATTTAACTGGCATATTACATTGGCTTTTATGACAAAACTTATATAGAAAAAAAGAATTACTGGGGTAGGCACTTTAATAAATCTTTTGGTCTACAAACTAAACAGTTCGCCAAGACCTCCAGCAATTACAAGTGATCCGTGAAAAGAAAAGAAAAATTTGGCTAGACATTCCAAGAGACAGAAAAGGCATACAAAAGGCATTCCCACTTAAGAAGACTATTGTTACAAGAGGTACAAATTTAAAATATGACCAGCTTCCACTGTATAGTTTCAGATCAATGTAGCCCATCTTTAAAGAAGGAATATGAGTATATGAAAGCATAATCATTCAGGTCTACAGACAAAACAAAATCAATAACAGAGACTCTCTGGAGGGAGCAGAATATTGTAATATTCTTATAAGCAATGTTATTACCTTTCCAATTTGCAGGAATGGCTGATAAAATGTTTTTTAACTCTTGGTGGATGGAGCAATGCTACCAGCAGTTGAATTAATGCAAACTGCATCCAAATAAGCTCAGTTACTGTTATCTATACTGATATAACAAAACCAATTACACCAATCATTAAATTATGCCTATTAAATAATATCCTGGATAGCATACACACAACAGATAAATATTAGAAAATAAGTGACAACAGTTTAATAGCATAAATTTAGAACTGTTTATGTTACTGAACAATTCAATAAAAAGTCAAAACATAATCCATTTTTACATATTTATGAGTCTCTGTAGATATCTTCTATATTAACACTATCTTGTTGACCTTACAACCTTATAAAAGTTCAATTCTAAACTATTTTTAAAAAGATATTTTACACCCTTACATTCTGGTCAACTATTTAATTAAAAACATTACCCAATATGAAAAAAAACCCACCTGAAAAGCAGAAAAGGGGCGTTGGTCTTACCTGATACGCCTCTTCTCATAGGGTGCAGCCAGCATTCAGGATGGGTTGTCCTCGTCCACTCAGAATTAGGACCGAGTCTGTTACTTTTAGCCGGATCCGCCCTCCTAGGACCCAGCTTTGACGAATCCGAAGAAGCAGACTCGACGCAGCTACCAACTGGATATAGTCAGAAATAAAGAGGCTCCATTTCCTGGAAACAGTCAATGATATGGAGACCTAAAGGCGAATCTACACGGCAAGAAAAAAGCACCAGGCCAACCAACAAGGAGAAACCAGGAACGGGCCCCTCATGGGCGGGTCTGAATGCTGGCTCCACCCTATGAGAAGAGGCGTATCAGGTAAGACCAACGCCCCTTCTCCATCGTGGGTGAAGCCAGCATTCAGGATGGGACATACCAAAGCCAAACATCCCCGGGTGGGATAGTCCAAGTCCAGTCAGTGGGACTCCACGTGGACCCTCTGCAAAACCCTGCGGCCAAAGACTGCATCCGCCGACGCGTACGAGTCTATCTTGTAGTGGCGGATAAACCGAGAAGGCGATGCCCAGGTAGCCGCCCGACACACCTCCTCCAAGGACGCCTGGGTTGTCCAGGCCGCAGAAGTCGCAGCACTATGCGTAGAATGGCCGTGATCCCCACCGGCCTAGACATTGCAGATAACTCGTACGCTTTAGCAATCGTACCACGAATCCAACGGCCAATGGTCGTGGAGGAAACCTTCAGATCCAGAGACCGCGGCAGGAAGGCAACCAGAAGCGCCTCTGTCTTACGGATCTTGAACGTCCTGTCAATGTATATACGTAAAGCCCTGCGGATGTCCAACGTGTGCCATACTCTCTCCGATGGATGGGCCAGGTTGGGGCAAAAATTGGGGAGGATGAGCTCCTGAGCCCTGTGAAAGGAAGAATTGACTTTGGGTAGAAAAGAAGGATCTAACCGGAGCACCACCCGCTCCAAATGGAATACGCACAAGTCCTTTCGAATGGAGAACGCGGAGACCTCAGAGATCCGACGTGATCGCCACCAGGAAGGCGACCTTGTACAACAGATACCTGAGACTAGTCGACCTCAGTGGCTCATAAGGAGGGCCCGTCAGAGACCTCAACACCCTGGGAAGGTCCCAGGTCGGGTAGCGGTGAATCACCGGAGGGCGAAGGTTGGAAGCCCCCCCGCAGAAACCGGCGAACCGTAGGGAATTGAGCCAGAGAGTCGGCTTGGTCACAGGACAGGACCGAAGACAGGGCCGCCACCTGCCTGCAAATAGTATTCGGGAAAAGTCCCATGTCCAATCCCCGCTGATGAAATTTCAGGACTTTCGGAAGAGGTATCCGCAAGGGCGAGCAGCCCTTGGCTGTGCACCAAGCACAAAAAGACTTCCACATCGCAGCGTAGATTCTCTTGGTGGAGGGGCGGCGGGACGCCTGGATGGTAAGTATCACCTCGGGGTCATAATCCTGTTGCCTCAGAGCGCGCCACTCAACCGCCAGGCGGTTAGTTGGTACCACTGAGGATCCGGGTGAGCCTTGGCTGAGCGACGACTCGCACAGTGGTATCTGCCATGGCGGGGACACTGACAGGGCCTTCAGGTCCACGAACCAAACCCGTCTCGGCCAATGAGGCGCCAACAGTATCACCTCTGCACGCTCCTCCAACACCTTCTGGATGACTTGCGGCAGGATGGGCAGGGGGGGAAATGCGTATAGGAGGTCTGACGGCCAAGGTCCTCAGACAGCGTTCACCCCCTCTGCCCCCTGAGACGGAAACTGAGAGAAAAACCTCGGCAGGTGGGCATTCTCCGGGGTTGCAAACATGTTCACCTGCGGGAGGCTGAAGCGGCTCATGATGTCGCGGAAGATGGACGGGTGCAGGCGCCACTCTGCATGGACCACCGTTGTCCGACTGAGCCAGTCCGCTTGGGTATTGGAAACCCCGGAGATACGGTCCGCCGAAAGGGAGAGAAGGCGTTGCTCCGCCCACAGTCCCAGTTTCATCGCCTCTCGCATTAGAGTCCTGGAGCGAGTACCGCCCTGCCGGTTCACATGGACCTTGGTTGTTGTGTTGTCCGTTAGGACGAGAACATGCCTGCTGGCTAGAAACCGTTGGAAATGTCTGAGGGCCAAAAACACTGCCCGAAGTTCCAGCCAGTTGATGGAGCATTTAGTCTCCGCTGGCGACCACCGGCCCTGAGTTATCTGTCTCTGCGAGTGGGGCCCCCAACCGGTCAGGCTTGCATCTGTGGTGACGGTCACCCTGGGTGGATCCCAGAAAAGGCATCCCCAGGAGATTGCCGGCGAGCACCACCAGGAAAGGGAGCGGTGAACATCCGGTGGGACCAGGACCCTGGACGTTGAGGTGCTGCGACCCGCTTTCTGGAAGGGCAAAAGGAACCATTGAAGATCCCTAGAGTGTAGGCGTGCCCAAGGGGTGATGGCAATGCATGAAATCATTTTCCCCAGGAGAGTGGACAGGAGGGCTAGGGAGACCCTACGCTCGTGATGGACCTGAGCGACAAGACCCTTGATGCTGTCCTGACTCTCCTGGGAGAGCGAAACCCTACACTCTAAGGACTCTATAACGGCTCCCAGGTGAAGCAGGGAAGTGGAAGGGGAGAGGTGACTCTTGTCCAAATTGATGGAAAATCCGTGCTGTCGGAGTGTTAAAATGGTTACCTGGAGATGACGCACCGCGAGGTGCTCGGAAGATGCCTGTACCAAAATATCATCCAAGTAACACTGGACACGCACAGGTAAGGACCTGAGGTGAGCCGCTACGGCCGCGAGCACCTTAGTGAATACCCGGGGGGTGGATGAAAGGCCAAAGGGGAGGGCCCTATACTGGAAATGCCTACCTGCATAGCAAAACCAGAGGTATTGCCGATGAAGATGATTAATCGGTATGTGCAGGTAGGCTTCCGTCAGGTCCAGGGAGGCGAGGAAATCACCCTGTCTTACACACCGCAGGATAGTCTGCAAGGAATGCATCTTGAACCTTCTGTATTTAATATATTGGTTCAGACGCTTAAGGTTCAGAATTGCCCTCCATCCCCCTGAGGTTTTGGGGACTACAAAAAGAATAGAATAAAACCCCCGCCCTAACTGGTCCTGAGGAACCTGCTGGATGGCTCGAATGTCCAGCAGGTGTTGGACAGCCGAATCCATCAGGGCTTTCTTTGAGGGCAGTTTGGAAACCACATCGGATGAAAAACCTCAGGGGAATGGAGAGGAATTCCAGAGAGAGGCCCTGACAGACCATCTCTCGGTCCCATTTGTCCTGGGTGGTCTGTTCCCACACTGCAGAGAAGAGGGCGAGACAACCCCATATGGGAGGATCGGAAGGGACACTATCGGGAGCGGCGGAAGAGATGACCTCCTCCTCCGCCTCTGAAACCTCGCTGGAACTGCCTCCCCCTCCCGGATCTATCTTGAGGCTGGCGCTGCCTGGATCCGAACTGATCTTGGGGCCGGGAGAAGCTGAAGCCCTGGTCAGGAGCCTGAAAGGGCCACCAGGAATAGGGAGACTGGCGGAAATTGCCCCTCCGAGACAAAGACGGCAGAATCTTTCTCCTGTCCCAAATCTCGATTAGAATTGGGTCCAGAGACTCTCCAAAGAAATTGTGGCCTCGGAATGGAGCTGAAGCCAAGCGCCACTTGTGGCAGGTGTCCACTGGCGGAGCCAATGCATGCGCCTCACCACCGAGGCTGCTATCGCCTTGGAGGCAAAACGGGACACATGGAGAGTGGCATCCACCGCAAACTGAGTGGCCGCAAAAACTTTATTAATGTCCTGCTGCGCCCGCAGGTTGGACGCCGGGATTTGATTCTGGATAAGTCGCAACCAAATCAAGGAAGAGCATGCAAAAAAGGATGCCGATGATGATGCCCGGACCGCCCAGGCGGCCGCCTGGTGAGCCTTGATGAGGGCCTGTTCAGTTCTTTTGTCTTCAGGCTGTAAGAGCTCCTCTGATTTGCCCGGCATGGCGTTCGGTGCATGAAGGGCCACCACTGGAGCGTCAACTGCAGGCACATTTAGAAGAGAGGCCAATTCCGGGGCCACATTGAAGTGCTTGCGGTCGACCGAAGACGGCATGGGCCCTGACGCCGGGGCCGACCACTGTCGTCGGACGTTGTCCAAAAATAGTTGCGGAGCCGGAACGATGTCCTCTTCCGGAGTGAACTCTGCAAACAGTGGATCAAGTTGCTGAAATGCCAAATCAGAAGTGGAGGGAGCCGGGTTGTCTAAACCAGTGGCCGTACGGGCCTTATAGAGTAATGACTTAAACAGCCCCGGGGGAAAGAGGACCGAAGAGACCTGTTGTTCCTGCGGCATATCTTCATCCTCTGACAGCTCGTATTCCCCCCGGTCTAAGTCCATCAAGGGGTCCCTACTGTCGACGTCCGAACCGTCTGAATAACGGTCTGGACTCCGTTGTCGGGCGCTGACACCAGGCCTGAGGAGGGACCTCTGGGAACTCACTTGTGCAGAGCTGCCCAAGGATTGCAGGCAAGCGGCCAGGCCCTGTTGCACTGCCGCCATCAGCATATGCAGGTTTGCAGGGTCCAGGGGACCTGGGGCCACTGTAGAGGGGAGGCCAGACGTAGAAGGCAGGACCGGAACCCCGGAGCTCAGGGAAGCCTCAGGGGCCGGAGGCAGATTAGGGCTTGAAAAGCCGGCTGACCCCCAAATGTCTGTACTGCCCCTATACAGAGTCGGATTGTCAAGGGACAACTGCTCCCCCGACGGTCGAGAGGCCATGTTTTCTACCTCCTGGGCCCTGGAAGGGGGGCCCTGATCATGGAGGAGAGAGGAGTCGCGGTTCACCACCTGGCTACGAAGCCTCTTGAGGACCTTGTCCCTGCGGCGCTCTACCCTCTCCGCGGCCTTAGAGCCGTGGGAGCCATGCGAGGAGTCATCCACAACCTGGCTAGCCCCAGGTTAGTCCTCGTCTGGCACTTGGCAATTGGTCTTATGAAGCCGTTTGCCCCGCGGCTTGTCTTTTGAATCGCCGACCGCCATTTTGAAACCCGACCAACAGCTGAGCAAAATGGCCACCGCAACTGTCAGTTGAAAAAGGCAGGCTAGAGGGGAGCCAAGAAGCCGTTGGTGCCGACCAGAGCAAGCCCTGTGTGGTCTAGGCACCTATGGAGAGCCGATGTGAAGCGCTCCAGATAGCTTGCCGAGCTTAAATGGCTCCGAGACCGATGTCCTGGCCAATGATCAAATGAGGAGGCTGCGCGAGCGTAAGCTGACAGACCAGGGCAAGCCCTGCACGGTCAATGTCAAAAGGCTCATAAGGTGTTGCCGCGGCAGGAGCCGAAGCTCAGCTGCCGAAACGCCCAAGCGCCTCGGATGTCGCTGAGGGCTTGGTCGAAGACTCACGATATCCAGAAACAGTCCAAGTCGAAGCCGAAGGGAGAAGAAAAAACACATTCAGGAAGGGAGATCTAAGTAGCCGTGTCCATCCAGTCTGAGGACCGAGTCGAAGCTGGGTCCTAGGAGGGCGGATCCAGTTAAAAGTAACAGACTCAGTCCTCATTCTGACCTTAATAGACAAAAAAATCATTTCTTTCAGGAATGTCTAGCTTTGGGATAAACTATACTTCCAGACTTAACATTCCACTCTAAAGCTTTGCCATCTTAATTTTTTCTGTTATTATCTGCATGTCTCTTCATTTACAAATACACAATGGATTTATTGAAGGGTTAATAATGCAGAGGTAGCAACACGGAGGCCTCCCAATGCTGCTGAACTACAACTTCCTGAATCACTTACTACTGGCCATACCAGCTAAAGCTACTAGAAACTACTTCAGCAACAAATGGGAGTAATACCAATTGCCTACACAAGAACCAAATCTGGAGTGTCTGTAATGCACTGAAAAATAGCAGGGCACTACCAGTAGTTGCAACTAATGTTAAAGATAATATAGAACATAATGGATCACCTCTTAAATTAATTGACCGTAACCCCCCAAATATCACCAAGGCAACATTACAGCAATTTATTCCTAACATTTCCATTTGTTGATCTTTACTGATTTGGTTTATTTGAAGGAAAATCAAATACAATGATATGATCCTGCTCCAGTTTTGCAGCTTGTTTGAATGGTTGCTATCAAATAATCTGTTTTACACAGTAACTGCATAAAGCATACACGCAGTGTTTCTTTGCCAGTTCTGTATTTTTATACATTGAAAATATACAAAGAAAATAGCCTGCCCTATCTTGAATGTTTTGGCTGAGATAGACAATCTATGTAGTGCGTATGACTTCCAGCATTGCAGTTGCAGTTCCTTCAAAATCTTGAGGTTGCCACTGAAAGCTAGTAACAAAATGGCCTATTTGGGGCAATGTGATTTTAATTTGATTTAGGAAGAGTTTTTAGAGTCCTGAATGCAGCGTAAAGCTTTAATGAAGAAAACTGCTTCTACATTTACACCCCCAAATGAAATGGTTGAATATTTTCATTATATCACTAAAATGTTCCATATGATCTGCCAGCTGGTCAGGATGCTAAGTTATGTCAACAAAACTAAAAGTTATTCAGCCCTAACTGAATCTATCATATATTTTTCAAATTTCTGGTGGAAGGGAGAAAAGCAACTTAAGTACATTTCGTACATTATGAACACACACACACACAAAATTAATATGGAAACAGGAGAGGTTCACAGTGTCTGATTAACTTTTTGTATTTGTTCTATAATTATGTAAATTCTTCCAATGCTTTCAATGTAGGCACTTTTACATGATTATGTATATGAAGTTTGTTCCATATTAATTCAGAATACTTATCTAGGACCATTGGGTGAACTCTAGATTACGTATTTAATTTTTAAATTTGCAGTTCACTGAAAAATACTATTTTATTAAAATAGTATTTAATCTGATCACTAATGTTTCCCAACTTTTATATTTGTACAAGCAACAGCTACTATAACTAATTCAAATACCACTTGTGAATCACCATCTAAAAAAGCCCGATAAAGGTCAAAAGAAATACTGTACACTTTTTACACTGGGATCATTATCAAGTGAATGCTTACTCTCTGACAAAAATAGTACAAAGTGGGCTGACAATTGATGATTCAACTACTGGTTCAGCAGCAATCCAATCTACTATTTTATTATTAAGAAAGCAACATTTTTGTTTTGTTTTTAAACTACTGTGAACACGGTCACTGAAAATTCTTGCCACCACAGACTACTTGCATTTTATAAATTGTAAAGGTGAATCAAAATAAAATGTATGATTTATCCAATCTTTCCAGTATCTACTTATCATCTGTAAAAGGAAAAAAAAAGAAATATAATTATTCATCTATTTCAAAGGTCACGTGTACTTCACTCACTTCTGCCAAAAAATATATATGTAGATTTGAATATTAACTGGGACAAGGCCCAATTCAAGTTAACCAGCTGATTCATCAATTCAAAGTCATAAGATAAAGTGTTTACGATTTATGCTTATTAAGTAACAAATACATAAAATAAAAATGAAATTGTTTCACAGACAAAACGTACAATATATCTCCTCATGGAAGCTGCCATTTAAGAATTTTTGTTACAACATTTTTGGAGCCAATTATATCTAATTGTATGTGTCTGCCAACCAAATTGACATCACTGGAAGGTTAAGCTAAAATTATCACTTTCCCTGCCACATTTGTTTGGCAGGAATAAGGGATCCTATTTAAGATACATTTAGGTGGTGTGTTGTGTAATGGGTGAGGACGAGAGAAAAACAAAGATAACTCCCAGTGCACAATAAGTAGCCTGTTCACATGAGCCATTTTAGTATTAGGGGAAGGATAATGATTCTAATATTCTCCTTAAATGTATTTTAAAATCTATATCTGCAAATCTTTCCACCTCTGTTGTATATCCAATAGCTACTGAATACATGGTTGAAACTTTTCATTGTTTTCTCTAATATAAACTGAATTATATTCATGCATTGCTAGTCTTGATCTTTTTCTGAACATCCCTTGAAATTGCAAGTTCTCACTTCGGGGAAGAAATGGCAAACTGAAGTTGGCGTCACTAAAAGCAGAATCGAATAGGATAAGGAAAGGACTTGATATCGCCCACAAGTGTTTCAGACAGTTACTCCTCAGGAGGAAACTACAAGACAGAAGTCTCCTACAGGTTTAAAGCTCTAGGACAGTGATGGCTAACCTTGTTGTTGTCGTCACGTGCTGAAAGCACGCACGCGCCCACACCCATAATGCAATGCGGGCGCGACCTCCCCGTGCGTGCCCCACCCCCGCGCATGAGCGTGCAACCCCCAGCTTGACCCCCCTGTGCATGTGTGTGCGACCCCCCCGCGTGACCCCCAC
>QLTV01012194.1:4767945-4789443 GCA_003457575.1 Thermophis baileyi
GGCTTGGGGCCGTTGATCTCGCCTCTGTAATTGGCGAGATCCGGCCATGAAACGGTGTGTATGAGTTTTTAACTGTTTTTAACTGTTTTTATTATGTTTTCTTTTAATAGTTTTTTTATATTGTTGTGAGCCGCCCAGAGTCCCTTGGGAGTTGGGCGGCATACAAATTTAATAAATAATAATAATAATAATAATAATAATAATAATAATAATAATAATAATAATAATACAAATATACTATCAAATATATATATCAAATATATTAATACTGTTTATTTGAAGTTTGTTTTGCGAAACTGAGCACAATTCAAATCCCATATGACAGTTCAAATATAATTTGTGCAAAAATATTTATTTTAATATGTGTAGTGTTTAAAATAAAAAGAAACATACATTAGGGTTTTGAAACAATAAGCAATAAATGGAAAATGACTTTGAGAGTCTGAAGCAGACAGAAATTTTTAATGAACAAATAAAATGCTTGGCATGACCAGAAGAGTTTATAACATTAGCCCTTTGCAGTAAGCCAGGTCAGAAAAACAGATAACTTCAAGGGCTACTTGTACTTTATTGTTGAAATTCTGACAGATACTATCTCCCCACTCATTATAATAAAGACAAATAGAAGGGATAATTTTGAAGATTTTGTTTAGGTAATGGCTTTGAAAACCTTCTTCAAGGCCATCTCCCCATATTCTACATACAAGCATTATTGTTTCAGAACTCAATTATATCTTAGGTTTAAACAGTCAGAAGAAATAAAATCCATCATACTGTAAAATGCCATCCCTCTTCAAAGATGGCAACTGCTTAAAAAGGAAAAGTACAAATTGTTTGGCTAAAACAATCCATTATAGAAATATCAAATGTAAACAATAACAAAATATTCCACATAATTTCTAAATCATAAATTAAGCTTATAAACTAGAAATTCTAAATCTGTTTTAGACATAAATCATATTAACTTACAGAAGCCTGAGAATATATTTTGTAAATCCAGTAGAAAATATCTACAGTTCAGTTTCTATATATTAGCATTAAATTCTTCATGACTGGTTTACTTAAAAAATGCATTGGAAAGGAAGCAGCCAGGCTGCTGTTGCCATTGGGTCGGGGTGGGACGTGTTGGGCAGCGAGACACGCATCTTACCTTTCCAGCTCCATTGCGTTCCTCGCCGTTGTGTCCAGGGAAGCACGCTGTAATAAAAAAACCTCGCAAGTTCAAGAAGTTTGATTGAACTTGCGAGGTTTTTTTATTACAACGTGCTTCCCTGGACACAACAGCGAGGAAGGTGATGGAGCTGGAAAGATAAGATGCGCGTCTCGTGGCCCAACACGTCCCACCCCGACCCAATGGCAACAGCAGCCTGGCTGCTTCCCTTCTCTGCCGTCTCTTTATCGAGAGGGGTGGCAGGTGGGATGGGGGAGAAGTGAGACGCGTGGAGCGAGACATGGCTCCCCTTGCCGCCTCTTCTCCCCCCCTCACCAGGCATGGCATGGCTCCTGCCACTTGCTTAGCCACCCGCCCCTTTAGGGATGCAATTTGGGGGTGGCAGGTGGTGCGGGGGATGGGGTGGGGTCGGCCACGAGATGTCAACCCCAGCTAGAAGCTGCTGGAAGCGGAGAAGAGGCCGGTTGGGCCAGCTGCCTGCTGCCATGTCTTCTGGCAGCCGGGGCAGAGAGGCGGCGAAGGGAGCCGCAGCCCTGCATGGAGCTGGAACCATAGAGCGGGACGCGCACTTCCAGAGCGGCCGCTGCTGGAAGACTCTGCCCCGGCTCCCGGAAGACTCGGCGGCAGCCGGCTGGCCCGACCGGCCTCTTACCGCTCGGTCGGTGAGTGGCGCTCTGCCTGGCCAGAGGGGGGATTGTCCGCTGGGTGGGCACTACGTGGCAAGAGGTGCCGGGCGGCTGCTCTCTTGCAAGTGGGGCAGGAGTTTGCAGGCAAGGGGGATGGATGGAAGGCGGGCGAGCGCCAAAAACACTGGGGGGAGAAAAAACAGAGGCAGCTCCTGATCAGCTCAGCTGATCCGCGGGTCGGGTTTAAGGGGCCCAGCTGCCACTAGCTGACTGGGGAAGGGAAGGGCTGTCTCCTGTGCTGCCCACGCCCACCCCTTTACTAGGGCTTATTTTCGGGGGAGGGCGTATATTTATGCCCACCCCAAAAATCGGGCTTGGCCTTATTTTCAGGACATGTCCTATTTTCGGGGAAACACGGTATATTTTGAAAAAATGAGAATTTCAAGTGCTTTAAAATACATTACACTTGAATCAAAGTCTGTTATAAAATGTTATTGATGTTTTTGTCACAATGATGGATTTCAACAGGTAAATTGAGACTATAAAAAAGAACTTCATTTCAAAATAACATCCTATAATATAAATAATAATGTAAAGAACACAATACTATTGGGAGTTAATGTAAACTTTACACCTCTCCCCCCAAAAAAGGAAACAAGTAAAATTGCTTTATAAATTTAGTTAATACTCAAAAATGCAAGCTTGGCTATCAAGTCTGAAACAACATTTTAAAGACATTCTGCAGTGCTTCCCCTCACCTCCCCAATATGCTTATGATTCTCTGGGGATTACAATCCACACTATGTGAATTTCTGCATTAATAACCAAGATTTAAAGTATTAAGATCAGGAACACCACACAAACTTCTAAATTTTGTTATGAAGTTGTAAGAAAATACCTATCTGACAAGCTAAAACAAGACAGCATGAATTAATTTCCATATTTCAACAGAAAACAATTTGTATTATTATTTCCATTGCAATTTGCTATGAAACAATAGCTTTTTTTAAATTCCACCTTTTTTTAACCGGAAAAAACTCATTCCCACATTATGGAATCTTCCCATCATTTTTCATAATAATCTGTAACTCTTTCTTCAATTAAAACAACTACTGTCAACATGACAAGCTTCCGAAATTTGATCGGAATGGAGGAACTGGGAACCTGGCATACACTTGATATTACCCCATCTAATCTTTGAATATTACTATCAAGCTTTCTACAATTTATCACCACTGAAACTTCACAGATCTGAAGCTACATACAGAAAACCAACTATGAATGCAAAATTCCTGAAGACCTCCAAATATTTGTTAAGCAGTTTCAACAGAGAGCTTCCTAGATTCTCTGGTGACTAGAAACTTTCTATCCAGCAATTAAAATGTTAAGCTAATGACTGCTTCATAAATTAAGTACACATCAACATGTCTTAGAGATACACATTAAAATAAATACAAATGTCTCATTTACTGTAATGAGGGTTCTAACTATACTCCGAGTTTTGTGTTATATAACATATGAAGCATCTCCAAATCAATCTTCAGATTGGGTTATCACCTGAGCCACTGATAAGTAGCCAATTTTTAAGCCATGTACGCATTGCAAGGATAAAGACAGTTAAGTACATAGCATACTAGTGTGTGTAAGTATATACGAGTATGCTATAATGCTCTAGAACACTTCTAAATATCAATTATGCTGTTCTTCTTCAGCTGAAACAGCAGTACATAATGCGTTATGGTTAGTTAACTAAGGCAAATCACAAACTGTATCTTCACAATGTACACATTATACCACTGTCGAAGCAACAGCTCAGTCAATTAGCTACTGAAGGGTGTTCCTAGTATATGACATCTACAATTCTTAACAACTTGGGATAAGTTGTTAATACACTGCCTAGGTCTGTAACAAGGAAGGCACGTCCTAAGGTATCCAGAGGAAGTCCTACCGTATGTGTCCTGACAAGTTATTCTCAAGTCTGCATTCTCTGACATGCCACCTGTTCTCAGTGTGTTCGCCTGCTTAAATCTGTGGACAATCTACCATTATAACTTTCAGGCAGGCCTTCCATGTAAAAATAACATAGAGGTTATTCTGTCTTCATCTTTTTGATGCCTATTAAAAGGCTATAAGGATCTAAAGCAGGGGTGTCAAACTCGATTTCATTGAGGGCCGCATCAGGATTGTGTTTACCTTGGGGGGCCGGGGTGGGCGTGGCCAGGGTGGGCATGGCCAATTTGATGTCACTCGTGTTGGGGGCGCCTGTGGTGGCCCGAGTGCTCTGCCAGCGAAAACGGGCTCCCGAGCTCTGTTTTCGGCTGGGACGGCCTCCTGCAACCCTCTGCCAGCGAAAACGGAGCTCGGGAGGGCCTCCCGAGCTCCGTTTTCGCTGGCAAAGGCACTGCAGGCCAATCCTTTGCTCTTTCCAGGTTGGCCCCACGGACCAGATCTAAGCACCCCGTGGGCCGGATCTGGCCCCCGGGCCTTGAGTTTGACACCCCTGATCTAAAGGGAGAAAAACACGTTAAGACAGAAGTAGCTGAGGATTCAGAAACTGACTGCCTCTTAAGTTAAAATCAAATTTAGTTGTGAGCAGGGTTGTACCAGGAAGAGCTGCTATACAATCTAGGGATGGACTGTCAACTCTTGGTGGAAAAGCAGCTCCATGCTGTAGCTAGGAGCAACTTTGCCCAGCTTTGACTGGTACACCAGCTGGAGCAGAAGATGATGAAGCTTATCAGTTCATGGCTGAGCTAGTGTAGGTGTCCCAAATGAGACTGTCCTTGAAATTTCAATTAGGACAAAGTTCAGCAACCTGCCCATTATCGTATAACACCAAAATTATGGAAGCCACATGGATTGTCAGTTTGTTTTGAATGCAATTCAAGGTATTGGTGATGTCAATGTCATGTACCTACATGGTTATGGATTAGGCCAGTCAGTCATTTTATTTTAATCACTAATCAACAAAAGGGTCAGGCTAGAAACCTTGCACCCCAAAGATAGTTTTGCTATCCCTACATCTTTATGACAAATTGACTCTTAAAGGCATTTTCTGCAGGCGCTCAACTGCAGAACATCCTCCACAAAGATGGAAGAGCCACGGTTTCACTTTTAATATTTAAATACCTTTAAAAAAACATGGTCTTTTAAAGGTATTGGGGGTATTGGGGCAAGAATGAAGAATGTACCCGAATCTAGCTATTTTGATGTTGTACAATACTATGCTTTTATTATTGTATTATTGATACTGAGCATATTTATTACTTAATATACTTCACACAGTGATTACTTGATAGTCATTGCTATGCTATGTATTACATATTGTCACTGGAAAGGCTCAGTTAGATAACAGAAGCAGCACAAAAACATATCTAGTACCCAATTGTTTAAGATTTACTAACTTTCAATTGCCAAGGCAAAGGGAATATAAAATGTAACCAAAGTATAACTGTATTAGGAAAACAATTAAGAGAAAATGATAACACAGCCCCATATTGTAAATAAATATAAAACTGAAAGTTATTTTCAATTTTTGCCTAAATTCTTGAAATCTAATGTTTACAGTAAAACAAATGTGCACACTTCTCCAATTGTCATTTCCTAGAATTACCATTACCAAAAATACATGTGCAATTGGGTGAATGCAAAAAAAATGGCTCTCTTTATAGAGTGCTTTCTAATGAGATTAAATTAGGAATGTTAAGAAAAACTAATCACAGCATGTAAAGCAATTTCATTTTCACTGACATAGGTGGATTTGTTAGACTAAATTACAGTACATGTATTAAGAAGGACTATCATTTCCATTTGTTACACAATGTAGGAATTTCATTTTTGCTACATGCCAATTAATTCACATTTCAATGCACTTTGAGTGATTTGGTTATATTTAGAAGTAAAAAATTGCTGGCATGTCATTATTATAGATTGCTACTAAATCAGAGTGTATCTAAAACTGCAATTAGGTCACCAATTGTTTCCAAAACCTTATGCTGTCAAAGATAAAATCATATATTACAGTGTTCACTCAAACATCAAATGAATTTTCATTATCTAACTTTATCCGAAATTTAATCACAAAAAGTGTGATCATATATATAGCTAGGTTTTATAATGCTATTAATAATTCTCAAAATTATTAATTAAACAGAAGAATTGGTATCATACTGTACTACAATCATATTTATATTAATTCAAGGAAGCTATTTTTCAGAAACAAAAACATTTTATTTGAATTAATATGAAATTACTTGTTTGTTGAAAATAGTACAATGGTAATAACATCTTAGACTTTAATATAATGAACTCCAATTTTTTAATCAATTATTGACAATCTAACCTTCCTTACACATCAACCAATACTACTATAAATAACCATTAATCCTAGGAATTAAAAATGACAAATTATTTACTAGGCAAGACTGTCCATTATATATCATGAAATATTTTAAAAAGTATCCCAAACCAAGATAGATCAATAGGTTATGATCACACATACATGCTTCCACTAGTGGAATGAACACCACAAGCGGATTGACTTCTGCTCAGAAGGACTAAGTCAGGGGTGCCAAACTGGTGGTCCGCAGGCCGGATGCGTCACGCATAGGCCACGCCCACCCTGGCTCCGCAAAGGCAACAAACGTCACGATACATCGTAATACATCACATTAACGTTTGACACCCGTGGATTAAGTGGTAGAGGACAAAAAGTTTTTAAAAAGCTGTGATTTCAGCTGTATGAGCTAAAATCTACTCACATGAAATTGGATCTAGGTTAGAGTAGTTCAAGTAATCAAAACATGATTTAATTTTAAACTATAAAAAATGAATATGGTTTTGTTAACTCATAAAGCTCTAATACACATTCTGTTTACCATTTTGTGAACAAGTAAACATAGGGAAAAATCTCTGACTTTGCAGATCAAGGACTACAGCTTGAAGCAGTATTCCATAAGCAGAGTGTCATCCAAACATTCCAAACAATAAAAAAAGAGGGGAAATTATTTTCATCAATTTTCCTCTGTAATGCCTGTGCTATCCTTAAACTGTTATAGAACATCCCTAAATCCTGTGGAACAGATTTTCAGGGGGCAGAGAAACCTGGAAAGGAGGGGAAAGGGTGGAAGGAAACTGGCCTCTTACATCAGCAGAAATGTTTTATCAGACAGTGCTGCAATGGAATATAGATCTAAGCTGCATTACTTTTATATTTAACATGCATTTAATGGGCTTCCTCGTAGTCTTACACAGTCCCATATACAGTGCTACCATCCAGGAAATGGTATTTACCACATATACAGCACCACTCACCCAGTACATATCCATTTTTCCATGCACTTTCCAACTATCCAGAGTTACACAGTAAGCTTATTTCTCAGATTACAAATTATTCTACCAACATTTAATATTTCTACCCAATAGACAGACCTTTTCTAAAAAGCATTTAAGACTGCAGCCCTACACAGTCTTACATAAGGGGAATTTCCTTTGAGCTCAGTGGTCCATTTACATAAATGTGAATAGGATTGCAAACATGAATAGGATTGCCCTATCGAAAAGTAATCCTGCATTTGCCTAAATCACATCAAACAAAAGTCAATTAATTTCATATCCCATTCCATTCTATATATACAGTTCTGTGCAAAAGATGCAATTGAGTTGCATATTAAAAATGTGAAATGCTGCATAACAAGACACCTATACAAAATATTAGATCAGAAAATATGAATCATATTTTCACTTTTCACACTTAAAAGTGAAAGGTTTTAGCTAGGTTATTTTCACATATGTGCACACACATGCACACACATACGGAATTTAAGTATGGTTACAAATATGTTGTAGTACACAGGTTTATTTCTCAGTGAAAAAGTATCAGAGAATCCCAAGGCTCTGAGCTAGATTGGGAAGGTGAAAGCCAGCACCGATGACAACAATTGCAAGCTATAGGGATACTGTTGCCAAGAAAATGACAGAAACATGTCAAAAAAGTCACCAGGACTTATGTTCTACTTGAAAGAATTTTTACTTTTTTCTAGTTAATAGAGTTACTTCTAGACATTATGAACAATATTAAAGGGCCTGTATTAATGATCTAGAAGATAAATAATACAAATTGCTTTCCTTTTTATTTTTTACAGCATTACTATAAAATCAGGATCTCATTATGTTTAGGGTAAGCATGAGGGTTTTTTTTCCCCCATTTTAAGATTAGAAGTATGAAAACCAAAGTTCTTTCTCCACAATTAGAATGTATTAATATAATAAAGTGATACTGGTAGATGGAATGTTTTATTTTTGTCACCTTTATTATTTTCATAACTAACTCAAGGCAGCAAACATGTCTAATACTCTTCCTCATACTCACAACACCAACTCTGTGAGTGACTGGCCCAAACTCACCCAGCTGACTGTCATCGCTAAGGCAGGAGTAGAATTCAGAGTCTCCAGGTTTCTAGCCTGATGTCTTAACCATTACACCAAACTGCCATCATTTGTATTGGTTTTGTATGGCACATACTGCGAAAGGGAAAACACACAACCCTTTCTATTTCCTACCCTATCAAGAGGTAGGAATTTTCATTTTAATTTTTGCTTTTTGATAGAATAAGTTTTAGAATAAATTGATTTTATGCAAACATGCTTAAGAACCATAATGTGCATTATGTGTTTATCAAGCGCACATCCTAATTGGCTGGAATTTATTGTGTGACAATCAATCATAGCTTTTCCGTAACCCACATTTTAAAAAGTAATGTTTAGCATAAAATCCTTCGTTATTGTATAGCATCTTATATACAGAATAGATTACAGACTGCTAAAGCTTATAATCATTTACTACCGTACATAGCGAAGCAATTCAACAAAGTATGCCAACAAAGTGTAGCTAAACTTTAAAGAATACAATTATACAAATTGAAGTTTAAGTCTCTGAGCTAGCATTCTCCTTAATAATTTACACAATAACCGAGTGGCAACAGTTATGAAATACATGCACCACATGCAGCAGCAAATATTTCATAATCAATATACACTGTTCATTAAGAGTGCTTGTCTGACTCTCTTCCTTCACACTTCTCTGTTTCAAAGTTTGAACTCTACACAGAAAAGGGACATTTCAAATATTTCATTTGGAGACTGGAGAAAACTTCAGACCTAAGAAAACTTCATCTGTTGTTTTAGCTAAACGTATATTGTTCACCTTTTTATTTCTTTGGGATTCATACCCTGAGAGGATCTATCTATGTAATAGATTAAAACCGGGGCCGGTGCAACTGCTTGTAGAATGGAGTCATTGGGGGGCAGGGTTTGTCGCGGAATCATGCTAACAAAACCGAATTATTTCATTTATAGAAATGTGACAGGACCCCGAGGGCTTTCGACCCTCTTTCCCAAACGGTCTCCAGATCAGCCTCCCTCCTCCCCCCCCCCCGGGACCCCCATCCTTGCCGTCTTGGTAGTCCTGCGATAAAATGAAAGGAGTCTTTTCCCCCCACACCCCGACTCACTTCAGACAATCCCCCCCACACACAAAACCACGACTTTCAGGCACCATCTGCCGCCTTCCATACGGCCCCCTAGCCAGCACTACTTTCCCACGGCCGAGGCTTACCGAGCTTCCCTCGGGATTCCTCCAGTTTCTGAATCTGATTCTCCAGGAAAAGGACGGACACCCCGAACGCCATCACCGCCAAGAGCTGCAACTTAGGCGGCAACATAATCCGGAGCAGCCCCATCGGCGGCTGCAGCGGCAGCAGCAGCAGCCGCCACCGCCGCCTCCCTGGTCTCACACGTCCGCCCGGAGATCACGACATCACGCGGGGCGCTGACAGCAGAGGCCGGGTGGTTGTGGTCGGGGAACAGCCTCTGCGGGAGACAAAAACGGCGGCCGCAGACGAGCGAGGGAAAGCCCGGCGCCGGCGAGAGCTCGCGGGGGAAAAAAACAACCCTGGGGCTTCTCACATTCCTCGCGACGGCACACGCCCACCCGAGCACCAACCGCCTCCGACAGCGGCTCAGTCCGGCGGTCCCGCTCCACACACGGTCCCAGGCACGCGCCCGGCCACCCCAGCCACCAATTTGCGTGCGCTGCTCAGCAACCGAACGCCCGGCCTTACTCACGCCCCTTTCGCTTACATCCCCTCCCTCACCGACCAGCCAGAATACAGGTCCCGCCCCAAAAGCTAACGTGCATTGGCTACCACTCCCCTTGCCCCTCTTCGGTTGGCTTATGCATCCCATCCGCCCGCCTACCGAACTGGAAAGGAACTGAACCAACACCCCCTTTTTACTTACTGATTGGATAGCGTTGTCCCGTAGGCCTAGCGACTTTCCCTTAGGGTATTGGATGCGGCGGTAAAGGCGAATGCTAATTTTCCGCTAGGCCATTGGTGTATTGTCTTGTCAATCTCTAGGAACCGTTCGCTTGGGAGAGTAGGGAGATCTATTCCGAAGCGTCCAAAAAAGTGCCTGAAAAAAAGAAAAGGGAGCGAGTGGTCTTTGAAGGCACGTAAATTGTTTCTTGCAAATTCCAATATGTTCTGTCCCTCCTCGAATTTTTTCTACGCTGGTCAGTTTAAGGTGAATGGGAGAACTGTATAGATATTTTCTTTGCTCCAAGCAGGCAGTACTGAAGACATCCTGTCGGTATAGGGGCCTCATCGATGGAATGCCTGAGCTGTCCGTCTGTGCCAACATGGCGATTCGAGAGGGAGCCGTAGGGCTCGGCCGTTACTGGCTTTGGTTGCTAGCGACGCTGCAAGCGGTAAGAAGACCCGTTAGAACAAGGAGGGTAGAGACGATGAGCTTGGGGAGCGGCCAAACGGGGTCTTGAGGCGAACCTATTTCTGCACATTATTTTGGACTCGCTGATTCCTTCGACTTCCCGGTCGGGTCGGAAAGGTTCCAATATGCAGATGCATTTGGTTGTGTGTGGTTTTTTTAAAAGTAAAACGTTGAGCTGGATACGGTCTTTGCTATACTTTAGTTAAACCCGTTGAAATGAGCGTAAAGGTTTGTCGTGATTTTTACTCGAATAAGGATGCTAAATCTTTTTTTCAGTATAATTATTTCGGTGTTCGCCATCAGCTAAACTGGGTACTTCCCCATTTTTAATTTTTAGTCTTGCTACGGAACGTATTGGGGGGGGGAATTAACTTGAATACAGATGGATACTTTGGAACAGATGTCTTGGAAGTCAAGCTAATAGAACTTTACCTAATAAATTAGATTAATTTTTATTCGTGTCCTTAATGTGTGCACAGGTAGTCCTCGACCTACGAGCACAAATGAGCCCAAAATTTATGTTGCTAAGTGAGAAATTTGTTAAGTGGGTTTTGATCCATTTTACGACTTTTCTTGCTGCCGTTGTTAAGTGAATTGCTGCAGTTGTTAAGTTAGTAACACGGCTGTTAAGTGAATCTGGTTTCCCCATTGACTTTGCTTGTCAGAAGGTCGTAAAAGGGAATCACATGACCCCGGGGACACTGCAACCGTCATAAATGTGAATCAGTTGTCAAGCATCCGAATGTAAATCACGTTACCGCGGGGATACTGCCACAGTTGTAAGTGTGAAAAATGGTCATAAGTCACTTTTTTCAGTGCCGTTGTAACTTCAAATGGTCACTAAGCAAACTGTTGTAAGTTGAGGACTACCTGTAACAACAACACCCCCGCCATTCCCAAAAACACTCTGAAGTGATTACATCTTTAATTTCAAGACTAAAATCACATGCATAGTTTCTACTTCTCTGTACACAGTATGTTTGCTCCAGGGAACTAGATGGCTTATAGGTGAGTACTAAAAGCACTACTAACAGCCGGTTAAAACAAAAATAAAAAATCCAGCCAATTATATATAGTAACTGAAGCTATAACAATGGCATTAAAAGGCTTGGGAAATAAATAAAACAGCAATTCTAGAGTTTTGTGCCTTGACACACCCATCCTAGGAGCCTTTGTAACTGGGTAAATCTCCCATCACCACCATAGTAGCTATTTTTATGGGCACTTATACTATTTTTTCACCCTTGCTTAGGGGTGGGGGGGTAATGGAAACGTTTGTAATGGCAAGTTTAAAGCTTCATATTCAACAAAAAAACCTTCCTGGATGACTTTCGTCTACTCACTAGCCCTCAACCCAATTTGACTTGCAAGGCAGTTACAAAAATAAAAAAGCAGTTGAGCTCCTATGAGGAACAAGATAAACATTTAATTGCTAAATCAAGAACTTAACACCTCTGCACAAGTTCATGTTACCATTGTGAAAAGTTGAGCTTTCCAATATATGACGCCACAAGCTGGTTAACAAACCACTCTGAGCTCTTAGCTCATATATTGAGCAAAACTAAAAGGGAACAAGTTGTAGTTAGTACAGATTGCAAACCTGTCAGACAGGATAAATACAATACTTCCTGTGTCAATAATCCTCACACAGCAAATAAGTAAATTAGTGAATATGCTTCCCTTTTACCTGAGTCCTCTCAAAAGAGTAATAGTAGGTTTTCTGGTTTGCAGTGGGAAATGGACAACCTTGAAACTATGGTATTTAGAAATTCGTACTATGGACACTGAAATGTTACAAATACCTATGTTAAAGGAATTGCGTAAATCTTACTTGATTTCAGATATCTGCTTATGGAGCAGAATTATCATCGGAGGCATGCAGAGATCTTGGCTTTTCCAGCAATTTGCTGTGCAGTTCTTGTGACCTTCTTGGCCAATTTGGCTTGAATCAGTTGGATCCATTCTGCAGAAAGTGCTGCCAAGAAGAAGTTCAATCTGAAACTAGAAAGGTAGGTTTCATTGTTATGTTTAAATATCTTAGCTAAAACGTGTTTTAACTTTCCTGTGATATAGTATTATTTATACTGAAAGTTTTTATTAAATTTTAATACTGTAATTTTTGGCAACAAAAGTTTGTGGACATCATTTGTTAAGGCATACTGATTTTCCTAATACTTCAAGGTCAAACATGAGTCAGCCAGCAGTCTCTCGGTATCTGTAACAGGGACACACTTAAGTTTGAGCAAAATGAAATACAATCATTTAGTTGTTAGACTAAATACAATCAGATGAAGAGAAAGCTGAACAGATTCCAGTTGTTAGCATATCAAGAGTACATTGCTGTTTATGGGAAATATTTGTAGATTTTGTTAAATAGCTAATTATATTTACTTTAAAATACAAAATACCAGCTCCTCAGGGCAAAAACCATTTGTTGATATTGTAATAAATATATGTGTTTACTGTGCATGTTACAGATTTGAAGAGTAATTTTCCTCTTAAGGGAGGAAAATATCTGTTGTATTTCAGAACTGAATATTTCCATCATGGCTTGTGATGAACTATTTCTGTGTAACTGTTCTTGCTGCCATTCAGGAGAAGCCAACTATTTATATGATTATTGGTAATAGTTCTCCCATCGGTTTGAAATCAAAATGTATTGTTTTCATTCTTAAAGCATCCTGTGAGTAAAAACATTATCAGATGCCACATAACTAAATGCAATTAAAAACATAATATTTATTAGTACAGTAATGAAATATTTGCAGAAAAGTAATTTATCTTGTGCTGGACCAGAGTGATAAGAATGCCCAGTTCATCGTAAAAAGATTTCTGAAAGAATTCCATTGTGCATTTAGCTTCAAATAGAGTAAAGTAGCAACCTATCTCCCATATCATGAAGGGTAAAAACCCTGGGATAATTTCCAATTTGAACTATTTTGTAGTATATTAATTTTCTATTTTTAACAGATAGATTCTTAATATTCATTATCATGAGAGTGCCCTCTGCTTTGAAAAGTATGCTAAAATCAATGCGTGTGGTTGAAGGGACAGAGCTTCCGGCATAGGACAGAAAGAAATTTCAAGCCCTGTGTTCTTCCACTCTACACACCAAGGGAGAAATTTTTGCCATATTCTTCCTGCATAGAGAGGCATTGTCTTTTCTCAAAAAGTGAATGCTAATCTATGAGCTGTTTCTTTTTCCCTATATAAATTGTGTGTCAAGTATCACGGTCAGTACTTTACCAATCAAGTTAATGATAATGATAGCAAGTGGGAGTGTAAGGAAGAGGCTAGGGAATTTTTGATGACCTTTTAGCAATAGCAATAGCACTGTGACTTTACAGCACTCTCTGGGCAGTTTAAAGTGTCTGCATACTGCCCCTAACAATCTGGGTCCTCATTTTACCGATCTTAGAAGGATGGAAGGTTGAGAAACAATCCTCGACAGGATTGACCTCCATGCTGTGAGCAAAGTTAGACCGCAATACTGCTTTCTAACCACTGCACCACCAGGGCACATTTTTATTTGTTGTTGTTTTTTTATTTGCTTCTTGGCTGAACTCTGTGGGCCTTCTCATGGAAGAATCAAATCATCAAATCTAGTTTGATGAGAAAGGTATCTATTGCATGCTAATTTAATAAAGTTAACAAAATGAGGCAAACATCAAGAGAGTACAGAGCACAATTAACACAATTTGGATAAGAGAATAGATCAACAATGCATTGGTTCATTACTGTGATTATCATTTTTATTGAGACACATGCATACATGAGAAAACATGATGCTGAATGGATTTGTTTATAGATGAGGA
The DNA here is from genome assembly GCA_003457575.1 of Thermophis baileyi. Lineage (NCBI taxonomy): Eukaryota > Metazoa > Chordata > Lepidosauria > Squamata > Dipsadidae > Thermophis > Thermophis baileyi. Next base: position 4,782,345 of record QLTV01012194.1, read on the forward strand.
TGGGATATGGGATGAAGAGATAATTGTAACCTTAGATGTGGTAGAGTGTAAAATTTGTTTATACTTATGATGAATATTGGAAGTCACCTTTGTATATATTTTATATTTCTTTATTCTTACTTTTTCTTTTCCTCTCTTTCTTTTTGCTTTTCCTTGCACTTTATCCTTTCTGTACTCTTTCTTTCAGCTTCGTTTGTATTAGATTTTATGATTATAATTTTTATTTTTATCAAATTTTGATATGCTCATATAAAAAAATTCATTCATGGAAAACAGCTATTAATATAGCTTCAGGCACTAGCTAGTTTATTGTTATCTATGTATATAGTATTATAATTCTTCCAGCAGTATCTTTCTTTTAATCCTTCTACATGACTGCATTTAAAACTATCCCTAATGTATTAAACTGGATTTTAACACATAATAGTATCCAAATAATGATATCAAATCAAATCAATGCTAAGCAATTGTATACCCCTCAGTAATAATTACTGAAAAGCCATGTCTTCATGAGACCAATCCAGTGAAGCTATTCAATGTAGTCGTGATCACTACATTGTGAAGCTAGTTAACTCTGCTGTCCACTTACATACTTTTTAGTTAAAATTATCCTGTCCCCTCAGTCAAAGGTATCTGGTGCTGACAAATATATTTTTAAACTCTTTTAAAAATATATTAATGATATACAGGTAGTATTCAACTTATGATCAATCACTTAGGGACTGTTCGAAGTTACATCTAACCCCAAAAAGGGGACTTACAACCCGAATTTAAAAAACCCAATGGTCAGGCCCCCTCCACCATCACATGACCAAACTTCAGGCACTCAGCAATACAGCCTCCTTCATGATCATTTGCAGCATCCCGTGGTCACATGACAGCATTTTACGTCATTTTTGCCAAAAAGTGGCATTTCCAATTTTCAGCAAAAGCACCCCCATGCTTAATGATTGCAGTTCACTGAACAACTGCGGTGATTCACCTAACGACCGCTGCAGAAAAAGTCATAAAATCTGATTGGTCACATGACCAGCCCATTTTACAACTGGAACCACATACATAATAAGCAGGCTCATTACAATTGTACCTCAAGGACTACCTGTATTTTATTAAATGTTTTTATTGTACATTTTATTTTTTATCCGAATTATGAAAACATGGTTTGGAAAGGCAACATAGATCTTTTAAGAATAAGCACCACCATCCGCCCATATTTTAGAGCAGGATGTAGATTTCATAGTTTGAAATGTTGACAGATATCACAACAGATGTTTGATGGATTAAACCCTTTCCATAATGTACTTATTTAATCACTGAGCAATTTTGAGCATGTTGACCTTTATTCCTCCTGTCCACATTGGAGCAGACTTCTGCATATACATCTGTTGCTTTGATCAAGGAACGCATGCAGGATAAATCAGATGCATGTTGGGATCTATGTGCTCATATTTCCACTAAGCTATTCAAACAAGTTAGCACACAATTAGAGTCCTGGCTCTGGAATTCCATAAATCCCATTAAGTGCTGAGATATTTCCTTTCATATCAGGGAAGACTAAGATTTTATCCCCTTTATACTGCATCGCAGGGGAAATGCTAGACATTTAAGTTTTCTCTGTTTATAAGAGAAAAGGAAGGAAAATATTTCACTCGTAACAAATAGTTATAAAAATTTATCCTGACTCAGATACATTTGTACCAAGCAATACACTTCATTACTTTCAGCGTGTGGAACTCTTAGCTTCACTTTCAGACTAATTTAGAAGCTTTCTTTATCAGCATTACTTTTAGACAGTCACATACTGTAAGCCTCTTTTTCAGTAGCATAAAATAATGCTGGTTTCTTGAAAAGTAGAAGGGTGAAATGGAGGCCAAGGTAATCCTGCTTCAAAGTGTAGGAAAAAAATGCCGACACTTAGCAGTTGATATAAACAGCCACACTTTAAAAGTGTGCACTTTCCTATACCTGATCATATTAAAAACAGTACTCTCAATTATAAATGAATATGTTAATCAGAAACCATTGTTCTAAATGGTTATAGACTGGCATATAAAATAGACTAGCATCTAGTGGCATATAAAAATTCAAAATGTTCCCAGATTTATACAGCCCACTTAAACAACAATATAATTGTTTAAATGGTGAGATTTCCATACAAAATTAATAATGCTTGTACAGCTTTTTCAAAATGATTACTTTGAAAGTATTTGTTGAAAACAGTATGAAAATATATTAAATATCTAAAATAGAGGCATACACAAACATACATACACACACACATATAGCATACACATATAGTATCAACCTTGTAAACTCTCAAGTTTCCTCTTTCCGCTACGTATTCAAAATGGGCAGTGATTAATATACATATATATATAAAAGTATGGTGCAGGTATATATTTATGTATGTATATAGCATGTGTATATGTGTGTTATGTATCAGTGGTGGGATTCAAAAAATTTTACTGCCGGTTCTGTGGGCGTGGTGTGGCTTGGTGGGGGTGGCAGGGGAAGGATACTGTAAAATCTCCATTCCCACCCCACTCCAGGGGAAGGTTACTGCAAAATCCCCATTTCCTCCCGATCAGCTGGGACTCGGGAGGCAGAGAATAGATGGGGGCGGGGCCAGCCAGAGGTGGTATTTACCGGTTCTCCGAACTACTCAAAATTTCTGCTACTGGTTCTCCAGAACTGGTCAGAACCTGCTGAATCCCACCTCTGTTATGTATGTGTAGATCTACACTTTCTTTTGAGAGCAGAACAGAATTTCATTTTTAATGTGGGCCAGTGTGCTCACAGTAAAAAAAAATGACAATAAAAGTTATCGTGTCTTAAAAGTTATCTTATATAGGTAATCCTCAATTTGCGATCAGTATTTTAATGCTTTACAACTCATATGTAACCTTAGAAAGGGTAAAAAAGTTACTAAATTGGTTTACATTTGTTGTGATGAACATTGGATCTCATTTCTTTATATATTTCTCTATGGCCCATAAAGGCATTGTAAGACATTGTGCCACACTCCCCGTCTTCCTCCTCCCCCACCCACCAGTCACAGAACCACATTTCCAGTGCTTGCAACCTGTTTGCATTTACAACCAGTTGCCAAATGCCTTGAAATCATGTGGTCAAATCCTCCCCTGCACTGAAAGAACTGACCTCAAATCTGATGAAAATACTGTATTTTTCGGAGTATAAGACGCACCTTTCCCCCCCCCAAAAGAGGGTGAAAATCTGGATGCGTCTTATACTCTGAATGTAGCCCCGCCCAGCCTCTCAAACGGAGGTTTCAGAGGTTGAAAAAAGTCTCTCAAACGGAGCTTCAGAAAAAAAGTCTCTCAAACGGAGCTTCAGAAAAAAAGCCTCTCAAATGGAGGTTTAAGAGGCAGGAAAAAAAGCAAGGCACAGAATTCACAACCAAGGAACCTGTTGCTAAAATTCACCTCTGAGAACAGCTGATTGGAGGTATTCCGGGATCACCATCCACCCACCAATCAGCTTTTTTCTTAGTTTCCTCCCCAAAAACTAAGGTGCGTCTTATACTCCAAAAAATATGGTACTTGCAAAGCTGGCATTCTATGAAGCAGTACATAAGTCTTAAATGCTATTGCTGCTCTGAAAGACTTTGGGCATTTCCGTTGAGAAGAATGCTAGCAAAAGGGAAGATTCCGGAAGAGAAAACTAAAATCTCTGAACCTCAGGGTTCTGAAACATTGACGCTCAGAGTTTCTACATGCCAGTGGATGCCAGGTCACCCAGGGCCTCCCTCAACCCCCGAGATATCCCACACGGCCACTTAATGACGGCAATGACTCAAAACCAGATTTTCAGGCTCAATTATGGATATAAGTCAAGGACTACCTTGACTTATACAGATACTATTCTGTCCTGAAAACCTGCCAGACAATTCTGTTTTCAATCTTGTAGGCTACCACCTGGAAAATAGAACCTAGCATTAAAGCCAATTCATGTGTTGACTTATTGTACTTTTGAATTGACTTTCTCCCCCCCCCCCCTGTTTCTTTGTCATTCATTTGTTGCTTTTTTTACTTTTGAATTGACTTTCTCCCCCCCCCCCCTTCTTATTAGTGACTGTCACCTCTTTTGGAATTACCTATTTCCTTTAATTAAATATATTCTTTTACATTGCGTTTCCTAATTTCTAATAATCCAGTAGTTCTGATACTCTTCACTGTTAGAACTCGATTTTAAAAAAAACCATGAATCCAGTGATTACCCTGCTATTTGCGTGTGTGTACATGTACATACATATAAATCTACGAAATCTGTTCTTTGCTAATTGGCTCATATGGTTTCTGAAATGGAACAAGTATGTAAATCTGAAGCTTTCACAACAATTTTCCTCAGAAAAGTCTAGCTGGCTTTTAAAGCAGAATGGCTGCCTCTTTCTTGGACAACAGGAAACACTGAACTGAAACAAAGCCAAATTCCAGCTGTGAGTCCATTCATAAACAGACTTCTGTATACTCTCTATTATGAACCTCCTCAGAATTCAGCACATGAATGTTTTTGTTGTTGTTTTTTAAACATAATGCTCCTTTTTATTTTTGTATGCTGTGTCAGATCTCTGCAGATTGTAATCAAGATGCATGCTCATATGCATATTCTCATATGCGTGCTTTTTTTTAAAAGGCAAGGGCTGAAGCAGAACAGATGGCTGCTTGCTCCTAGTGCTTTTCAAGGCTCCATAATGAATTTCTCATGACAAATCTCTGTTTCCCCATTCTGGGAAGGAGAAAGCATACTGGCACCATTCTTCAAATCATTGTAATGGAGACCGTGTGTGAAGCCTTCTTCTGTTCTTGGACAGAATCTTCGTCACCCCAAAGGCTGTTTTGTGTATTTTTCTTTTTCTTTTTGCCTAATGGTCAACTCTCAACAGCTGCTTTGAAGCAGCTTTCCATTTCCAAGTTTCCATCATTGACCTGACGTCGGGGCTAGTATGGAAAGAGTTTCATATTGTAGCACAATAAATGGTATATATGTTGAACAGTGGCCTGAGAATGGCAAGAAACTGAGTGAGATACTTAGTAAAAGTATTCTTTGACATGATCAATATTAATATTACAATATAAGGAAATTATTTCTACAAAGCTTCCGTAATTTCACTCTTCCAATAAATGCTGTCTTTCAAAAACAAAGCAAAACAAAAACACCCCACCCCTGTATATGAAGGGAATAGATAAGAGGGATAGAAATACTTGAAAACAGATCTTTGAGAATAATTTAAACCAAGTTGCCATGAAGAGCTGCCAGTTCCAGCAACTGATAATATAGTAGAATGTGTTTAGTGCTTTAGGCTAATGTTATTTGCATGACCTGATTTAGCTTCATTTTAAAGTCAGTTTCATTCTGCTATGGTAATTAAAATATAGCTGTCACCTTAAAGGATTCTGGCTCTAATTCTTCGTTTCCTTTAGACCGTATGCCTCTGGGCTTCTGCTACAGGCTTTATCAAAATGGTAGTCATTGCAAAACAGACCGATTGTTTTAGCTATGGCTATGTCAAGGGGAGTACTCCTTCCCATTGATCTTCTTTTTTTATATATGATACTTTCAACCCAAATCAAATGTTGATATTCTCTTGAAAGTTTAACTGTTAGATCAGAGATACAGTAAAGCCTTGATAGTCAGCCACCATGTTGTCAGTGATCCTATGAAGAAGAGGAGGAAGAAGAGGAGGAGGAGGGCCTGTAATAAGGCTAGAAATGTGATACGTTCAATCTAGAATTAGGAAATGAGGGGTTCCTTGGTGCTTTCTGAGCTTGGTTGTTTTTCATTACCCAGATTAGGTAACACCATCAATGCTAGTAATGAATGAGATTTTCTTACTAGCACTGGTAATGTTACCTAATCTGGGTAATGAAGTATCTGCAAGAAAACAACCAAGCTCAGAGAGCACCAAGGACCCCTAATTTCAAACTTGAGCTACAAATACAGGTAGTCCTCGAGTTTCGACCACAATTGAGCCCAAAATTTCTGTTGCTAAGTGAAACATTTGTTAAGTGAGTTTGACCCGTTTTACAACTTTTCTTTTCACAGTTGTTAAGTGAATCGTTGCATTTGTTAAGTTAGTAACATGGCTGTTAAGTGAACTTGCATTCCCCATTGACTTTGCTTGTCAGAAGGTCACAAGAGGGGATCACACCACCCCGGGACACTGCAACCGTCATAAATATGAATCGGTGGACAAGCATCAGGATTTTGATCATGTGACCATGGAGATGCTGCAACGGTCATAAGTCCTTTTTTTCAGTGCCCTTGTAACTTTGAACGGTCGCTAAATGAACTGTTGTAAGTCGAGGACTATCTGTATTCTCCTTTATCAGTAGAATGAGGAAAGGCCAGGACTTTGTTTCTTGACTTTTCATCCCAGCTTCATTCTTAGCTTGAATTTTATTCCTCTTCTTCCTTCGAAATGTACAGTGGGGCAAAAAAGTATTTAGTCAGCCACCAATTGTGCAAGTTCTCCCACTTAAAAAGATGAGAGAGGCCTGTAATTGACATCATAGGTAGACCTCAACTATGAGAGACAAAATGAGAAAACAAATCCAGACAATCACATTGCCTGATTTGGAAAGAATTTATTTGCAAATTATGGTGGAAAATAAGTATTTGGTCAATATCAAAAGTTCATCTCAATACTTTGTTATATATCCTTTGTTGGCAATGACAGAGGTCAAACGTTTTCTGTAAGTCTTCACAAGGTTGGCACACACTGTTGCTGGTATGTTGGCCCATTCCTACATGCAGATCTCCTCTAGAGCAGTGATGTTTTGGGGCTGTCGCTGGGCAACACGGACTTTCAACTCCCTCCAAAGGTTTTCTATGGGGTTGAGATCTGGAGACTGGCTAGGCCACTCCAGGACCTTGAAATGCTTCTTACGAAGCCACTCCTTCGTTGCCCGGGCGGTGTGTTTGGGATCATTGTCATGCTATAAGACCCAGCCACATTTCATCTTCAATGCCCTTGCTGATGGAAGGAGGTTTGCACTCCAAATCTCACGATACATGGCCCCATTCATTCTTTCCTGTACACGGATCAGTCGTCCTGGTCCCTTTGCAGAGAAACAGCCCC
>QLTV01012194.1:4797970-4811126 GCA_003457575.1 Thermophis baileyi
ACAAAGCAATTGAGGGAGAGGAGAGGAGAGGAGAGGAAAGGAAAGGAAAGGGGAAAGGAAAGAAGGAAAGGAAAGGGGGGAGGGAGGGAAAGAAGGAAAGGGAGGAGAGGAGAGGAAAGGAAAGGAAAGGCAAGGAGAGAGAGAAGAGAGAGAGGAAGGGAAAGTGAGACAGACACAGAGAGGGGGGAGGGAAAGAGAGACAAGAGGGGGGCAGGGAAAGAGAGACAAGAGAGAGAGAGATACCTGTTTAAAAGAAAATAGAAAAATGGCTCTTTGAGTGTTTAAGGTTGCAGACCCCTGAGTTAGGCAAACACCATGGCCATTAGATGAACCTTGTGGTCATTAAGCTAACACTGTGGTTGTTAAACAAGTCCATTTTCCCCAATGGGCATTTTTAAACAGAAATCAAAAGGAATTGTTAGAAACTGGCAAAAACATAGAAAACCTCAGTCACACGACTGTGTGGGATGTTGTAACTGGACATGTGTGTGTGTGTGTGTGTGTGTGTGCGCGCGCGCATGTGCGTGCATATGGCTGTCAAAACTCCCAAAACAGGTCAAGTAGCTCTGAGGAGAGCAGTCGTGCATATGGCTGTCAAAACTCCAAAAACAGGTCAAGTAGTTCTGGGGAGGTCAGTCGTAAATTTGAACACTTGCTAAGCAACCGGCCATTAAGTGAGGACCACTTGTATTTGGTTTGCCTTAAGGGTTCAGAGCTGTATGGAATCTGGTTCCCTTTAATCCTTTGGGGGATTGCAAAAGGTCCGGATGCAGGAATCCTCATAGGGGGAACTAGGATCGTGACAATCTAGCCACGCCCACCCAGTCACATGACCATGAAGCCCCACCCACTGACACATGACCATCAAGCCACGCCCACTCGGTCACATGACCGTCAAGCCACTCCTACCCGGTCACATGACCATTAAGCCACGCCCACATAATTAAGCCATGCCCACAGAGTGGTAGTAAAAAAATTTGGAACCCACCCCTGGTAGAGCTTCTTAGTCATCCAGGTCATGGTTGTCCCAAAGGTGCTTTTTCAGGAGGCAACTGGACTTTCTTGTTTTTTCTTTGAAGACGTTTCGCTTCTCATCGAAATGAGAATGAGAAGCAAAATGTCTTCAAAGAAAAAACAAGAAAGTCCAGTTGCCTCCTGAAAAAGCACCTTTGGCTGTATCAAATTGAGTTGCCGATCTATGAACATTTTATTTATTCATATAACAACTTCTGCATCATTCCACTCCAGAGATTCTAGATCAGTGATGGCGAACCTTTTTTTGCTTGGGTGCCAAAAGGGCGTGCGCGATAGCATGCGTGCCCACACCCATAATGCAGTGCCCTCCCCCGCGCATGCGTGCACAACCCCCCCCGGGCTTTCCCCCCCCCGCGCATGCGCGCAGGCCTCACTGAAGCCTCCGGACTTCCGGTAGGCCCGTTGGGCCGTTTTTTGCCCTCCCCAGGCTTCAGGAAAGCCTCCGGAGCCTGTGGATGGTGAAAAACAGGCCCAACGGGCCTACCGGAATTTCAGAAACGAACTTCCAGTAGGCCCGTTAGGCCGTTTTTCACCATCCACAGGCTCCGGAGGCTTTCCTGAAGCCTGGGGAGGGTGAAAACGGCCTCCCCCCACCCTCTGGAAGGCCAAAAATCAGCTGGCCAGCACGCACATGCACGCTGGAGCTGACATAGGGCAACACCTCGCGTGCCCTCAGATATGGCTTCGCGTGCCACCTGTGGCACACGTGCCATAGGTTCGCCATCACGGTTCTAGATCATCTACAATAATAATATCAACCAATAAAAAGTAACAAAAACAAAACATCAGCCCTACATATTCTTAGGCAATCTCTCCTTGTCACTAGTGTGAAAGTCCTAAAAAGAATAAAATCCTTTTTAGCGTCTCATAGGCAAGCAAGTTAGAGAGCCCATGAGCCTCAGGAGAAAATGTGCTCCAAAGCAGGGGGTTGCCACTGAGAAATAGTTAGATTCCTTCACCTCAGGATCTTCAGCAGATTTTCTTGGGAAGAGCGCACTGGAGAGATCACTTATGTCGTAACAATGGTCATAAGCATGAGGACTGGTTCTTAAAGTTACTTTTACAATGCCATTGTAACTTTGAAACTGTTGCTAAATGAGTAGGGCAGTAAGATCTACCTGTAGTGTATCAACATTTAATTATTTTAAGTTATCTATGAGAAAGCAAAATGATCTCTTTGCTGAGTTCATCTTTTAAAATAACTGAAAGCAAAACTGAGATTTGAAATACTTTCTCAACAGTCAACAGTATTTTCCTTCTCACAAAAATCATGACTTTTTTTTTTTAATTTCAAACTCTTGTTTTAGCTGAGCAGTATTCTTCAGATCCACCAAATTGGGCTTGTCTTTTGTAGTTCCTGTAATTAGAACAGTTGCTTCTCAAATAGAGAGATTGTCTACCAAAGATTATTTTTTTTGTTACATTATTTTTTTGTTAGTTATTTTAAGGTTAAATAAATGGCTGTCTGTGCACTAACTCAGGAGTGTTCACCTGGCTGGCATCTGGAGTCTTCTCCGTCATCTGCTTGGTGCTTCTTTTAACTGGAGAGGCCAGAAATTCAACCTGGATCTGCAGTGTGCAGATTTAGCATTGAAATATGAGCCCTCCAATTCTGGTTTTTACAGCTGAACTGTAGGTTTCTTTTCAACCTCTGCTATGCAAGCGCTCCATCTGAGTGAGGCTTCTTCTTACTTCTGTCAGCTTTTTGTTCTTTTTTCTTGTCTCATTGTTTTCTGTCTCTGTTCTATCAATTGAATAAAAGTTCAGTCTACTGTATTATAAATTGGTAGACAACAGTAGAAACGTTGCCCTTCTTCTTCTCCTTCTCCTTCTCCTTCTCCTCCTCCTCCTCCTCCTCCTCCTCCTTCTCCTTCTTCCTCCTCTTCTCTTCCTCCTCCTCCCCTCCCACCCCTTCTTCCAAAAACTTCCTCTCACACATGGACACACATCACTTCTGCCTGAAACATGCATGTCCACCTGAACCTAGCTGTTAAATGCATGGAATATTTTGTACAAATATCTTTGTAAATTCCATGTCCATTTCCTCATTTTAACCTGTTGCTATTATGACATAGGTTCATTGCTTCTGTGTTAAGACAAATATCTCTTTTCTTTCAATCAAATCTCCATTTTTTGTAGTGGAAACGGCATTTTTCATCTAGCATCATTTTTCCTTTTTTAAGTTAAAATTCTCTGCTGCTTACTCATCCTCAGATCACATATTGAGAATGTCTCAACAGAAAATAAAGCAGGTTGTTTACTGCCTTTCTTTTAATCCAGAAGGTGCCTCAGTTCATTTTTGCTAGTGTGAGGAAGCTGCCAACTCTACAATATGTCTTAAGAGTTTTGAATTGACATCAAACAGAGCTGGAGATCAGCATTGTTATTTCTATCATTCTATTTCATTTTGTTCTTGGCATAGTAAGATCTGGTCTGCTAATGTTCCCGAAAAAGCAAAAGAGAAATCTGTCTACAAAGGAGTTGATGAAATGTTCCATACCACTGTGATAAACATTGCAAGCTTTTAATCCTTCAGTCAACAAAGCAAATTTGCATCTCATCTGGATAACTTAATGCTGATCTCCCAGATTGTTGCTGAGTTTACTCATTGCATTACACATAATAGGATTTATTTGGATTTGATTTAGCGTACTGTGTGAACTTAGCCATTGTGGTTGATATACCATACTTCATCACTTCGCATTATATATAAATCCAGCCAATGTTTGTGAGATGAAGGGAACAAGAGCCAAAAAAAATAATATTTTTTTTTCCCCAACATAGCTTTTTTTCCAACCCATGTTGTGAAACATCCTCTCTAAAACAGCAGCCTCCAACCTTTTGGGCACCAGGGACTGGTTCTGTAGAGACTGGTTCTGTAGAAAAAGATTTTTCCATCGACCGGAGGGGGCGTGGTTTGCATGCTACCTGCATCCCGCGGATGGAGCTTCGTTTGTTTGCACGGATTGGTTGCTGGCATGCCACAGACTGATACCGGTCCACGGACTGGGAACTGGGGACCCCTACTCTAAAAGCTGATTTGATCCTCTTAGCAATAGTTTCCCTGAGGTTTGTGAAGGTTGAACTTTTGTAAAGGAACTTTGGACATTGAGTGCCATCTGAAATTGGCTTTTATTTGTTCATGTATTATTGTTTCTTGATATATTTTTTTAGTTTGATTATTTAGATTTGCTGATAATGGTTGTTTTTTGTTTGTTTGTTTTTGAAGACTGCTATGAGACAATTACAATTCCATGGCATATAAGTAACTTTAAGAAATAAATAGCTGTGGATTATTCAGCAGAGCTTTGTTAAGTCATGGTTTAGTGTTATATGCAAATCTAGCCAGATAACTAACACATACCGGGGCCCAGATTTCCTGATGTTGCCTGTCTGCTTTCTGTACACGCAGGTGACTTAGCATTCATACATTGGCCAGGACGATAGACTACAATACTATGGCTATGAATATACTATACCATGTTTCCCCGAAAATAAGACCAGGTCTTATATTAATTTTTGCTCCAAAAGACGCATTAGGGCTTATTTTCCGGTTAGGTCTTATTTTGGGGAAAATACGGTACTAAATGGGTCCATCTGGCTGATGATCTTAACTGGGGCTTAGTTTTGGGGTAGGGCTTATATTGCGAGCATCCTGAAAAATCATGCTAGGGCTTATTTTCCAGTTAGGGCTTATTTTCGGGGAAACAGCCTGTAATTATGGCTGTAAGTTGTGGCAGTCATTAAGTGGGACATCATGTGACAGTGCCTAATTTTACGCCCTTTTTTGTGTCAGTAATTGAGGTTGTGGTTGCTAAGCGAACACCATGGTCCTAACACAAAGCCATCTTCAGTGGTCATTGTTTGCTGGAAACGAGCAGTAAACACTGGAAACCAGCCTGCCAAAAATTGTAGTCATGTGACTGCAGAATGCTGGAAGTCCCCGCTGGTTGCCAAGTGCCCAAAATGCATGAGACCATCAGAACTGAGTCGTAAGTAGCTCTGGGAAGGTCCATCAGAACTTCAAATAGTCGCTCCTGCAAAAAACCATGGAAAAGAATTGCATCTATACATTAGGTAGGAAAAATGAATAAGGAATTACTGTGAACACTTTAGAGTGATTAATACAGGTAGTCCTCGACTTACGACTACAATTGAGCCCAAAATTTCTGTTGTTAAGTGAGACATTTGTTAAGTGAGCTTTGCCCCATTTTACGACCTTTCTTGCCACAGTTGTTAAGTGAATCCTGCAGCTGATAAGTCAGTAACCCGGTTGTTAAGTGAATCTGGCTTCCCCATTGACTTTGCTTGGCAGAAGGTCACAAAATGTGATCGTGTGACCTTGGGACACAGCAACGGTCATAAATATGAACCAGTTGCCAAGCATCTGGATTTTGATCACATGACCATGGGATTTCTGCAAAGGTCGTAACTCTGAAAAATGATCATAAGTCACATTTTTCAATTCTGTTGTAACTTTGAACGATCACTAAATGAACTGTTGTAAGACGAGGACTAGCTGTCGGTGCTCCCTTTTTTCATATCCTGTGGCACTAATCATAAATGCAGTTGCTGTCCATTTTCCTCAGGAGGTATTTGTTCTCCTTCAGTTATCTGTAATATGTAATGTTCAGAGTAGCATTCTAAAACCATTTTTGCTTTCCAATTAGATGTTTAAATCGGTATTTAAAAATATGAATCCCTTAATGCCTAAAAACAGATGTAGTATTTATCCCGAGAAATTAAGAAATATTTGGAATGTCTTTTTCTTCCCTTTGAATTCTAGCTTTTGTCAAGAGCGACAAGCCCAAACTGTTCAGGGGACTGCAGATTAAGGTAAGGATCGATTTTGACTGGTTTTGGTACTGCCTTTTTGTTTTATTTTTAATTAAAAACTCATAAAATATTTTTTCTGGCGTGAAGTATTATAAGACATTTAAAAACCTTTTGTGCATAGAGAGTGGCATTTCAACTAAACAAGGCAGGAACATGATCAACCATTTTCTAACCACTTGCTGAGAACTTATTATTATTATTATTATTATTATTATTATTATTATTATTATTATTATTATTATTATTATTTATTAAATTTGTATGCCGCCCAACTCCCAAGGGACTCTGGGCGGCTCACAATATAAAAAACCATTAAAAGAAAACATAATAAAAACGTTAAAAACAGTTAAAAAAACTCATACACACTGTTTCATGGCCGGACCTCGCCAATTACAGAGGCAAGATAAACGGCCCCAAGCATTATTATTATTATTATTATTATTATTATTATTATTATTATTATTATTATTATTATTATTTATTAAATTTGTATGCCGCCCAACTCCCAAGGGACTCTGGGCGGCTCACAATATAAAAAACCATTAAAAGAAAACATAATAAAAACATATTCCACAAGAATGTGCACACATGCATTCAGAGTGTGCCTGACAACAACAACAAGACCCCTCCTCGTTCACTGGCCAAAATGGAAGTAGGGAGAGTCCAAAGATTTTCTTGGTAGGAAAATCTGTTTTCCAACCCCAGGTTTCCAGCTTTTATACAGAACGAGTCATGGTACCTGTTTTGGTAAGAAAACTTTGTATAGCAAGTTTTCCTTTCACAGTTTGTTCCCCTTTGTACATTTTCCCCTTGTTTGTGATTTCGTTTCCTTTCTCAAGGGAATAAACCCTTGTTTATTCGTAACAACCATATAACGATAGTAGATTTCTTTTCTTTTTTTAATGTTTATCAGCTCTAAAGGGTGCTAGCTGATAGTTAAGTTTGCAAATTTTTTGCTCTCTTGCTGTGTTTTCCCTTTTGTCCCCCTTCTTGTGGTGAACTAGTAATAGAAGGGTGGCTATAAAACATAGATTCAGACAGAATATAGAGAATTAAAGTATACATTTTGCATCAAAAGATGCAAATGATAGGTTCGATCAATAATAATCAAAAATAGTGACTGACTTAGTTACTTGTATAAAAAAGAAATTTAGTTTTAAGGAGGCAAGAATGTTGAACTGATACCTTCTCAATGCAAAATAACTTGTACTGATTCATTATACATTTTGAAGACATGAGGGCAATATTTGTATATACAGAACTATTTTTGAATATTATTTATGTGATGGTATTAGAGTGATTTCAGATTCTGTTAACACAGTGGTTCTCAACCTTTCTAATGCCGCGACCCCCCGCGACCCCCGCCCCGCTGCCGTGACCTCCGCCCTGCCCTCCGCGCGATGTAACAAAGGGGGCGTGGCACCAGGGGTGAAATGCTCCCATCTGCGCATGCGCAGAAGGTAAAAGAACCCAAATGGCGGCGTCCAGGCGGGTGGGTGAAGTCTCCCGCTTCTGTCGCTACCGGCTATCTGACGACCCGCAGGCACGGCCGAAGCGGGAGCATTTCACCCCTGCGAGTAACGGTGTCACCAAGATGGCGGGCTAACGCGCGCGGCGACCCCTGTGAAATGGTCGTTCGACCCCCAAAGGGGTCGCGACCCACAGGTTGAGAACCGCTGTGTTAACACCATGAGTCCAGTTGCTAAGAGATTTTCCATTGAAGTTCAGTAATAAAAATAATGATTTCCATTGAATTAATAACATAAAAGTTAGGAGTAATCTTACATCAGAAAACATATCTCTGTTTCAGAGTTTAGCACAAACAAGAGAGCTCTCCCAAAATCAGACTGCGCAAAATTAGCACAAAAATATGTATTAAGCACAAATAGTATTTACATTCTTTATTATCTGTAATGCTGTTCCCCTCCAGTTATCATATTTTTGTACTTTTTAGTTTAAAAAAAAAGGAAATTTCTACGTTGTTTCAACTTCTTATAAAGAAGGGTTGAATAGAAGGAAAGTGGAATGTTCAATATTGCCTTTTCAAATGGGCTCTTTATCTTTTCTATTCCAAGTACAACTCTACTTTATTTAATGGCAAGATCCAGATAATTCTGCTGAATCTAATTTTCATCTCTGGTGATGGTATTTTTTTTTTTTTGCAATCAGTCATAGACTTGATTTAACTAATCCAATTTTGACCATAGATAAAGCAGTACAGGCCTGTGTTTGACTTTTTTTTCATGACATAAATAGATCTATATTTACAACAGGCTACAATAATTAATTCAATATAAAACTGACATTTGAACTTTAGCAAGGGAGATGAGGTTTGACCATGCAAAATAGGCTGAATGTTTTTAATCCAAACAGACAGTAACCTTGGATATATATATATTTTCTCTATAGTATGTGCGTGGCTCTGATCCTGTACTGAAGCTCTTGGACGACAGTGGGAACATTGCTGAAGAACTGAGCATCCTGAAATGGAATACAGATAGCGTCGAAGAATTCTTAAATGAAAAGCTAGAACGTCTCTAAATATTTTTCCCTTTTAAAAAGAATTGAAATCTGGATTTCTCTTATTACTTTTCATCATCCTAATCTCCTCAAAGTGTGATAAATGCTGGAAAACATCACAGCGTCGGCATTAATTTAAAAGCCATTCTGTATTACGTGGATATTGATTACAAGGAATTTCAAGCAAAGCAGAGTTTATAAATTGGTAGGCTGATCAAATGACTGTCAAGTGTATTTCAATTCAGTTTTGTAGATAAGAGATCCTTAATGTTAGGTTTGATACAAATCTGACGCAAATTCTGAGAATTTTTACAATTGGAATATTTTTCATAAAGGGAGCCTATTTGGCAGTTTCTCTTAATTAGGTGAATGTTCTGTGCTTGCATATAAGTGTGCATATTAATTATGCTGCCACTCATTATACAGTGATGAGACCTTGGTAACAAATACAATATGCTGTATTCCATCCAGCCCCACCCCCAAATACTTGCTACCTTTCTTTCCATTTTGTATTTCCCAACTATTCTTTTTTTATAACTGAGAATATTCATAATGGATCCTCGCTTTTTTAAAAAAAAAATTGGTTTGTGGTTTTGGAGGGACTCATGCTGTTGAATGACTGGAAAATGCTAGGGGATTGCACTTAATGATGACTACGTAGAAAGCCTTAAAGAAAGGCATATGTATGTCTGATGTCAGGTGTACTTTCACTAAATTATTTTATCATCTTCAGCAGACATGAGTTCAGTGAAGAGGAAAATTATTTGAGAGGGCAATAAATTACTTCACAAAATATGCATTGAAGGTGTCTTCTGTTCGGTACATTGTGATTTGGTGCATTTAAATTTTATTTTATTAAATCAATCTGTATGTGCCTCATATTACGAAGGCAACTCTAAGTGACTTTGCAAACTTGCTTAAGACAGGGATGGCTTAAGAAGAACAGACAGTTTCTCAAACAGGATAATAATACCAAAAAAAAAAAAAGTTGACCTCCTGAAGTACAGAATCGCCATTCAATCTGGTCAGTGTCAGTTCATATTTGCAAGATTCTATTACTATCACTGTTACAATAAAAGTAATCCTAACCTATATGGCATTTTTTTTTTAGTATGGCTTACCTTGTGGGCTAACAAATGGTGATCCACTCATACTGTTAGAACGGAAAAGTATTGATGTTTCGCCACCATTACAACTATGCTGTAGGTCCAGATAATGGATTTGTGTCCTTGTCCAGTCATGTTTCCTCATTTTTCCAGGAGTCCCTCTGATGCACCATCTATCAGTCATCCCTTGATTAGAGACTGGCATACAGAGTGGTTTCTCCAGAGAAATTCTTCCAACTGTTTTCATTGTTTCTGCATTCCAGAGATCAACCAAATACCCAACTCAATTGCCTGTCAGATTGTTGAAAATTCCAAAACTGGCCACAGGGAATCTAGAGGATCCATAAGGCACCTTGGACAGATCATCTTAATTCGTGTCTCTTCCCTGCAGATCACAATGGTGCCAGTTAGCGTCACAGTGATCTGAAAATGATCTAACCATGACAACAAAAGTGATATCCTCCGGTCATTCCAATTCTCTTTCTTCCACTCAAACAATTCAAGTAAGGTTCAAAATATTCTAAAGCTCATTGTGATGACACCACTTTTCAGAAGTTGTTTAAAACATTAATGGTGGTGTCTTCAAAGGACTAAAACGCCAAACAGTTCAGATCAAATTTACTGAAATAGGGGAATTTGAGCACAACTATATTACCATTTTCGGTACAGTAAGGCTCTTTTTTTTCTGTAGCAGACTTAAACTGCTACCCCTCAAAAATTGTTTTTAAAATCTCAGTGTAAAATAATGTTAAGCAGTGTTTTTTGCTTAATAAAAGTAATTTATTCAGCAAGAAGCAAGGAAAACACATTCAAAGTCAAAGAAATAATCTAAGCAATACAATTAGCACTCTTAATCCAGTTTCCTAAATTGGATTATAATGGGAAATACTCGCAGGACATAAATCAGTAGAACAGAAATTTCTTATGTGTTGAGTAATGGAAATTGATTCCCCCCCCCAAAAAAAATGTATTATGCAGATATAACAATGTAAACATTGATATTTAATTTAAAAAAAATGTATATTTCAAAACTGGGCCAAGTTTCAATTAAAATGTATAACATTAGTTAAAGTGTGTTCACTTTTTTTCTACAGAATATTTGCTATAAAAAAAACATAGACCATGGGAGAGCAAGGAATTCCAATTTAACTTGCAGGGTACGTGGGTTTTCTATTCAACAGTACTCCAACACAATCACAGAAAAGCACAGGATACTCAAAAAGGCCAAGCCACATCTCAAAATCATTCACAAGTTGCCTCAATAGAAATATATTTTGAGGTTATGAATATTTGGAACATTGGGGGAATTTTACTATTTGATTGACATCTTACTCTCTCTTTTTTGTATTGTTTTTTGAGATTTTGCTTTATTTTTCTAAAAGGTTTGTTAAGATCAGTATTCTATTGGTATTCTTCTGACTTGACTAGAAGGAAGGAAAATGTTTTCAGCTCCAGAAAAACAGACAACATAAAAAGGCAGACGTTAATTCAGTTTGCTGGTGCATTTACTCCCGATAAGCACCAGACTTTTCATACATCTAAATTAACTTAGTGTTAATTGAAAGTTAAACAGTCTGCATCTATATTACTGATGTCTTAGAAATATTGTTAAAAAGCTATTCGGATCCATAATGGGAAAGATGTAAAATTAAGCCTTGGTCTTCCTGGAAAGGCCCAACATCTGGCTGCTGCTTGCTCTCATCCAACACATCTGTGCCATGGTCACTTTGGCCAGGATTTCTGATTCAGATATAAATTCCTTTTGCTTCAATTGTGTGTAACATTTAATTTGACCTAGCTTACCATTCCACGTACAGGTAGTCCTTATAACCATTTATTTAAGGACCACTTAAAACTGCACTGAAAAAAGTGACTTACGACCAGGTTATGACACTTATGAACACTGCAGCCTCCCCCAAGTCATAACAATAAGACACTTGGGGTGCTTGGCAACCATCATGTAGAGAGCCGGATTCGCTTAACAACTGCATGAGTCTTCAGTCTTAACTTCAGTGATTTTTTAAACAACAATGGCAAATTGTGTTGTAAAATGGGGCACCACTCGCTTAGCATCTGTCTTGTTTAGCAACAGAAATTTTGGGTTCAGTTGGTTGTAAGTTGAGTATTGTATTGCTTCTTACATGTTTATAAGGGCGTATGCATTTCCTTCATGGCATATAAGTCATGTCAGACTAGACACTCTTCATGGCAACATACAGAAAAGCAATGTCAATAGATTTCCTCTCGTACAGTTCCTTAGGCATTTTCTGCACTCCATGTTAATGAGCACAACTACAGGTAGTCATCGACTTATGACCACAATTGAGCCCAGAATTTATGTTGCTAAGTGGGAAATTTGGTGAGTTTTGTCCAGTAGTGGGTTGTAAATCCCGTCGCTACCGATTCGTTCGCGCGCATGCGCAGAAGCGTCCCGGGCGGGTGAGCAGAGCCTCCCACCGCCGCCACTACCGGTTCACAGAACCGGGAGCAACCCACCGCTGGTTTTGTCCCATTTTACAACTTTTCTTGCCACGTTTGTTAAGTGAATCACTGCACTTGTTGAATTAGCAACACGGTTGTTAAGTGAATCTGGCTTCCCCGTTGACTTTGCTTGTTGGATCGCAAAAGATGGTCACATGTCCCTGGGATGCTGCAACCATCATAAATATGAATCAGTTGCCAAGCATCTGAATGTAAACTGTGTGACCATGGGATTCTGCAATGGTTGTGTGAAAAACAGTCATAAGTCATTTTTTTTCAGTGCTGTTGTAACTTTGAACAGACAGTAAACAAACTGTTGTAAGTTGAGGACTACTTGTATTTCATTGTCCAGCAGTGGGACCGACAAAATGATTGTTACCCTGTTCATATTGTTCATCGGGCTACAAGAATTTTGGAAATTTGAATTTGATCACTGCTTCAGGCAGTGATCAACTCAAGGAAAAAAGTGATGTGTAAAAGGAGGGAGGGAAGCATCTGGAAAGTATTATATGCTGAGATAAAGGAGCTAATTTCTTGCTAATCAGATTTGACCTCTCATTAGGTGGGAGAGGAGAGTTAAATTACACATGAGGATAACCATATCAAAATTGGAAGGAGGAAACACCAGTGCAGGCCAAGAAATCAGTCAAAACAGAGTGGAGTGAAGTAATTTAACACTTTCCTGGCACAGGGCTGATTTTTTTTCAAAAATCACACCCAGCGAGAATTTTTTCGTTACCATTCGAACTAGTTTCAGAAGTTATAACTCTTAGATTTTATGCCAATAGCTGATTAGGGAGAAGATATTCTGGATGGGCATGGAGGATGGATAAATTGAACCCCATATCTGAAATCCTGATGAAAACCCTACTCTCATTACTCATATTGTCTTTAGTTTGCTCTTAAATTTAAACCAGGAGTATTCAACTTTGGCAACTTTAAGACTTGTGAACTTCAACTCTCAGAATTCCCCAGCCAGCAAAGCTGGTTGGGGAACTTTGAGAGTTGAAATCCACAAATCTATATAACTTTAATGTCATGCCAAACGTAGCCTTGAGATGATGTAGACCAGGGGTCCCCAATCCCTGGTCCACAGACCGCCACTGGTCCGTGGCTCACCAGGAACCAGCCCACGCAAGTGAGTGAAGGCCCATCCACGCATGTGCAGGATCCAGGCA
>QLTV01012194.1:4820981-4832726 GCA_003457575.1 Thermophis baileyi
ACTCCTGCGGGAGCTGCATTGGTTGCCGATTTCCTTCCGGATGCAATTCAAGGTGCTGGTTGTCACCTTCAAAGCCCTTCATGGCTTGGGATCAGGTTATCTGAGGGACCGTCTCTTGCCAGATTACCCGATCAACCAGAGCGAGGAGGCAAGGAATGTTGTGGGTCTCATCCCCTAGGAAGATACACCTGGTGGGACTCAGAAGAAGGGCCTTCTCCGTGGTGGCTCCCTCTCTCTGGAACATCATTCCCCCAGATATTAGAATGGCCCCCACTCTAACACTCTTCCGGAAGGTGCTGTAGACCTGGTTCTGCCAGCGGGCCTGGGGAACGCGGAGCGGGATGGAGCCCATTAAATGGCTCATGTAATATGTTGTCGCCAGGGCGGGGGGTTATTTTATTATATTATTATATTAATTTATTATATGATTCTTTTATTAGTTTTATAGTTTTTTATGAGGTTTTTATGTTCTTGTAAGCCGCCTTGAGTCGCCATGTGAGAATAGGTGGCAATATAAATTTCCTAAATAAATAAAATTCTGGATAATTTTGCAACTTATGAATTGTGAAACTGCACTATCTATTTAGATTTTACTGGACAGACATCCAGTTGTTGGTAACCAATATACATTTGTTGCTGCAATTAAACTGGATAACATAGGGGACATTGTTCTGTGCCCTGATTAGAGCTTTTCTGCATACAAATTAGTAAAGACTTGTTATGCCTTGAAGACTGCAGAAAACTCTCCCTAAAACTCTTGGTAAGCAATAAATGCAAACAATAGTTCTACATTATTTTTAGGAAATAGATGATGCCATCTACTGGTGAAACAATGCTATGAAGAAATGGTAAAGGGTATTAGTAATTGCCATTAAGAGACATTACCAAACTTAACATTACTGTATTATAGCCCTTCAAATGTTAAACTCCCCATCACTGGCTATGCTGGCTGGGGCTAATGAGGGCTGCAGTTCAACAACACTTAAAGATTCACAGTGCTTTGATTGGGAGTGTGTCCACATTATAAAAAATAAAAACAGGATTAATAAAAAGGGTTGGCACAAAATCATCTTAGTACTTTGCTTTCTAGTAAATAGATGATTTCTATCTGGAAGCATCTGTTAATGGCAGCCATTTTATAAGAACACCTACCATATGTTTCTAAATTCCAATCCAAATGTATCTAAATGCATACATTGTAGTTAAATTTGATTATATAATGATGTGTGTCACTGCTGGTAAGTTGCGTAGGTTTAGGGAAGGTAAAGCATGAACTTTAATGTTCTCTGATGAGTAAATATATAGGAAGTATTAATGGCAGAAATTCTCTTTCGCTTTTTTCCCCTCAGATTTCTAGTCTGCCTTTCCTCTAGGATTTCAAGAAATATACACAGCGTTCTCTCCCCCAGGTTTTCCTTACAAGCTTTGTGATAGGATGGGCTGAGAATTACACATCCATGGCTGAGGATGGCATGGAGCACACATTTCCCTGTCCTAATCCAACATTTAATTGTCACAATATAGTTCTCAGACAGATTAATTCATTTCTGAAATAAATCCCACCTTTGCATCAATGCCAGCTTCTGTTTTAAAGGAAGCATTTAAACAATAGCACAAATATATTGCATTTATTAAATATTCTTACCTGCTCTTAAATTCAAGGAATTGAAATTAACATGAACAGTGTGACAAAAATATACATATTGGTGCTTGTGTTATTCTATGGGATGCTGACTAATATCTACCCTACTAGGATTTTTCTTCCTAACCAGCTATTCTGTAGTATATTATTGTATACTATTGTATAAATATTTATGGAAAGTTGCAGGTTCAGGTGTAACAAATGCAATCCACCCTAATTTCAACCCAACTGATTGTGTGCTACGTGTCATGTGTCAACAGGTTATACAGGTTATAATTTCAAAATGACTAGGGTTGTCATGAAATTAGGCCTAACTTGCTGGATTTTAACCATTTTTAAATCCAGAAGTGGGCAAATGTCATGCAGAATTGGCTTCATTTTTCACTTGAATCCTAAGGTCCAGTCAGCAGCTGAAGACATCTGTGAAATACATACTCAGGAAAATGGGGATAGATTTATAAAATAAGGGGTTATTGAATACATAGAATTAGAACGTACACATCTTTACACATATTTCCATCACGCATGAATCTATTTTTCTTCTCTTCTCTTATCCACATTTCTTGGCCAATTTAGTTTAAGAGAAGACCAGTACTTTTATGGGCAGTATTTTTACATTTTGACAGAGTTCATTACCAGTGCCTGGGAATGAGATCTTTCATTGATATCACCTGTCTGAACAGGGGGCAATTCAGATGGGCCAGATGAACAGAACACAGAATTCAATGAAACCCCATATGGTGTCTTTAGATACATTGACCACCAGAAAGCAGTACATGTCTACTTTCATCCTTACATTCATCAGAAAGTTGCACTTCAGATGACTACAATATATACATGTAGTCATTAACTTACAACTATTTGTTTAGTGATAATTCAAAGTTACAATGGCACTGAAAAGTGACTTATGACTGTTTCTCACAATTACCTTTGCAGCATCCCCATGGTCACACGATCAAAATTCAGATGCTTGGCAACTGACTCATATTTATGACGGTTGCAGTATCTCAGGGTCATGTAATCACCTTTTGCAATCTTCTGACAAGTAGTCAGTGAGGAATTAAGTCAAGGACTCAGAATTGTATACACAGTCCACATTCTTTTAAACTAAGCTTCATAAATGTATGTATGTACAGCATACATATTGTACATAGTTTCTCTTTCTGAGAGCTTCCTCTATAGCAGGTGTGTCAAACTTGATTACTTTGAGGGCCTCATCAGGGTTGTGTTTGACCTTGGGTGGGGGGGCGTGGCCAAGGTGGACATGGCCAGATCGACGTCGCTCGTGTGATCAAATGCCACTTTTGCTAGTAGTTTGTTTTGCTAGCACTCTGCCAGTGAAAACGGAGCTCGTGAGGGCCACGCACAGCCATCCTGGCCTCCGTTTTCAGCTGCGATGGCCTCCTGCAGCCCTCTGCCAGCGAAAACAGAGCCTGGGAGGGCCATGTGCGGCCCTCACGAGCTCCATTTTTGCTGGCAGAGCCACTGTGGGCTGGTCCTTCGCGGATCCGGCTCGCGGGCCTTGAGTTTGACACACCTGCTCTATAGCATTCTTCAAGCTTGGCAAATAGTCCTCAGACAATAAAAGCAATAATTGGGCAGTGGGGAAGAACTATGTCATTAGCCAATAACCTTAGGCATTGCCACCTCAAATTTGAGAGTGATTTTGATTACACAACTTGGACCAACAAGAATAGTTCCCAATATTAATGGCAGAGAGATAGACAACTCTGCTCTGTATAATATATGAACTAATGTTTCAGCTTTAAAAACTTTTTTAAGAGCAACAGAATCCAACTCCCTATAGTTGGGAGAAAAAGAATTATCAAAAGGTGGCAAAAGATCATAATGCTGGCTACTTCAAAGGCATAATCATGATGCACTTCTTTGGTGTCAAAATCCGCTCCAATGTATTTAATGATGGGACTTTGCTAAACCACCTCCAATAATGTTCTTGATATCAGGTGTTTAGCATATAGTTTACTAATCATATTCAGTAACTACCTATTTCTAATTTATTACATCGTGTCTGCTCTTTTTATATATGAGTGCAATTATTGTCATCCTCTCTCCTCAGTCTTTTTGTATGAGACCAGGTTGGTTGACAGATGTAATCCAGGAAGCTAATTTTGATACCTGAGTTGGAATTCAGTTTTATTGCTTCTGATAAAACTTGGCCAAAGCCTAAAGTCTTGCCTATCTTCAGATACCAGTTTTGCCATTTCTGATACTGAAACTGGGGGCCATGTTTCAACTCGTTAGCCCTGTTGTATAGCTGTGTAACACACATTCAGAGATAGGACTTTATAACGTGTCTCCTGTGTCAATAAAGGTCTTGGATGGCTGAGTTTGAGGGTGCATTACAAAAGCTTGAAGTTGTTAAATGCCAGAAGAGTGAAGTTCAGCAATCTGACAGTCTGAATCAACATCTGCCTTGTTTTTATGATGGCTTTGGCATTTGCCTTTATAAGAGATTATTATAGTTTAATGCAAGGACGACCACCTGGTGTGCCTCCATAGGCTGCTGTTTATAAATATCTTTGAATTTTAGTCTGATGCATTCAAGGTCAAGCCACATTGATAATTTATGATTTGAATCAACCCATCTGTGTCTTTCCTTTGTGCAGAGGTTAGATTTAAATGCAGTCATTAGCTGTTCAAATAGGTCTATAAGTCTACATGGCATCGGTAGAAATTAAGCTAGTGAAGATTTCTATGGTGGATCAAGATTTTTAGCCATTCAGAACAACAGCTGCATTCTTGAAGTTTCACTGGATGTATCCTCTGTTATTACAAAGCAGTCACTTTCCAAGTGTGGCTTCATCACCAAAATGAATAATGTGTCATATCACTAGAGTCAACCGTCAAGAGTAGATCATTCACTGTACTCTGAAAAGTTGTATACAGGAGAACAGTCCTTAGTGAGAGAGCTATTTAATATGAACAAGACCAAACACGGGGCAGCCATCAGACATAGAAACTGACCAAGTTACATCTCTGGTCCTTGTCAGTTCTTGATAATAACGGGGTCACCAACATGTATTTTTCAGCACATTTAAACTTCTAAAAAAGGCCATCGCTAGTATCCCTCTAGTATGAACTTTGAAAATCAGTTATCAGTGCTTCTTTTGAAATTGATAATATCCCTCTGGTGACAAGAGGGACCAGGTGCTTGGCTACATTCAGACTTGCAGGACTTTGTACTTGGGAGAACTGCAGTTTATTGCTCTGGGAAGTGATGGGGGTGCTTGAAATGGAATTCTTCCCAGTTTCTGAATCCCATTCTCCCTTTTGACAGAGTCATATTGTATAGTAGGGAATTAACCAAACTATGTGGGGAAACTCTATAGTGGGGAAGTTGACAGCTTGTTCTCATTACTTTGATCACTGAAATACACAGCAATTTAAAGGATTTTTCCAGGTCCTGAATCTTCCCTCAGTTGGGATCCTTGAGATGAACAGCAGCCTCTTTCGGCACACATCCCTTTCCAGCAGTCTTATCAACTGCAGACTATATGGGCCAGTTTTTGCAGCTTCCCTACTATCTCATGTGGACTCATGTGGACTATGGGGGAAGTGCTTGAGATACTGAGATTGCCCAATTATTATTATTCCCATAGGAGTTTTTAAAGATCAAGCTAAACAGCTCCTCCTCCAAAGCAAAGCAGAGGGAAAGCATGTAATTTATAGATAAGACAAGACTTGCTCACTAACCTAACAGAGCCAAGCTTCCCCTTATTTGTTCAGTTTTGGGGGAGCAATTATAAAGCTAAACCTTTAAAAACTCCTATGGGGATAATAAGGAAGTTGGCCAAGGAAGCTTTAATACACTGTGGCATTTTTCAGCCAAGTTGTAGTCTGAAGGTAAGGAAAATCCTCTTCTGGAGCTAGAAATCCAAATTATTCTCAGATAAAAAGTCCACTGATTACACCTTGACAAGCTACATAATAAACATCTTAATATCAGTTTTATGTTCAGTAACTGAGTTTTTTTTAAATAAGTATTATGGTATGAGCTGAAAGCAAACATGGCCAAAATACAGTGTCTTCATTTGGTGCATTGTTTATTGTGGTATGAAATCCCAGGCTCTAGTTTCAGGATGATTTCTCCAGCTATAACTGTGCTGGTACCTTCCTCAGAGAGTGACTAAATGTTAAGAGAGGAGGGAGGCATGCACTCCTGAGTTACAATTGCTTTAGGTATGCTGCTTACATTCGGGGGTGGGGGGTTGAAATACTCAAACAGTTTCTTTCCTGGCAGTCATTACTTTGTCAATCTTCAGCTGATTAGGAGCTGCCTGTTCAGGATTGGCTTCTGATGTGTCATCAATCTCCTTTCTCAATAGTGTTTATGACTTAAGAAGACCCTCAGTTACAATGATAACATGAAAGAAGATAGTGGCATTGTGAAACTGGGAATTTCTTTCTGGCAACTGGAGAAACGTCATAGAGGTAGCGTGCATTTGGAATGGTTGCACAGGATATGTGTGAAGACTATTTGTGGCTGATTGGAAAAAGGCTGTTATTGTTTCCCTTATACAAAAGGAAAAATGTTTCACGGGAAAAACGAAATGTACAATTGCAAATTATAATGATAAATGGTGAAAACTTAGACTGCCTAGATGAATTACTGTGTCACCCAGAGGCAAGTTCACAAAAGACTTCCCAATTCTGATTACATTGGTATTATTCCTTTCCTTTTGTATTCAAGGTGACTAACAGGGGTAACATTTGTAATCCAATCAACATTTGACCAAGATGCTTGTATTAATAAGCAATGCTATTAAATCTGAGCAAAAAATCAAATGTGTGGAAGTGGGGGAATAAGCAAAGGATATCCCATAAACATTGCCCTGTAGTAAACCACTATCTACCCCAACACTACCATGTTATGAAGACTTTTCTTTAAGGCAATAGTGTTTTGTTGCACAAAAGTACAGTTATAGACCTTTAAAAGGTAAAACTTCAATTCTACCCAGGAAAAAAAAGGCAACAATTTTTCAACAATTTATTATTTTGAAGAGGCTTGTCATTATGAAAAGTTCTGTAGAAAACTGTTTTCCCTGCTTTCAGGTTCACAGTACTCAAAAAGCAGAAAACTGTTATTAGTGAAAATTCCAATAGAAACAAAGTTATGTAGGAAACAATCTTGGCACATAAAGTAAAAAGCCCTTAAACAACTTAGTTCTCAAAACAGTATCTACCATGCAACAATATTGGCAAGAAATGCCCTTTTCTAATGCTCGTTACTCTCATCCATTAAGACATTAACATGGAAGACACTTAAATCTGGTTTATATAAAGTTAAATTGCATATAAATATGATCTCACCATAACTGACAGTCTTTATACAAGCCAACCACTCAGTTTAACAGTTCTAAGTAAGTAATAGGCACTTTGCCTTTCTGATTTCCTCGTTCACCCATCAACCAGTCTGAATCCATGCCAGGGACACTGTACACTGTTATCACCTAGAAGCAATAAAGAAAACATTTATTTATATATGTAAACTGTAAGTCACCTTACTCCAACATAATTCTGACTGGCAAACAGAACAAAACAATGTATTTTAGACAATATCAAAAGTAAGAGTTGCAGGTACTGTGACAAGAGAAAACCCACTTCCTGGATCATTCCAGATTACACTGTTTAATTGAGGGGAGGACAGCATTCCAACTCTCCCAGATCATTGAGTGTGGGCAGTAACTATGGAAGACAGACTTTAGATAAGCAGGCCCCATGCTATGAACAGCTTCATAGGTATCAAACAAACACTGAATTGTACTTGGAAGACTGGTAATCAGTTCATGCAGCAGAGGGGTTACATGGGCATAAATGGCATACCCATAACTGTTTGTGCCACTACATGTAGAACCAGATGCAGTTTCTGTGTGGTCTTCAAAGCTGCCCTCATGTGGCGCCTACTGCAAACTAAAGCATGAGTGACTATCTCAAGGGCCTTCCAATCCAGGTGTCAAATGGCACAGTAGAGGAATTTGTGCAAAAATCTCCTTGGCCACAGTGACCACCTGATCCTCATGTAGGAGCCATGAATCCAAAACTCCCTCTAACTGCACATCAGTCTTGACTGGGAAAATGTAACTTTGTCTGGCATTAGATAGAACAACTTCAGATCAGGATAGTCAAAATACCATAGCCACTTAAATCTTGTCAGGATGAGGTTGAGCTGTTCCTCTTCATCCAGAACCAGACAGACTAAGATTTTGACAGCATCTTCTACTTAACATGTATGAGTGGATACATGTTATCCAAACTGATGGATGAACTCATCAAATGTGCAATAAGAGGAACATCAAGTCCTCTTATATAACAGGGTCTCTGGCTTGATCTCTCTCACACATCTGCTAACACCAACTGGACCTTACCACAGAGAAAGACCACCAGATGCTAAGCCTCCCACTCCTAATCATTGCATGGTATCAAGAAGGATCCCATGGTTGATGGCAGAGGTCTTCAAACTTGACAACTTTAAGACTTGTGGACTTCAACTCCCAGAATTCTCTAGCTAGCATAGCTGGCTGGAGAATTCTGGGAGTTGAAGTCCACAAGTCTTAAAGTTGCCAAGTTTGGGGACCCCTGGTTGATGGTATAGAAAGTTGTCAGAAAATCAAGGAGAACCACAATCATTGTACTACTCCACCCTGATTTTGCCAAATGTCATCCACAAGCACAACCAATGTCATCTCAATATTAAGTACTGGTCTCAAATGTGACTGAAAGGGCGCTAGATAATCCATATCTGCCACAGTCCTCTGAAGCTGTAACCTAACTAACTTCTAAACAATGTTCCCCAGAATAGAAAATCTAAAGACCAGATGAAAAATTATCCAGGACTGTTGGATCCAGCAAAGGCTTCTTGAGGATAGAACATGCTACCTTCAATGCAAATGGTACCATTCCCTCTGAATGAAGCTGAAATTATCACAAGGATATATCACATCTCACCCCTGGGCAGTGTTCACTATTCAGGCGGAGCATGGATTTAACAAACAAGTGGACAGGTTAAGAGAATGAAGACCCTTTCTCTTTCCACAGGAGTTACCAGACAAACTCACTTCAGAAAAATAGCACAGGTCCTTGTTTCTTTCACCTTGGTAAACTTATCCAGTTAGAGTCTACCTCTGAGTGAATCTAAATGACTTTACGTGCCAGATACAATTCCTCACACCACCCTCCAAATAATTCAATGGCTCATCTTTCCCCAGCAAGAAACAAGTCACTTTAAAGAGAGATGTTGGGTGAGTATCTGCAGACATAACAAGGGCAGAAAAATAATCATGTTTTGCCACCCTTATTGCCATGATGGAATCCCAGATATGGCTCTTACTCATACTTGATTCACTCTCTGTCCTCTTCCAACAATGTTCTAGCGTTTAATCTCCCAAAGTTCCTCAGAAAAACAAAAAGCACTTCCAGATAAAGGCACAGTAAGAGGCCACATAGGAGCAATCCAACACAGGACCATTCCAGGACCATTCCAGGCAATAACCAAGGCTACAGTTTAACCACCTATCAGATCCTTGGGATAAAAATCCAAGGTCCACCTGAAACTTCACAGGATCTATCAGTCACCTAGGGTAGACCAATATAACCCTAACTTTATATACCTGCAAAGTGAGGGGGCAATCACCAGTGAGCAAAAAGAGATCACACAGTAATCTGACCAAGGCAAAGGCCTTATGGTATTATCATTCAAACCCAGATCACACTGCAATTGTTCCAAGACAAAAGGCAGATCTATCATACGTTTATAAAATATTTGCTTTTATTTAAAAATAGCAAATGATTACCTCATCTGCAAGTAGTGATAATTCACTGCTGTTTGCAGCATCATAATCATAAAGTACTCTGGCTTTTCTACTACCACTTGAGGGCTTCAATTCACCAAAGCTTGAAGAAGCTGCTGCACTGCTTATTGAAGATAGTGAGGGTGTAACAGTAGCTGTGGATGTATTACTAGAAGAACTACTTGGAACACAGGTTGAAGATGACTGGTTATTGTTGGCAAGAACCGTAGCTGGAAAGCTATAAAGGATGAACATAAAATTAATTATTACAGATAAACATGAATGTTGTAACACACTTTCAAATAACAATTTTAATGTGGAGTTTCATCTTCCAATATAATTTTCCAAAAACAAGCAATTCAATTTTTGAACTACAAAACATGGTGTACAAAAGCTTCCACAAAAATATAGCTTTAAAAACAAAATTGTACAAGTTACAAAATATTTGATTCAAATTCTCCTGGATGACTACTTAGTCATACAAACTCCAGAAAAACCTTGTCTTTGTTTCAGAGGAAAAGTGTGCAACTAAATCCTATCTATAATGATCAAATCCTGATCTTTGATGTTATGGGAACACAAATTTTCCAGAAAGATATTCTCGAGGATTTGCACTATCATGAAATCTGAATAGTCACTAAGCAAGATTTTTAAAAAATCCTGTCAATTCTATTTATTTTACCTCTTTAGTTGAGACACGTAACTATAGATTTGATTATTACCTTCCAAGCTGTTTCTGAAGGTCCAACATATACTGATAACATTGTGCATAGTAAGTCAGCTGGGCTTCCACAAAATCATTTAAACAACGAAGATGATGTGCCTATGATGCAATAAAACATAAATATTAACAACAAAATTACAGGGATGTTTCCATCATTTAAAAATACAGGGAAGTTAATTTGGAGGATATGGGGAAATTAAAGTTTTAAGGATTACCTTTATCAGGTGTGAAATTGGTAAATTTTACAAGTAAGACAATGAACATAGGATAACCACTAATATAGGTAATCTTTGCTAATGACAGTAATTGGGACTAGCAATTCCACTGCTAAGATGCAGTGTCAGAATATGAAATCACATGACCACATCAACTTACAATGACAGTGGCAGCATTTCCTATTGTCATTGTTAGGTGATCGCAAATGGTGATCACGTGATGCTGGACATTGCAACTGTTGTAATTGTGTGCCAGTCACCAGCACCCTAATCATATGACCATGAGGACTCTGCAGTGGCTGGAACTTTGAAAACCAGCTGTAATGTCTCACTAGTTCCGCACTGTTGTAACTTCAAATGGACCCCAAATGAGTGGTCACTGAACAAAGGCTATCCGAACTTAAACTGCAGATTTTCATTTTAAATGGGGCAAAGGGAGGAAGTTGTATCTTCAGAAATTCTAGAGCATATTTTATTTACTGTAGTCTTATTGTAGCAGATGATCTAGGATGGTTGAAGGAATGACAGGGATATAATCATCTTAAAATCTAGTTATAATTAATTGCTTTTGATTTTCTTACCCTTAACTATTAAGCAAAACTATCTTCCCTTTTACTCTGTACTTACATGTGTACTGTTGATCCCTTCCAACAGAAGTCGAGTAATTTCTGCTTGCCGGTCAAACTCACTTTGGGCTATCCGTACTTCCTGTTCAGACTGAAAAACATATTACAACTTTTCAGAGTATTGATAACATAAAATTACTTATGCTGTGGGAAAAATATAACACATGGTTCAGTAAATGGTAGTCCTTCATTGGACTGAACAGCCAGCTCCTGAAACAGCTAAGCACTGTGCTTTTCTCTGGAAGCAAGTTTATTACTAGTCTAAAGGCTATATTGACAAAATAAGTTTTTTTAAAAACAACATTTTCAGCTAACCTATATTGAAAATAATTCAGGAGCCGGGTTCTGAAAAACAGCTACAGTATATTCCCATTCAATGTAATCTAGTCCTAAATCACCCTGACAGAGGTATTCATGTTTAAATGAGTGCCAATACATGTTTCTTTCAGATCACCTGTCAGAAGGTATAATTGGGGGGGGGGAATTGGCAGCAAGGTTGTCTACATGTGCCATTCCATCCCCATTTTAAACTCTCAAAGCTATCAAATTAGTGCCTGAACAAGACTATGGAGTTCAGGGGTGGGTTCTAACTTACCTTGCTGCCGGTTCGCTTCCTCCCGTGCCACGTGGGCGCGAGCGCGCTTTGTGTGTGCATGCACAGTGCAAAAAAATAAAAAAAAATCCCCCCCCCCCAAAAAACCGAAAACAAGAAGACGAAGCAGGAGAAGAG
>QLTV01012194.1:4832755-4851317 GCA_003457575.1 Thermophis baileyi
CCCATGCGCAGCGCCGGAAACCCGGCTTCTGCGAAGGCGAAGAAGGGAAAAAAAAATTCCAAAAAAAATTCCAAATTTTTTTTAAAAAAAGATGGCAGCGTCCACGGACTGGCACCGACCGAACCAGCTCCGTGACATCACCAGCGCATTGCTACCGGTTCAGGTGAACCGGTCCGAACCGGGACGAATCCACCTCTGATGTAGTTCCAGTGAGAAGTAGTATTGAATGCATTTCAAATACAGAATTGGAGACTAAAGCTCATAGATTAATCAAGCAAGTTCTTATCCCATGCAACAAATCAGAATTATCTTGTGTTATGGAGTTCATATATAAATGTTTGGAGTTCTTTGGTAATTGTTTATCATTTTGCTATGACCACACCACTGACCGTTGAATTAAGCAATAATATTTATCTCTGGACATCAGCAATTCAGCATTATTTCTTAATCAACACTTTCACTTAGGAGTACTTACTTTTGTCACTTCCTCTGCCCATATCTTGTAAGCATAAAGATGTAAAGAAACAATAAGAATTTATATTGCTATGTTTTCCTCACTGTTCATTTTTCTCCTGATATGAATAAGTGATCATTTCATGGATTTATTTTACAATGTAATGACCACAGCTTGATATTAGTTGAAGTTTAGTCTATTGAATATTGTTATATTTGATAGTGCTATTACTAGTGCAGATTCTTACAGGATGATTTTCCAAAATCATCATCATCATTATCCTTATTTATAATATCCATATACTATTATGCTTTTACTGCCAGATAAGACCTTTATGCAACAATTTTCCTCATGGTAGTCTAAAAACAATTTGTAGGAAAGGGAAATGTGGAAACAGGGATCTTCAACATTCTGTCAGCAGCTTAAAACTTGAAACAAATAGGGTATTTTTTAAATAGATGTTCAGTATTTGGATCCAGAGTGGCTTTTCTAGGAAAGAAAAAAGGTCCCTTTGGGCTTTGATTCAGTGGAGATTTATTTTCTTTCTTGCCAGTTGTCTCTTGACTCCTCTATAATGTTCAATACTTTAGAGGTGATGTAGGTCATAGAGTAGGAGGATTGTACATACACAGAGAGAAAATTCCTCATTTCTCATGAGTAATGTTCCCTCTTATAGACTTCTGGATCCAATGAATTAAATGTGACAAAAGAATAGTCTTAAGTGTTAAAAATACCCTATATCTTCGAAAGCAACAAAAAGAATACAATCTAAATAGCAATTGACAGAATTATGACCAGATGGATGACATTTATTTTGAAAAATGGTTTATACGAGCCAAATCTATTCAAAATACAACTACTACAAACAATAATGGAAACATAAGTGATTTCTCTTGCTATCCAAGCCTGCCTTTGACATTTCAATAATTTAGACCAACCGAATGATTACCAAAAAGGACCCACTTATTGTTATTTTTATGCATTAAAGACAATACAATATTAAAATTGCTAGCGCTCACAATTACAGTATTATGTCTTTTAATAATTAGTATATTGCATTTTAAGTAGTGTAATTCTGTTCTAAAAGATTCCTGTGAAATTATATATACATCAAAAGCTTCCATGGTAGTATTTTAAAGTCTATTTGAAATTTCAGTAGAGCGAACAATTTCTTATGTAGAAACCGTAACTTTATAATGATGTAGTGAAAACACCAAGTGAATGGAAATATAAACGAAAGTGATGAACTATTTGAAATTAAAGTGAGTTGATTAACACTGAGAGGAATACTGCTAGCCATGATCATTAGATAATGAAATTGCCAATCAAAATATAGTCATGTAGGACACCTCTTTCCAGTTTATAGTATAGAGCAGAGGTCCCCAGCCCCTGGTCCATGGACCAGCATCGGTCTGCAGCATGCCAGAAACCAGGCCACAGAGACAAGTGAAGCCCCATCCACGGGATGCAGGCAGCATGCAAAACCATGTTCCCTTTGGTCTGCGGAAAAACCTCTCTCCACAGAACCGGTCCCTGGTGCCCAAAAGGTTGGGGACCGCTGGTATAGAAGGAGGAGGAAAATGAGAAACGATGGATTTGGAAGATTTGGATGAAAAGATAGATTTGAGAGAGGCTCAGAGTCCTAGTCTACTCACAGAATTATAAATATATTTAGTGCTAGGAAAGATAAGTGCTGATAAGAGTACTATAATATTAAATTAATCTCTTTATAGCCCATTTTAACTTATTTACTGAAATTCATACATTTGTTTAAATGTTAACTGAGTATGCCATTCTATATCTTCCCCACCTAGTCATGTTAGAGGCTCATAAAAAAGATTCCTAAGGAACAAAGGGAGAAAAGCACAAGGATTTTTAAACCAGAAAAAGGGGTTGGTGGTGTTGATAAGACAGACAGATCATTCAGAAATGAATGGAACTTCACTTTAATTTTGAAGAACAAAAGGAGTACTCTTATAGTAAGGAAGGAACATGATACCAATCTCTTGAAGACTGGGATTGAATGTTATAAATTCGTTTTCCTAAATGCTGGTATGTAAGAAAGGAACTCATGTGCTGTGAGAATGATGAAACATG
The DNA here is from genome assembly GCA_003457575.1 of Thermophis baileyi. Taxonomy (NCBI): domain Eukaryota; kingdom Metazoa; phylum Chordata; class Lepidosauria; order Squamata; family Dipsadidae; genus Thermophis; species Thermophis baileyi. The sequence continues at coordinate 4,835,307 of QLTV01012194.1, forward strand.
ATAAACCCTTATGTCTAAAAGATGTAGCTCACAGGTGTCAAACTAACGACGTCACATCATCACATGACGTATCGTGACTTTTTTCCCCTTCACTAAACTGGGGGTGGGGTTGGCCAGTGCATGATGCATCCGGCTCACGGGCCGCGAGTTTGACACCCCTGATGTAGCTGAAGAAATGTTAAGGTTTGCTTATGAAGTGGCCATGTGACATGTTTAATGTGTGTGAAGACAGACTCTGTAATTGATTATTGGAAGAATGGTAATGTTCATGTATAGAAATGGAAATAAAGCACAAGTTAATGCCAAAAATACAAGAGTGTTAAAATTGAATATGCAGCAAATGTTAGACTACATGACACAATCAGGAATACGGACAGGAAAATTAGTTGTCAAAAACAGTTGCGTTTTGAAAAGGAAAATGGAGTGAATATTTGCAGGGTGTACTTAAATGGCAAATCTCAAGCTGATGAAACTGTGTACATTCTGCCAGTGTCTACCATTTTCATTTCTTTCAAAAAACATCCATCCCTCATAACAGACCACATGCCACCTGCCGTCTTTCTATAAGGGCATCTTAATATTCCTCTATTTGGTTCCCACCTCTATTAAATAATTAATTACTAAATAAAAAAAATATGAGGTCTGACGTGAGGAATGAATGTTTGTTGAAAGAAGTGAAGATGGCTATAGATACAAGGATGCTTTTGCCCACTTTGCTAGATGAAAGTAAAAGTTGGGAGATATCAGAAGAAACATAAAAAGTGAATGCAGGGGGATTGGAATACTGAAGAAGTGTATGTGGTAAAATAAGAAGACAATAAAAAAAATGAATGGGTGCTTAGTGAATGTGGATTGAATATAAACGCAAATGACAAGTATAAAATATATATGTCGGGGTAATTTATAGAAAATGCAACAGAAATTTATGAACGTAGAATGAATGGGGAAGAGGAAAATCAAGAAATGGGTAGGATGGAGTTGATGAGTTCCTAAAAAAAGTGAGGCAAGTTTAAAAAGCAAAAGTTACATGGAGTAGTGTAAAAGTGGTATAAGCCAGAATGCTTTTCCAGATATGGAAAAAATATAATGAATGATGCTAGCCAAGGCCACCTCGTAGGGTCGTTGTTGTGGGGAAATAAGAAGGAAGGAGTATTATGTCACTGCCTTGAGTTACCTATAGAGGTGGATAAAAATCAAATAATACTAACACTACTAATAATAAGTCTCTTTTTTATCTTGTACCTTTTCTAACTTACTCTTTCTTACCCATTTTCTATGCTCTAAGTCCCCAACCTCTGGGCCATGGCCAGGTACCAGTCTGTGGCCTGTTGAGAACCGGGTCGTACAAGCAGCGGGTGAGCAAGTAAAGTTTTATCTGCACATGCATGGGATCTAGGTTGCGCATGAAACCATCCCCTCTCCCCCCCAGTCTGTGGAAAAATTATCTTCCATAAAATCGGTCCCTGGTGCCAGAAAGGTTGGGGACCACTGCTCTAAATACTGCTGCTTACCCTAAAGGTTAATAGTATAATGGGGATTCATGCATGCACATATATCATTTCCTAAATATATACAGCACCTTGGAAGGAGGACAAGAAACACAATAAAATTATTTAAATGATTAGTTTTTTTCAATCAGCAAACTGCTCTTTCAGATACATCTCCACCTCCCCACCAGTATGGTGTTAAATACGCCAACATGGTCACCGATGTGGTTCTTCATAAATAAAGAATAAATAATACTGATCAGCAGGAAAGCAAGAGGAAACACCTGAAGAAATGTTATGAAGACAAGAGGCCAACAAACCTTCAGCCATTTTACATGCAGCAAGTTGAGCATGTAAGAGACATTTACCATAATATTATTTTCATCAGGTGGAGACAGGTTTAGTTGCTTAAAGTATAAAGACAAAAGGATGTTATGTTGCGGAATAAAGCTAGAAAATGCAATGCAGATCAATTAATTAGATTGCAGTATCAGTAGGCAGAGCCAAAGATATAAGAAACACATTGTCTGATCAGTGACACTTCTTGAATAATTTTTTTAATGCTTTTCAACATACAGAATGTAATACCTCCAGACTATTTTATCTGTACTATTAGATCATCACTTACGTCTTACCTACACATCTTAGATAATACACGTAGTCCCCATTTAGCAAACAGAACACATTTGGGTCTGGCAACTCAGTCATTAAGTAAAGCAGTTGCTAAGTGAAATCACAATTGTGCTAATGATCTGACTTCAGCTTTCCTTTGCTTTACAGACCTATGAAAGTTGTGAATTCAAGAACTGATTGTAAAGTTACTCTTTTGTCATCACTGCAACTGCAAAGAGTCACTAAATGAGGTAGTTGCTAAACAAGAACTACCTATAACTAGAAGGTTTTCAATGTATTTTCTTTAAGCATGATCTCCCTCAGGAAGCCTGCACAGCTCTTGCAATCATTTAGATCAGAGATGGGAAATCTGGTGTCCTGGGTGGCCCTAGGAGTCCACCTCTTTTATTGCTGAAAACTGATAGCTGTTACTTCTCATTTTGCACTAGGGCACAGATGATAGATGATAGATGATAGATAGATAGATAGATAGATAGATAGATAGATAGATAGATAGATAGATAGATAGATAGATAGATAGATAGATAGATAGATAGATAGATAGGAGGGAGGGAGGGAGGGAGGGGGAGAGAGAGAGAGAGAGAGAGAGAGAGAGAGAGAGAGAGAGAGAGAGAGAGAGAGAGGGAGGGAGGGAGGGAGGGAGGGAGAGAGATGGAAAGAGAGAGAAGCTTCGAAGTTCAACCTGTATAATATGGATTCGCTCCTTTTATGGTCTCTCCTAAAAATATTACGGTAGCTGTTGGCTATAAAAAATGTTGCCTAACACTCATTTACACACAAGCCATTATAGTGTCACAAAAATCTTGAGGAAAAACCACTAATATCTGCTTTTTCAATTTAAGCCAATTTTCATTTTGCTATATATTTGAATTAACAGTTGCCGGTAGTTGAATTAAGAGAAGTACAAATGATTTCTCCTAGTTTGTCAGCTGCCCTAAACAAGTAAATAAATACATAAATAACATACAGAGCAGCTTTTTCTTTAAAAATAGCCTATAAGGAAGGTTCCACAGAGATATAGTAAAAGCCTGCAAAGGCTAACAATTCTTATTTAAAATGCACATATATACGCACAATATGTCCTTCCACAAGCCAAGAAGACAAGTTTGTTGTGTTGTGCTTTTATTTAATTTAAAAATGCATAAGACCACCCAATTCTATAATGATACTGGCTGGCCACAATGACCCTCAGCATTATTAGTGCTGTATTTTTTATTGGATTGTGTTTTTAGTTAACATTTCTTGATTAATGCGTTTTTTTGTGGTAGTGTTTGGATATTCTTAGTTTTTGTTTTTATAAATGGACTTTTGAAAGTAGGCAGTATCTAATAATGCATAATTATATTTGTATATCTAATACATAAATATACACCTGAAGGCAAGCAGATTCTTGTCCTGCTTTTGAAATGCTTTCATCAGTTTATGACAGTTTTCAATTCTGGATGGTGATATCTTTTTTTTTTGGCCATTAATTAGATGGAGGTGGTCACATGTTTATAAGCCTATGTGCCTTTGATGCACTGTACCTGTTAACAGTTTAATAAATGCATCACCTTCAGCTAATTCTGCATAGCCTGGTTATTATGATTCATGCTAACTGAGCTTTAGCATTGCTGTACTGTATTCAGCTCTCTTTCTCGCCAGAACATCTCAGAATTAAAGCCAATATAATATTTTTCTCCTGTTCTCTGTTCTTTCTGGAAATTATGTACCTGGAAGTAGCATTTTATAGTCTTTCTTACACCAATCTAAATTCATATAGATACTCCTTGTTTTCTAAGTAACATTTCAAGAATTTAATTTTCCCAATAATTTCAGAGGCTATAGAGATTTCCTGTTACAAAGTCTCACCTTAAGCGGAACAAAGTTCTTCTACTAATATGTTCACAGCCACAAACCCTTTATATGATTTAAAAAAAAATTAAAAACCTACAGTGACTGTTTTTAAAGGACTGGATCCAGACTTCCTGTTCTGCAAATGAAAGGTCTCCTAATATCCATAAAAAGTGTTTCATCCAGCTAAAGCATTCTGGTGGTGGAAGTATTTTGCTGGCTCCTCTTTTGTCTTGCAATACCCAACCCACCTCACAGGGTTGTTGTTATGGGGAAAATAGGAAGAGGAAGGTATATTCACCGCCTTGAGTTACTGATAAAGTAACAAAGGCGGGATAAAAATCTAATATATAAATAAATACTTTGTGCACTCCAAAAACCTGTATAGACTTTTTCAAAGGTATACATGACTATAAAAGAGGGTAAGGGCAAATGAGTTAGTTTTCTATCCTTTCTGCTATTAGCAGCAATGTTTGGATTGTGAAGAACCGAGACAAAATGCTAATTAAATACAAAATTATGTATTGTGAAGTTCTTAAGAAGCAGATCTTACTTACTAAGGCACGAGCCTCTGCTACTTTTGCCTTTTTCAGTCGAGTTTTGGCAGCATCCAAATCTAGCCTTTTATTTTGTAATAGCTTGCGTTCTCTCTGTAAAAAAAAAACCAAAGCATTATTATTTGGGACAAAATGTGAAAAAGATTCAGTTTTATTTCACAAAAATGAAATAGCATAACTACTTCAATTTCTTGTTCCTTCTTGTATCACAGAAGGCTGCATATCAGAGATTGTGTTACATTTCTTGATAATGATACCAAATGTTCAACTACAACAATAAAAATCATTTATTTGAGGTTTCAGAATTACTTCACGTTTCATTAAATTATATTAATAACTTACAGTAATTGTTTTATAGTCTCCTTCAATAAAATTCCTAAGAGGCGTAAGGAAGTTTATTGCAGCAGTCTGTATTAGTTCTCTGTCTGCTGCCCCAATTCTTTTCTGTGTTTCTCCACATTTAACAAGAGCATTTCCTGCAATAAAAAAAATGATTGCATGGTTTAAGTAGCAATATAGACATAATTACAATTACAGATATTTAACTTAGAAGTGTTGACATCATTTATTCAAAGACATCCTTAATTGTGTATTATTACATATTTAAATACTACAATTTTTATAGTATGTTTAAAATATTATTTTCAATACCCAGCACATAGCTTCAAAATGTAAAGATGTAGAACACTTTCAGAACAATGAAGATACATTATTCATCATAGAAGTAGTATCTAGTTAACTTCATTTCAGACATTCCTGTCATATAAACTAATAGCTGCAACTTGCCATATGCTGTTCCTGGGCCAAATTCATTTCCAGCATCAATCATATGCTGGCCCTGTAGTTCTGGATTATTCAGACGACTTGGTGCTTTGCGATCCAGTTTCTCATAAACAAATTCTTCTATTCTAGCATCTGGCAAAAAATAAAACATATCATTTCTTCGTTACAGGTAATTCTTGGATGGAATGGAATGTGAGAATGAGCCTGGAAGGGTGGGGGGGGGGGTTGAGGTGGGGAGAAATATGTTGCATAGGGAATGATCAGCTAAAAGGAAAAGCCCAGAACTGAGAAACAGACAGAGAAAGAAACTTAGATAAAATCCATACTAATTTATCACAGGTAAAAAAAAGACAGCAGGAGACTTGTACTTTCAGACTTGCCAATTTTGTAAATGTAGCCTTACATTAAATTAGAATTAGTTCATCTTGTCATATTTCCTGTTTGGTCTACTTGAGAGGCTGACCCTGGGGTGCATCCAATAGCAATAGCAATAGCACTTAGACTTATATACCGCTTCACAGTGCTTTACAGCCCTCTCTAAGCGGTTCACAGAGTCAGCATATTGCCCCCAACAATCTGGGTCCTCATTTTACCCACCTCGGAAGGATGGAAGGCTGAGTCAACCTTGAGCCGGTGAGATTTGAACTGCCGAACTGCAGCTAGCAGTCAGCTGAAGTAGCCTGCAGTACTGCACTCTAACCACTGCGCCACCTCGGCTCATTCAGCAATCATTCAGCAACTATTCATAGCTACTACAGCACTGAACAAATGGGATTTATGATCAATCCTTGGAGAAACAGCCATCGCAGCGTCCCAATAGTCATGTGATCTGGGTGCTTGGGTGCCTGGCTTGCAACTTGGAGCTGTGTTACATGATTGCAATTTCTGATGTTCCCTGCCAGCTTTCTAAGAAGCTAAGTGAATGGGGAAGCTGGCAGGAAACTGGAAGTCACTCCTGCTGTTTTTTCATCCACCTTCACTCTGTAGTGCCTACCTGCAGCACCCTCACCAGCCACACACTCACTATGTAGTACCTGCACCCTGCACCCACCATGGCAACCATGCTCTCCCTTGCATTACCTGCCTAGGACTCCCACCTGTTCCCATTTAATGACCTGCACAATCTGGGGTTACAATGGCAACTGGGACTGTTGGGATTGCTATTGCTCAGCAATGTGGTCACATGACATACTTTATGATCACATCACTTAACAATGGAAATCCTGGCCCCAATTGCCATTGTAACTTGACTACATATACAACCAAACTTGTATATTTTGTAATAATATTAAAGGTTTCCCCTGTCTAGTCATGTCCAACTCTAGGAGGTGGGGCTCATCTCCGAAGGAGCCAGAGTTGCCGGAAGACTGTTTCCGTGGTCATGTGGCCAGCATAACTATATGCAGAGGAACACTATTACTGTCCCACTGAAATGGTAGCTATTTATCTACTCACATTTGCATGCTTTCAAACTGCTAGGTGGGCAGGAACTGGGGCAAGGATGGGAGCTCACCCCATCATGCAGCGCTCAGTTTCAAACCCGGGCTGTCAGCTTTCCAGCTGACAAGCTCAATGTCTTTAACCACTGAGCCATCGTGCCCCCATAAGAATAAAAAATCAAATACATTATTGCTGAAGGGCAGTACAATGTGATGGCAAGGGAAGGGAAAGGAAAGGGAGAAGAACAGGTTAAAGTTCTCTTTCAATGATATAAGCTCACTGGCTGATTTTGGACTGGTCACATTCTCTCAGTCCAATCTGTTTGAAAGGGTTGATGCTGTGAGGAATAGATGGAGGAAAGAGTGCTAAATGCTGCCTTGAGCTACTCAATGAAAGCTGGGGCGTAAATCTAATAAGAAAGGCTTTTAAGAAATCAATTTTCAGAACTGTAGAACTTAATTAAGTTTAGTTATATTAAAGTAGCATAAAGCTTTGAATAATCAGTTGGTTATTTCTGCTTCAACAAACCTTGAATTTCTGACATTCAAAGAGCTATACTATCAATTTTATTCCATCCTAATCACTTAAGAAATTATGTTTGGTCTTTATTTTGAATCAATTTGTTTTGAAAAATTGTAAGCTTATCGTTATAGTTAACATTTTAAGTTCTGTAATTTGCATAATTTGTACATATTTGTACAACTGAAAGATGACATGTGGGTTCATGAAGAATTAAATGCTAGTTTTTCAGAAGTTAATAATTCAGGTTACATTATATATGCATGTAGAACTTATCAAAATGCAAATAAATTAATGGCAAAAGAGAAATAAAGTTTTGCTCTTACTTGGATTTGGTTGCAACAACACTTCTGTCTGTTTCATAATCTTTTCTGTCCATTGTTTTGTACAATCTGCCTTACACAAAAGATTTTCTAGGTGAGCATCCAATTCTGTCTTCTCTGCTTGCCCAAGTTTCTCTTCTGTAAACTATATTGATTAAACAAACAAAAGCATTTCTCAAAATATGAGCAAAACAAATTGATTAGCAAAAATAGAAAAAAATACAAAGGTTTGCCTCAATTTACTCATTTAGTTTTTTTATCTTCATATTACTAAAAAAAAAACACCTCTCTTCTGATGTATTTAGCTAAAATAGGCATGCATGGCTTTTCAAATACAATATATACCATTTTCTGTAACTGTTGTCATATTTTACTGGTCTATACTCAAAGGACAGATGTATAAAAGTGTCAATAGAATGTGACTTTCAATGGTGACAAGAATCAACACTCTTTCATTTTTTGCACAGCTTCCCTATTGCTATTACTCTGGGAAGAGAAAAGAGAACTCAAAAATTTTTCAACTTTTAAATTCTCTCTTTAGTAGAAAAAACATATGGGGAAAAACACACAATAGCAATTATACATACTTTGCTGATTCACAATATGTATTTATGAATAGGTTTCCAGGTTTCAAAGTATTTCCATTATGTTTAAAGTGGAGCAGAAGACAAAGGGCAAGAATTTGCTGCCAGAGTTGCCAATATATTGGTATATTTATTTATTTATTGAATTTATTCATCACCCATCTCTCTGTCATTCAATAAAACAATATTATAAAAGACTGAAACAGTAAGATAATAAATACAATAAAATTAACAAAGCAATAACTAAGCTAGCGGAGGGGCATACAATGGAGTAGAGGTTAAATCTTCTAATTCAGTAACCACCTCTAGGATGACACACACACACCCCGTCCAGGCCAATTAGAGAACCAGGTTTTAAGACCTTTCTGGAAGATCCAAAGGGTGGGTGCAGATCTCACATAGGGGATATGATGCTCCAGAGGGAGAACGCGGCAGAGAAGGCTCTTCTCCTAAACCTCTGCAAGTGGGATGGGCCAATCCCATTGGATGAGATGGTGCCTCAGGTAGCCTGAAGATAAATATTACTTGATACCAGAAGCTGTTTGCCTCAGCCTCAGCATTATGGAACATCCCTTCCTTTCCCACCAATATGTTGTAGGCATTCTTATGTACAGTAGTTAGACACAGGGTTTTTCAAGTTCCGTGTTAAAGAAAGAAAAGTTTCCTCCTCACAGCTTCTGAACTTGAGGGGAAGGGGCAACAATGTAAGAACAAATAATGACTGGCTACTAAGGGTTTGCATCCTCGATGAAAAGCCTTCCTTTGGTAACATGTTTAAGCAAGCGATGCCTGTGCAATTCCTGAAATTTGTTATCCTTTGCAATCTGATTCATCACAAACTATCTTTATTGGCCTGACAGATGATCTATAGAAAAGGTCAGGCAGGGTGTAGCTGGAATAGTTTCGCTAAATCTCTTAACAGCTTTCAGTACCATTAACCACATGGTATCCTTCCAGTTTAGTTTGTAAGTAGGACACAGAAGTTTTGGTGGCTCATTTCTAAGGACTGTTTTCAGAAAGGGACTTTGCTAGATCATTTGACACCGCATTATATCATTTTAGTTCTACATAAGAATGTCAGTACTTTGGGAATGTTGTACCCAGAATCACTTGACAGAGAGATGGGTGGTGAATAAATGTAATAAATAAATAATAAATTTTACAGTAATTGTAAAATATATATTTTGTCTCTGGAATTATATGACTAAATAAATTAAAAACAATTTATTTATCTTTTTTGCATTCTGTAAATTGAATGTTTATCCTGGAATGACTTTGGTAGTTTATGTAGATATTGTTCAAATTATTCAGATTAGAACTACTCTCTCTCTAAAGGACTACTGTAGGTTCACATTTAGGGAATGCTCAAGCATGTTGATCCAGCTTCTTTACTAAAATGGAATAGTATACATATCCCTATGATCTCTCTTTCACAAGAAGAGCTTGATCACTACTGATTTTCTGAAGAGTTTGCTGTAGTAATTAAGGTGTTGGCCTAGAAATCAGGAGACAGTGAGTTCTAGTCTATGTTAGGTATGAAAGCTAATTGTTGACTTTGGTCCAATTAGTACTGTCTCTCTCTGTCTCTCAGTCCAATCTATCTCACAGGGTTATTGTTGCAGAAAAAAACAGGAGGAAGAAGAAATATTATATATGTTCACCGCCTTGAATTACTTATAAAGTAATTGGGATAAAAATAATCTAAAAAAACAAAATATTCCAGAAGCTTGCCTCTAAATATGACATTCCAATCAATACCAAATAACAAAAATGAACTATTTATTATGTTTTAGATTATGATTAATCTCTCAAAAAATTGAGATTTAGAGATACCTTTAAATATTGCTTTATTGCTTTGTGAACTTTCATGAATGTTTAAGAAGTATGCTATAGTTACCGTATGGTATTTGGTGTTATACACTGTGTAAATGAAATACTGCATGAGAATGTTGGGTAGAATCTCCAGTATGCAACTTTTATTAATGAATATTACTTGACAGAGATATGAATTTGTGCAGGTAATCTCAAAAGACTACGTGATATACATTTTATGGACCAGTTATACAATTACCTTTTGCATACAATTATGGAAGAAAATAGAGAGGTAGATAGCCAAATATCTAATTCATGATAACAATACTACCATGATAACATATAAATTGACAACAGTATTACTATTACTATGATGACTTACTAATACAAAAATTATTGGAGCCTCTATTAACTAGTTTAACTCAAATCAAAACTATATTTATTTGTAGCCAAGAAAATGCAAAATGGAACAGTTAATTTTTTTCATATAAAAGTGAACAAGTCAGCATCATAAGACAAGCATCATAGGATCTCTTAATTAGAAGATAGTTTCGTTTGTTCTCGTTCCAGCACCAATGAACAAACTACAAATGTAGAAATGTAGTTCTTAAAATAGAGGAAGTGTATGGAAGTACAGTAGCCTGTTAAGTAATTTAAGAAATACTCGTATTTAAGAAAAATGTTAACTTTTATTTATATTAATCTTTAGCAATTAGCTTGAAGAATGGGGACAGGACATCTGTAATCTGGATCTTTTCCATTTCTGATTGGCAATATATATAACTATTAATATCATATAATGAATTAAGTCAAGATTTGCATAATTAACTATAAATGTTATCAATAAATAAACAGTACTTAGCCAATGAAGGCTCACCTCAAAACATAAAGTAGATCAATTCTGTTTAGGACCAGGATAGGAAGCCTCTAAAAAACTCTGGAACTAAAGGCTAGACTGGAAAATCAATCATGGCAGAAGGCATTGGCAAACCATTTTTATTGGTGCCCAGAAAACTACATAGACATGGTGGCCACGGTGTTACCAGCAACTAAAAAAAACTTTACTATTGCCCTGCTTCCCTCATTAGTTTATATTTAAGAAAAGCGATCAGAAAACCTATCATAAAAACCAAATGGATGGTTTAAAATTAATATATAATAGCACTTTAAGGGTGGGGCAGAAAAAAAGTTTAACATGGTTCCAGTTGTATTGGCAATTATGCAATTAACAGAATTTTACCAAAAAATGAAATGCCATCCTGTTATTAACTGGAAAAACTTAAAGATCTCCAGTAACTTTGTGCTATGGCAACAATTGCACAACATAGGAAGTCTGATGTAAGTGTAGTTAGGAACAATATGTACTATAAAGCCACGAATTCATCCACTCTACCAATAATGCAAATATAAAAAAGTGAATGTTAAGCAAAAGGGCACAATTCCTCTCTTTCACCACCATACTGTATATTAACAGGAATAGGCTTACAATTTCTTTAGAATGAGAAGGAATCAACAAAATTGATAATATATCAGACACTGTAAGACTTTGCAAACAGGCATTTTCCTTTTGCAAAGTTAAACATAATCTCAATGTGCAGAGTCAGTTGTACCAAGTTACTCTTGATCTTAAGCTAATAATAGCTGAGAGCACATGCTTTATTTTTGTTTTTCAAATGTTACAAACATGGAGAGGCCTAGCTTTGTTTTTTTTTATATTATTATTTTATTTCCAAAATGACAGTACCAAACTCTGGTGTCTAGAAAGGCCACCACAGTCATATACACTTAGCCTAATGGCTTGTAATTATTTGTGTGCAGAAATCTAATTTAAGTGAAACAATCATGGCACAAGAACCTTGCTGGATCAAACTGCAGGGCCATCTAGTCCAGCATTTTGTGTCACAAAGTAGCCAGTGGGGATGCACTTTGAAAGCTTCAGGGCCAGAATGAATGGCAACATTTTCATTCCCAAAATCCAATCCTGTACTGAAGACATCAGTTTACCATTTGATTTACGAAGTTAGCAAGCAGCTATCAATATAAGTCACGACCCACCCCGCCCTCCCACAATCTTCCATCAACCTGTCCAAGCCCTTTGTATAAAACCACCCGCCCTGGCTGCTATTATTATGAACAGGCTTGAAAATTTCAAAGCGTAGTTATGTGTTGCGGGGCAAAAAAAAAATTTTTTTTTTTTGTTCTATCAATCCTGAAAGTCCCAGCATTGAACTCTTCACACGTCGTCTAGGGCCATTGGTAGTTTCCCCCCCATCCCCGGTCTTCATCCTCCTTCCGTCTACCTTCCTCCCTTTCGCGGGAAACGCACCCCCCCCCAGAGGAGACGGGGAAGAAGGCTGGCAAACCGAAACGGAATAAAAGAAAACCCAAAAAGGGGGGGGGGGAGGGCGAAGGCCGGGAAAGAGAAACCTTTGCGTAAGCGCTGGAGCTGCAGAACGGCGGGCATTTAAGCCCGCTGCGCTCCCCACCGACCCTGGAGGCGGTGAGGACAGCCGTAGGGCAAGGGGGCACCAAAACAGCCCCACGCCCCACCCCATTACCCACGCCTCTGCTTTCTCCGCGTATGCAGACAGCCCGGCAGAGCTGGGAAAGGAGGAGGAGGAGGACTAGGCCTAATTTGGCTCCTGATCAACCGGTTGCTGCCCCAATGCCAGAGGAGCTGCCTTCTATGCCAGTTGGGGAGGGGAGGGGGGGAGAGAGGGACGACTAGGCGCCCTCTTCGCCAGGAAGGGAAAACACGGCTTCGTTTCCTCCGCACTGCTCTGTCTCCTCTATGCCTCCTTACCTGTACGGCTCGGCTGAGGAACGTGCCAGCGTCAGCCGCCAGCTTCTTCACATTGAAATCCATAATATTCATCTTTAGCGGGAGCCGACCAATTCGGTGGGGTGGCGGCGGCGGCTTGCCGCCCACCACACTTCCTCCCTCTGGAAGCGCCGGGCGAAGGCGGCGGCGGCGGTGGCAGTAGCAGTAGAAGGGTGGTGCCAGCCGCAACAGGGCCTTGGCCAGGAGTTACGAAACCAGCAGCCAATTGGATGCATCGAGCTCGTGGGCGGAACCAGGAGCTAGAAGGAGAAGGCACAGCTGCTAAGGACGCTCCGCCCATCCACACACACCCCTCCCCACCATCCCGATGACGAGCTTCCTAAGAGGATCTTAAGGGAAGGTCCTTCGGAGTCTGGGCGTGATCCTTTTCTCAGCCGCTGCGGTGTAGATTACATTACAGCGACCGGTCACGTACTGATCTCTTGAGAGGTGGTGTGACTATTGTCTAAGGAGTAGCTACGACGTGGATCTTTTTTTTTTTCTCCCTTGCCTCGGTAATTACTGCTTTGAGAGAGTTTTGCGTCCGTTTTTGAAGCGCCGGTCATGCTTTTTCAGAACACGGAGCCGCTCTCCTAAAAACAGGAGCCAAGATCAGAAGGAATATCTACGCTAAAAATAAGGGTCATGAATTTATGTGACTACTTAATAAGTGCCATTTTCTCACCGTTGAACAACGATTACCTTTTTTTTATGCGTTTCCGACAATGTGGCACGTATCCTAAATTCATAAAAAGGTATTTTTGCACTCTGTACAGAGGTATGTGTAGATATAAAACTCTGTAAATTGCCTGTATAGTAATGAGAGTACGTGCCTATTATCTTGCAATCTTCAAATGGCCTTTTGGAATTCATATTTGAATTTATAATGCAACCCTGGGAAGGTTACAAAATTATGTGCATGCCTTCAAGTCATCATTGACTCCTGACAACTACCTGGACAAGAACCGAGGTGTAGTCAGTGATGCACATGGTGAAAGTCTGCCACAAATGCAAAAAATGCTATTAGAGCAACCAGAATCTATCAGGCAGGATATAAATAAAATTAAAATTATATTGTAAATCCACTAGATGTCACCATACGGAAAGAAATAAATTTAGCATCTGGAGAATTACAAGCTAAATTCACACCAATATATAACAGTGGCTCAATTTCATAAAGAGCAGTCCATTGAATAAATCACAAATGACTTTATGTATAGTACCAAGTCACACAAACTCATTTATAATACAAACAGCTGGCATTATCAATTTCTGTTACTCTAATGATTTCTTCATATAGCTACACTGTTTTGAAACAGCCAGAACAATGCCTCTATAGAAGGACATCACCAGATGGAGCATATAGAAATAAAACAGACTATATTACTGCCAAAAGGAGGTAGAAATACTCAATTATGGCATCAAAACACAAGCGGGTGCTGATTGCAGGACATACCACAAACAGGTCCCTGAAGTGGCCCTTTGTTTGTTCCAAGGAGCCTCAGTGAGCCATCCAGGAGCAGGCCTGCTTTACAGAACCACCTTGAGTTTGGCAGGTGCAACCACAAAGGGGGAAAAGGCTCCTGTTTTCCTAAAGGCTGCAGACTGGTACTAGTCTGCGACCTGGGAGTTGGGAGCCCCTGCTTTAGATTTAGATTATATGACTAATCGATGATTGCTAAGATAAACAAAGCATATAACAAAAAAAATGTTGGAAATGCCACAAGAAGGAATGTTTTACTACCTCTGGTGGCTAAAAATAAATCTTGAATCGAAACTGCAGTTCTACTAGATACAATCCTAGAAAACATAAATGAAAAATATAAATTATATATACAGGGCCTCTGGAGCTCTGGGAGGATGTTTTCACCTTCCCGGAGGCTCGAGGAAAGCCTCCAAAGCCCAGGGAGGGTGAAAAACGGGCCTCCCGTTTCCGGCCTCCAGAGCCTCCGGAGCCTGGGGAGGGCGAAACCCCCCCTCCCCGTGGTGCAGGAGGCCGACTAGGCCACGCCCACCCATGGCCACTAAACATTTTTAAGCCCACCCCTGGCTAAGACTAGACCTGAAGTAGAGTACCAGGCCTCAACTTCAGCCTTAGCACCACAACTGCCACTCAAAAAGGCCGCCTCATGCAAGCCTTAAGGAATGGCACAATTGCCTCTGCAGCACAGCCCTTCCATGCAACTTCTGGAGGTGTCAGGAGAGCACCGCCCATTTTCGTGTGGCTTTCACAGCCTCTGAAAATCATGTGAAAATGAGGCATGCTTTTGAGACTACTTGTCAGGTGTTGGTGAATGCTGGCATATTATCCAAAATGTTGTGGCACATCACTCATCATAGGTTCTCAATCACTGTCCTAACATAGCCCCTATTTCTGTTGATGGAGCAGAAGTCCATTTCATGCTCGCAGACTGAAACTCTAGCATCACCATAGACCTGCCATGTTTTACCAGCAGTGATTTCCATAGAAAGTCCTAATCTTGGGGTGATGACATTATGAACGTTTTTTAAATTTTATTTTACTCTATTCCTATTTTACTCTTTTTCTATTTTACTTCATGCTTTATACTGTTTTACTCAATTCTCCACTTTCTTTAGTTTTTATGTCTTAATCTTTTAGATTTATATGACTGCTATATTGCTTTTGATGTATCTGGTCATTGTTTTTGCACTTCTGATTTTGTTTTGTTTTTTTGTTTTTACTTTGCTGGTTATTGCCCATAACTAAATTTGATTTTATTTTCTGCTTTAAAATGAAGTAAGCAGGAAAGAAGTCTAATTGCTGACAAATATTTATGTGATTCTAGAACAAGCGATGTCACAACGTCATTTTCCTAAAAGAGCTCCAAAATCATGATCCTAATTATGCATTGCCACTAAGTATCAGTTAATCTAAAACTGATTTACATGCTGAATATGCTGATTTCAAAATATAAGAATTCTGAGTGACTATAAAATGAAATTGGCCTGGAAAAAGATGCATGAAAGAGGAATTGAAATCTGAGCAGACTCCAGTCATTAAGAATGTGGAAATACAAATGATTATATATGTCAAGATGACACTTCCTGCACTTAAAGCCCATGAAAATGTATGCCAAAATATTTATTTCTGTTGGATAGTGGGTAGAGATGACAGGAGACAGACTTCCAAAGCAGCTCTTTATTACAGGTCTTGTGTAAGCAACCAGCAGAGAGCAGTGGGACAGCTTGCCCTTTTAT
>QLTV01012194.1:4866993-4890099 GCA_003457575.1 Thermophis baileyi
CTGCAGAAAATACGACTTCAGCAACAGAGTGATCAATGCCTGGAATTCACTA
The DNA here is from genome assembly GCA_003457575.1 of Thermophis baileyi. Lineage (NCBI taxonomy): Eukaryota > Metazoa > Chordata > Lepidosauria > Squamata > Dipsadidae > Thermophis > Thermophis baileyi. The sequence continues at coordinate 4,867,046 of QLTV01012194.1, forward strand.
CCTGACTCTGTGGTTTCTTCCCCAAACCCAAAAAACTTTAACCTTAGACTGTCTACTGTCGACCTCACCCCATTCCTAAGAGGTCTGTAAGGGGCGTGCATAAGCGCACCAGCGTGCCTACCGTCCCTGTCCTACTGTCCTATTGTCCTCATCTATCTGTATTCACTTTGATTATGTTTATGTTTATACCTATACCTGCTATCTTGTACATGTTTGACAAATAAATAAATAATAATAATAATAATAATGAAAGATGGGAGAAATTACAAGATAAAAATGAATTTACTGCCTAAAAGGATGTTTTTGTTTCAGAGAATACCTATTGTGACAACTGCTGTACCATTTCAGCAATGGCAGAAAAATATATCTAGGTTTGCATGACAAAAGAAAAAGTCCAGGTTTTTATTATTAAACTTCTATGCTAGCTACCTTGCCAAGGCTTCAATATAAAATCAACCAAGCTACAAAGGAAGGAGGAAGATTGGGATTGCATGAAATTGTACTTGAAGCAGTGGTGGATTACTCCCGGTTCGGCCCAGTTCTGCGAACCGGTAGCGGCGGCGGGAGGCTCCGCCCACCCGCCCAGGACGCTTCTGTGCATGCGCAGAAGCTTTGCACGTGCACGCCGGTTGCAACGGCATTTAGAACCCACTACTGACTTGAAGCCCACTGTTTGGTTTGGATGAAGGAGTGGGTGCTGCTAAGAAATAAGATATTAAAACTAGAATGGCATTCTTTGAACTTTGGATGGCATGGCTTTCTCTGGTGTGATAAAATTAAGGTTAATGTAGCTTTTAAAATCACTATATTAGAAATGGAAGTCTGCTCTTGATGTTGGCTAGTACTGGGAGTTACACAATGTTACACAATGTTATAATATTAAAAACATGAAAGGACATCTTGGGAGAATGGAGCCAGAATTTGTAACTACAATATCAACAGAGTCAGTAAGGATCTCTGCTTCTGTGGATAGACTATGTCCAAAAAATGTTAATGACGGAATGACAGACATGGAACAAATATTATCTGACAAGACAGAAAAAGTACTGAAAGTACAAAAGAAACTGGCTGAAGTTTTAAAAATTAAAAGGAAAATACAAATGATAAACCAAGAGAATGACCTAGAAAATATTCTTTATGAAAGAGGTTTGTTAAAGTCTTGAAGAAAAACTGCAATGGAATTAAGAAGAATTGAAGACAAATAACATCTTATGACAATATTGATTGAATTAAATATTAAGACTGTTAGATATAAAAGGAAGGAATATAAAATAAGTTTATTTCATCACAATTAAATACTTTTTTTTTTTTTTTTCAAAATATGGCAACCCTTTTTGCAGTTTACTAACACCAAGACTGAAAAATTGATGTTTTAGGGATTTGCTTACAAATAAGGTAAGGGATATGAAATGAAGGAATAGCTTTTTGTAACATTATTTAGTGAAGAGTTACCAAATTTATCTATACTTATTGTGATGAAGCTTGAAAGTCACTTCTTTATATATTTCTTTATTATATTCTTTCTTCTCTTTCTTTTTTCTTCTTTCCTGCACTTTTTCTTCTTTCTATTCTAGTTTTTTTCTCTAAATTTAGTCTGCATTAGTTTCTACTATTAAGTATCATAATACTTAATAATACTTTATAAGTATTTTAATACTTAATATTATAATACTTTATAAATAATTAATAATAAAATTATATTTAAAAAAAGAATCATGTAAGCCATGATATTCCCTGTAATACTCTACAGAAGTGAAAGTTGGACTTTGAAGGAGCAAGATAGGAAGAGTATTTGAACTTTCATGTTGGAGAATACGGTGGACAAACAAATGGATCAAACAAATCAACTCAGAGTTCTCAAATGACCACACTCAAATTATCCTACTTCAGACTCATTATGTAATGACCTAGCTTTCTAGAGGAGGCTCTAATACTGGGAAAGGTAGAAGTAAAGAGAAGAAGATGACCAGGACCAAGGTCGATGGACTCAGTTATTGTGGTGATGGAAAAATTGAAAGATCAGGTTAGGTCTTCATGATAGATCATGGTGGAGAAAATATATGTGGCTACTAGGAGCCCAAAACAATTTGATGGCATGTAATTAATCATTCAGTTATACTACATTATTGTTCTTTCATAGTTTTTACCATTCTCTACATAGCCTGGGACATATAGAGCGTGATTCCTTTGGCGAGTTTGTTGGCTGGTCCCATCTCTCCCTTGGACATGCACCTTTATGCTGTATCTACCATTGTCTTTGAATGACGTGAAGTATCTTGAGTAGATTCCATCGTTCTTGATAATATCTGCACCTTGAAACAAAAATATTAAAAATTAACATCCAGGATAATGTAGAAAAGACACCAAAACTAAGTTGTATCTATCCCTGTTTTCATCAAAGTAAATGTTTAATTCTATGGTTATTTACATTCAGAACCAAAGAATAGCTGTTATAGGTTTGGAGTTGGTCAAAATGGCTCCACAAATTTTTTTCCAATTCTATAATTCTTGGGTATTAGATTCTACTCAACAATGGTATTGGCATAGATTACCTGAGGCAGTAGGGACCATAGTTTATAGATACCTAAATCTGAGGGATGATGGGCTAATTTTGAATACTGTTGTGAGCCACTCAGAGTTGTTTAAGATGAACGGCCATAAATTTTAGTTAAAAATACTCAGAATATCTTATAAGTGTTCATGCAAAATGGTTGTTGGATATAAGAATGCAACCAATGATCTTAATGACTAAAGATTTATCAGATTGTAATTTCTCTAAGAGAGATATCATGCAGATGGTATATGCCATGCATGATTTTTTTTGTATGTGACATGTATTCACTCATCATGAGAGATATATTCCAAACTTCAAACTAACAGGCATGTATAATCATAATTTTGTTAAGTGTAGATACCTAAGATAATATACATTTTTCAGAAGACAAAAGCAATGTTATGCCAATTAAATTGTAGTAATTGTATGGTAAGAAACAAACATTAGCTTAAATTTCAGTAGAGTAAATTTTTGTACTTTGATTTGCCCAAATCTCTGTGCTTTTCTACTGAAATCAATGAATAATGAAGGAGTTCCCAGGACTTGGAATACCATAAGTACCAAAATACTCCTCATTCTCTGGCCTGACTTTTCTGGGCCGAGTGTTGAGTGATAAATATTTCTAATAATTACATGCTAATCTTTATATCAAACAAAATAATGATAGAATCTCACAATGTTATAAATAGAATTGTTTCATTTTCTCCTTCAGTTTCTCCCAGACTTCTGCCTACAGTCCCCCCAAAAGAATAAAGCCTCCTTTTTTCTAGAAGCTTAAGAGTTGAGGGATTTGACTTTGTGACAAAGTCATGTCAACTTACAGTTAATTATAGCTGAACCTGGATGCTATTTGTCTTTTATAGCAACAGCTATCTGCTAAGATGTCAGACTGGAAGCCTTCCTGTCACAATATAACTTAGAAGTCTTCTCTGCCTGGATGTACCAGATTGACTTAGCTTGTAAGCATAATATTGGGTTTTGTTTAAATATTGAGCATTTTTTGCACTTTCTTCTTTCATGTTCAACAAGAGATTGCTTAGGTCTTTCTTGCTTCTAGCCATTAAAGTTGTATCATTAGTAGGTCTGAGGTTGTTATTTCTCCCATTAATTTTATTTCAAATTTCTGTTTCTACCAGTTCAGCATTTCTCATGATAAAGTCTACATTTAAGTTGTATAAATAAAGAGACAATGTACAGTCTTAGTACAATTGAACCAAATTAATCTAGAAACATTGTCTGACAATCTAAGTGACTGGCTACAGGTAGTCCTCGACTTACAACAGTTCATTTAGTGACCGTTCAAAGTTACAACAGCACTGAAAATGTGACTTATGACTGTTTTTCACACTTAAGATCGTTGCCGCATCCCCATGGTCACATGTTCCAAATTCAGATGCTTGGCAACTGGTTCATATTTATGACGGTTGCAGTGTCCCAAAGTCGTGTGATCAGTTTTTGTGACCTTTGGACGAGCAAAGTCAATGGGGAATCCAGATTCATTTAACAACTATGTTACTAACTTAACAAATGCAATAATTCACTTAACAGCTGTGGCAAGAAAAGTCATAAAATGGGGCAAATCTCACTTAACCAATGCTTCACTGAGCAATATAAATTTTGGGCTCAATTGTCATCGTAACTTGAGGACTACCTCTATTTATATCTTGGGGAGCAAGTTTTGCTACATCAAGCTAAGAAGAGGTGTGATAAAGCAATACAACATACAACAGGAAGAGAGCAGAGCAGAAGGACAGTGGCCACAAAAAGATTTCCATAGCTAATCCAACACAGTTCATTTTCCCTCCAGGCAAGCAGCTGCAATGGTGCAAGGAGCTCAATAGACACAACAAAAGTGGCCAAACATATGTTTGTGATCTAGAAGGCTACCACCATTTTCACTATTTATGATCTTAGAGCACAGGTGTCAAACCCGATCGCATCGCAGGCCGGATCGTGACGTATCGTGACTTTTTTGCCTTTGCGGAGCCGGGTAGGCGTGGCCTGCACGGGCCATATCCGGCCCATGGGCCACCAGTTTGACAGGCCTGTTGGAGTAACAGTAGTAGGACAATTATCTGAGTCCACATGAGTAAGTTCCTACTTCGGGAATATTATGTAGAGAGGTCGCCTGAAAAATATATAATACAAACATTCTTCGAAGTACACTTACCAGAACCTGTGTCCCAAAGCTCTAGTTTCTCACTTGCAGAATTTGATTCAATTGTGGCTATAACATTTGCACCAAGCACTGGCAAAAGTTCTTGACTGACTTCTGCATAAATAATTATTGGATTGGGAAAAGCATTTGCATCACTGCTTAAGTAGGACTTCACAGTTACTGGAGGTTCCGTTAGAGATGCCGCTCGAGATGTTACTGTGATTGATAGCACCTGAGCCGTTGAGTGTGTATTATAAAGTGTATAAGTCCAATCTCCTGTCTGCAGATCAAGATTTGGAAGTAAAATATTATTAAATATTCACTCAGCATGGTCTGGGAGATATCAATGCAGTGTTGATTTCTCTGTGTACTATATTTCTTAAGGATAAATAGGCATTTGTATATGTAGGAATTTTAAAGAGTTGGACAGCAGAAGCTCATTCATGATCACTTGTGAAATCTTCCAATTTTAGTGCTGCGGTTTGCATATATCATTCCCTGGCATTTTTGCACACAGTTGTACACATATTGGCTTTCATATGAACTAAGGTACTATAATTTCATGATTGTGTCTTACATGGAAGAATGTATGTGTGAAAGATTTAATTATGGTGCAACTGCTTGCAATTAACAATATCATTAATATCAATGTATCATTTGAAGAATGTCCATAGGAGACCTGGCTTTTGCCAGAACACTGCTTAATGAAATGCCATAATGGGGCTACACAAGTGTGCCCATATGATAACTCCCTTTAAGAAAATCTTCACCAATCCAATATCTTCCATGTTACTGCAATTGCAGTATCCCAAAATTCAAATGAACATAGTTAAATATGATTTCAGTTTTATGCTACAGTGGAAATATTTTGCTAGTCCAATATGACTTCTCCCACCTGCCAAAATGGAATGAATGGGCAAATTAATGGCACCAACTAACTGTTGCAGCAAAGAAAAAATTGAAACATCAGGCCACTCCTTTTACAGACTTGGTTATTTCTGTGTCTCATCTACCCATCTTATAGGAACCTCAGCAGATAGAGTAATTGTACTAATTTAACTTAAGGTATTCCAAATTTTATTAGTATACCGCTTGCACCTCTGAAGTAGACCTGTTTGTCTATGGGCTAAAAAGAACGTTAAAATTATAACTTTAATGATAATACAACTTCCTTGGTTGAAAGAAAGCTGAAATATTTTACCTCGGCAGTCCCATTAATCTTAAGTCGAGCAGTTTTGAGATTGGTGTTGTCAACTATAAAATCGTTAGGATTATATGTTTTCCCTTTTGGATCCGTCAGAAGAATTCCAGGTTTAGAATAGGCTTCACTCCATGTAATTACAAAAAAAGTGTCATTTCCTACAGTGTGATCGATGGATACAATACCATTAAGAAAATTGCCGGCATCAACTTTCTGACTTTTACTTTCAAGCTATAAGTAAAAAGAAGAGGAAATTATAATAATGCAAGAAAATACTGTGATTGTAATCAAATGTATTTAATTACTTTGGGAGTATCTCATCTAAGATAAACTTCATAGTTAAGAACATGGAGTACAAAGCTATATAAGGTTAAAAATAAATGCTGATATTGTTGCGTATTTCTGGTGCAACAACCACTTGACATAGCACTATCTCTCCCAGATATTACAACAAATCATATCTATCTATCTAGATTTCTATAATCTATCTTTGTAATTTTTAAAGGTAATTAAATACTTTTATTACAATAATAAATAAGGGTCTACAGATAGTCCTCGACTTAGAATACTTGATTTAGTAACCGTTTGAAGTTACAACGGCATTGAAAAAAGTGACTTGTGACCATTTTTCACCCTTATAACTATTGCAGAATCCCCATGGTCATGTGATCAAAATTCAGATGCTTGCAACAAGTTCATATTTATGACTGTTGCAGTGTCCTGGGGTGATATGATTAGTTTTTGTGACCTTCTGACAAAGTTAATGGGGAAGCAAGATTCACTTAACAAGCATGTTACTAACTTAAACTGCAGTGATTCATAACAACTATGGCAAGAAAGGTCGTAAAATGAGACAAAATTCAGTTTACAACTGTCTTGCTTAGCAACATAAATTTTGGGCTCAGTTGTGGTCATAAGTCGAGGACTACCTGTAGAAACAACTGACATACAGTGGTACACAAATACCTGCATAGATACAGTGATCAGCATGCTGCAGCTAAGCATACATAAGCCTATATGTTTAATCAGATGATCAAGAATAATAAAAAGTGCAATGGAAAATTAATGGTAATGCAAGCAGTGATAATCAAGCAATAATAGTGACAACTGTGGCAGTAAGGTAGACAATGAGATATGAGAACGTTAAAACAACTTTCTAAATAAATGTTGTAATATACTGGGAAATATAAGAAATGTATTAACATTTCCAAGAAAATATAAATATCATTGGTTTTGTTAGCCTAAAAACTAACAAAATAACCCCAAAGCATCCTAAACAAATCCAACAATCAGTAGCCAAACATGAAAAACAGGAGTTATTTACAACATACAACATAAAGACTATGAAAATCACTATGAAGAACAAACAAGCAGAAGATTGGCAGAATGCATCCATGAATGCAGTGGTGGGTTGGTACCGGTTCGCCCCAGTTCGGGGGAACCGTTAGCGGTGGTGGCGGGAGGCTCTGCCCACCCATCCGGACATCATCACGGATGATCTGCGCATGTGCAGAAGGTTCTGCGCATGTGCAGAAGTGCCACGCATGAGCGAAGCAAGCGCACGCATGCGCATTCACAGTTCTGAACCGGTAGTGAAGGTAAGTGAAACCCACTACTGCGTGAATGTTAATTTGCAGTCAGAAGACATGATAAAATGTATTTAATTTCACCAGATACAGAGAAGTTCAATCACAGTTTCAACTGGGAATGTGTAAATATTTTAGATCAAGCCAAGTCGAAGTATGCAAGAGAATTTCTAGAAACATGGCACATTTGACAAATTAGCCATCAATAGACTGATAGAAATAGCTTCCATTTGCAAACCATTCAAAGGAATGGTCAAAGGAAGACCAAATAGGTTTGAGAAAGTATAAACCCTACTAGCTACTGATCATCCAGTGTTGTTGAGAGTCAGGTAATATATGCATTAAAAAAATAAATAAATAGCTTTCAAATACCTGAATTGACTGATGATAAATATTTCCACTTTCTGATGAAATTCCACTGAAAACATCCATGAGGCCATTGGGATCCAAACGATCAAAGGCAGCAAATTTTAATCCCCCTAAATTAAGATTGAGATAATTGAGATAATCTATGAGGTTCACTAAAATATTTGCATTGTGCCTAATGCTGGATCAATGTTTACATTAGGATTCAGCAATGCAGGACCAGCAACAATCCAAATGTCATTTGCAGACCATCTCATTTTTGTTAAAATTTATTAATAGTTACAATTAAAAAGATAAAAACTAACACAAACTAAAAAAATAAAAGAATGAAAAGAAAAAAATAGAAAGTGCAAAAATGAAAAAAATAGAAAGCAAAAAATAAGAATATAATAAAAAGGAAATATATATGAAGAAATGACTTCCTCCTTCATCAAAAGTATAAACAATTTTAGTAATTTAGTAATTTATTTATCCTCTTAAAATACAACAAATGATCTCTTCTTCCCCTATCCAATCTTTTATTTATAAACAAATCCTTAAGTTTTGTCATTCAGTCCTGATCAGAAAAGTCTATTAGGGAGTTACTAGAGATAAAAACAAATCTCTTTTAACCTTGTTCAAATAAACCAACTTTATATTCCTTCCTTTGAATTTTAACAATCTTGATCTTGATCTTCAAATCATGTTCTAGTGCTTGATTTCTTTTTATATTTTTTATCCCTTCTTACAAAATTGTTCAAGGCTTTAACAAGCCTCTTTTGTAAATCCAATATAGGAAAATTATCCAAGTCATTCTCTTGGTTTGTTATTTGTCCCTTTTAATTATTAAGACATCAACTGGTTTCTTTTGTGTCCAGTGGAATATCTTTTTCCATATCATTCTTGTAGTCTGTCATTTTTAATCCCTATTCAGTTCAGTCTCAATCTTGTCAGTTAAAACTTGTTCCTCTTTCATAATATCTTTGAAAGAGAGTCTATACATAGAGGCAAACAAAAATAATCTTCAATATGTCCAATGTTACAAAAAAAATAATAATTCTCAATAAGTCAATTTTTCTTCTCTTTTAAGTGTAATAATGGTTCCCTCTAGTATCCAACCTTCAAAGTCTCATCCCATCATGGTGTTTTTTCCCCCAAATAGAATTCAAAACAAAAGCATTTCCCCATGGAAGTATTCTTGTCTCTAATTTCAAAATCTTACTTCAGTGTTATATGGACTCTTAGTCTATTTGTAACTTTTACTGTTTAATCCAAAAGAAAAAAAAATAAACCCTTAAAATTGTAATTAAATCTTTTTTTCACTGAAGATTGAAGGAAACTCACACACTGCTATAAAACCTATCAATCCAAAGGTTCCCAATAGCAGAAAAGCAGTCAACAAGCAATTTCCAAAAAGAAAGTATGTGAACTGAGTGTCCTTTAGAAGGCACCAATCATGGTTTGAGTAAGATGACTATTCCCTTGTCTCCCAGAGTTCTAAATCTGCCAAAGAATACAGTTTTGCAGTCTCACTGCAAGGAGCAATTGTCTGGAGCACTTTTGGGTGATCTCAACAAGTCCTCTCCTTGTCTGGAGAGAAATTATGAAGAGCTGGTTTACTACCTGGCTCTTCATTCTACTGCAGTTTTTGTCAATTTCCCATTTCTTCTCTGGAGGTGAAGACTCTCCTTTCATTTAAACGAAGAAGAAGGAATTAGATGATGTTGCCAGCAAGACTGAAGAGTAAGATTACTGAGTTTGTGCAAAGTTTGGTGATATCAGAATATTTGGGATGATTTTTTGCATTGATAATTGGGAGGCAGAAGTCTGTTTTTGCACAAGTTTGATTGTCCCTGTGCTACAGTATACAAATAAATTATTTATTTAAACTTGAGATGATTATGTTTAGGAAGACCTAGGTCAGTGATGGCGAACCTATGGCACGTGTGCCACAGGTGGCACACGGAGCCATATCTGAGGCCACGCAAGGCTTTGCCCTATGTCAGCTCCAGCACGCATGTGCACGCTGGCCAGCTGATTTTTGGCCTTCTGGAGGGTAGGGGGAGGTCATTTTCTCCTTCCCCAGGCTTCAGGAAAGCCTCCGGAGCCTGTGGATGGCAAAAAAACAGACCCAACGGCCCAACCGGAAGTTTGGAAACAAACTTTCGGTTGGGCCGTTTTTCAGCCTCTCCAGGCTTCAGGAGGCTTTCCTGAAGTCTGGGGAGGGTGAAAATGGCCCAACGGCCCAACCGGAAGTTCGGAAACGAACTTCCGATCAGGTCATTGGACACGTTTTTTGCCATCCACAGGCTCCGGAGGCTTTCCTGAAGCCTAGGGAAGGCAAAAATGACCTCCCCCCATCCTCTGGAAGGCCGAAAATCAGCTGGAATCTGTTTTTCGCCATCCAGAGGCTCCAGAGGCTTCAGTGAGTCCTGTGCACATGCGCGGGGGAGGGGCAGTGCGAGGGGTTGTGTGCGCATGCACAAGGGGAGGCATTGCATTATGGGTGTGGGCACACGCACGCGCGCTCTCACGCGCGCACACTCCCTTTTGGCACCCGAGCAAAAAAAGATTCGCCATCACTGACCTAGGTCCTTATTGCTTTCTTCACTGTTTTCTTCATAATCAAGTGAGAAGCCTGTTGTGTTGTACATGTACGGTAGTCAGGACAACATATTTTAGAAATTATCTAAAACACAAGGGAGAGCAATGAGAATGGGACAAGGAAGCAGAACTAATACAGTTTGGGTATTGACACTGTGTACTTTGGGTATTATTGTAATATCATTTTAGAATACCTGAAGGTAGAATACATGACATACGGTGACTATGAGAATCACATTTTCTGAATCACCATTTGTTATTGCATAACACTGGAAGCCGTTCAAAGTATATAGCTTACTTTACCTGTCGTGGTTGACAGCATTTCTAGCTCTTTTGCAGCACTTGGCCCCAAAGCAATGGTGTGAATTATTGATCCACTACTTTCAACTTCATTAAAGCAAGATCGCATTCCTGAGTCTTCTCCATCTGTCAAGAGCACAATTTCACCCCCTTCGGTACTTCCATCTCTTGATCTAATCACCTGTATTAAAAAATAAATAAAATAAAATATTAGCAGAACAGGGAATGCAGTACAAAACTCACGGAATGCTCTTTAAAATGAAGAAGTTGGATAAAATTCATAGAATAATTTCTATGAATAATTTCTAGACGGTTAATTCATAGAATAAATAATTTGTAATAAAAAGTACAGCACATTTACCCAACTGCCATAAAGTAGTGCTGCATTCCTCAGGAATCATTACCTATGTAATAAAAGCCAGACTAGGTACTTCCTGTGTTCTTATAAAGTCAGAAATAGAAAGAGGAGAGAGAGACAGAAGAAAAGAAAGAGAGAAATGATATTATAAATCTCAGTGGAGCAGGGGTGGGTTCTAACTTACCTTGCTGCCGGTTCGCTTCCTCCCGCGCCGCGTGGCCACGCCTTGTGGGCGCGCCTTGTGGGTGCGCCTTGTGGGCGCGCGTGCACTTTGCACGCGCGCATGCAAAAATAAATTTTAAAAAGCCAAAAACAAGATGGCGACGCATGCGCAGTGCCGGAAACTCGGCTTCTGCGTATGCGCAGAAGGAAAAAAAAATCCAAAAAAATTCCAAAAAAATTCAAAAAAAAAATATGGTGGCGCCCACGGACCGGCACTGACCGACCCAGATCCGTGACGTCATCGTGACATCACCAACGGGTCACTACCGGTTCAGGGGAACCGGTCCAAACTGGGAGGAACCCACCTCTGCAGTGGAGTAATGTGCTATTAATCCTTTATCCTTCACTGTTTTTCCTCTACCTGTTCAATTGGCCTTAGAACCAAGACAACATACAACATGTGTAATATTGCTTTGGTTTATTCCAAAGCTCTATTCAGATGTGAATCTTTCATTTTTCTTTTTTGCAGTACATCACTGCAATTCCATTTCAGTAGTTGCCAGAACTGCCATATAAAATGTCTACTGAAGAACAAAATCCATAAGATCTTATCATTTGTGTCACATTGATGAGAGCAGTGTTGTGATGTCATGTTATAATGTTATAAGTTTTCTTCCCTTTGAGTGGGTTTTTAATGTGCAACAAATGTAGAAAAAGGGTGGTCTTTACGTTGTATGCTATTTTCTTCAGTTTGATGCACACACACTCTCAGCCTGTCGCCATGGATGCCACTGTTGCAGAACTAGTGTCATTGCAAAAAAAAAAAAAAAATTCCAAAAAAAAATCTGCCATATCCTAACATCACCAAGCAGATTAAGGAAAAACTTTTTTCTACTTTTTTATTCTGTTTGCTTATTTTGTCTTCTCTTCCCTTCAATCCCACCTCCATTAATCTGTTCCAAGCAGAGCAACACTACCTAGATTCATATGAAATACACCTTGAAAAAAAGGTAACGTAATTTTGAAACTACAAATACTCCTACCACATCCCTTGCTGAATCCTCCTACAATATTATAAGCATTCCTATGTTTTCTAACACAGGGGTCCCCAACCCCCGGTCCCTGGACCAGCACTGGGCCATGATATGCCAGAAACCGGGCCATGCAAACAAGCGAAGCCCCATCCGCAGGATGCAGGCAGCACACAAAACCATGCCCCCTCCCGTCTGCAGAAAAACCTCATTCCACAGAACGGTCCCTAGTGCCCAAAAGGTTGGGGGCTGCTATTCTAACACACGGCATACATTTTATGTCATGATTAATGAGGTCAGCTCAAGCTAAAGAAAAGAATTTGTCAACTCTACGGTTGAGATGGCTTCACATTTTCATCTTCCATTCCTCACAGACTGCCTTGTGGGATATTGTTTATAACCGTGATGGCAAACCTATGGCACGCATGCTAGAGGTGGCACGCAGAGCCCTCTCTGTGGGCACGTGTGCCATCACCAGCTGCTCTTCCGGGTTCCGTCACTTGCATGCGTCTTTGCACAAAGACCAGCTGTCCGGTGTGCATGCGCGCAATGGAGCCCAGAAGAGCAGCTGGCCGCTGCACACATGCACACTGGCCAGTTGCTCTCTTCTGGGTTCCGGCACTCCAGTACGCTCGCATGCTCCAGTTTTGGCACTCGGTGCTGAAAAGGTTAACCATCACTGGTTTATAACATCTGCATTTGGAGGCATTTTCCTCTTCTCTTTATAGGAAAAAGTTCTTTCTACAGGTAGCCCTCAACTTACAACCATTTTTAGTGACTGTTTGAAGTTACAACAGCACCGAAAAAACTTGTTTATATCTGGTCCCTACACTTATAACCGTCATAGCATCCCCATGATCAAGTGATCAAAATTCAGGCACTTGGCCACCAGCATACATTTGTGACAAATTGCAGCATCCAAGGGTCATCTGATCACCATTTGAGGTCTTCGCAGCCGGCTTCTGACAATCAACATCAATAGGAGAAACCAAATTCACTTAACAACCTCATAATTCACTTAACTGCAGTGATTTGCTTAAAACTATGGCAAACAAGTCATACAATTGGGCATGACACACTTAACAACTGTCTTACTTACAACAGAAATGTGCTCATAAGTTGAGGGCTACCTGTAGTATACCACTAAATATGAATTGAGTACACGGAGCTGTTATTAAACACCATTCTGATATTTTCAACTTTTGAAACTCCACTGTAAGAAATGCTTCACAGTGAATCATGTGTCAGAAACTGGCCTGCAGGCTAATCCAGTCAACAAGAATTTCAATGCCAGTCTCTCTCTCAAAAATTAATATGGGAATTCTACTTTTAATTGTTTTTTAATAATTAGGAAGAGAAGCTCCCACTGGATAGAACGGCATCCTTTTGCCCATCATTCTCCACACTGATAGGAAATGATGGATCTTATTTGGGCATGAATTCCATTGGATGCTGCCCAGGATATTCCCCCCAAATAAATTTAATAAATGCAATTTAAATTTAAAAAAATGATCAAAATGCCATCAGATCTCCATAAAAAGAACACCGTGATAATGAGATTTGTCATTTTAAAATGTGTCTGTGTGCATGTGTTAATTTCAGTAGGCATCTATTAAAGCTCCGGTACCTGTGAATACTGCCAACGCAGCTTTATCAGGCTGAAAAAAAATTACAACGAATGGATGATATAATTGCTTCGTGTTTCTCTTAAAACACCTGCATGAGCTCACTATACAACATATGTCTAGGGGGAAAAAGAAGAAATAAAAGTAATGGGAGTATGTTTTCTTTCACCTGAAATCCTTCGCGCACTCCAGCACAAATATTAGTCCCTCCACCAGCTGTGGTAGGCAAATAATTCACAAGATTCTGTCGTATGTTGTCACTGACAATCTGTTGCAAGCCATGCGTAATGGTGGCAGAGCTTTGAAACGTTACAATTCCAACCCAGGAACCAATTTCAATAATTTGTAGGAGGAACAATTCTGCAGCTTGCCTGAGACGAGCAATGCGGTCATACTGCATAGAAAGAAAAAAGGATGGAAGATGAGGAAGAAGGACAAAGTTGTCAGTTGTCAATACTGCCTGAACAATCATTTCAAATGCCTTTCTTTTGCCCAAATTAATTTAAAAGCAGAAACAGCTGGCCTTCATCCAACCCTGATCTCAAAGTTCCAACAGCTTGTTCAAAATCTGTAACTAAACATTTATGCTATTTGGGAGAGACTGCCTTCTCTGGCTCCCCTGTGTTTTTTTTCTATTTTAAAATGAATTGGTCAACTGGTGATTAGCTGGATGAGAAAGTATGAAACTCTGAAATTGAGTATTGCTTTCTTGGCTTAAAGTGGAGAGGACTTGGCCTTTGTATAAGTAGTCGTCGACTTACAACATTTCATTCAGTGACTGTTCAAAGTTACAACGGCACTGAAAAATGGGACTTATGACCGTTTTTCAGAGTTACGACCTTTGCAGCATCCCCTTGATCATGTGATCAACATTCAGATTCTTGGCAACTGGTTCATATTTATGACCTTTGCTGTGTCCCAAGGATCATGTGATCCCCTTTTGCGACCTTCTGACAAGCAAAGTCAATGGGGAAGCCAGATTCACTTAACAATTGGGTTACTAACTTTTCTACTGGTAGTGATTCATTTAACAAGAAAGTGGCAAGAAAGGTTGTAAAATGGGGCAAAACTCAACAAATGTCTCACTTAACAACAGAGATTTTGGGCTCAATTTTAGTCATAAGTCAAGGACTGCCTGTACTTCTCTGACCTATATCACAGGGAATTCCCTTTTCAGTAATTGCTGTTCCTAGGGAAGCCCAGCTCTTCACTTCCTTTCCTCAAATAATCTTCTTAAGGTAGTTTCCAGCTTCCACACTGATTCCCCACACCTAAACGTCTTTCTTAAACTCCCACTCTTCAAAAATCATTATCCAGCAGCAAAAAATGCACTGATGGTGCCAAAAGATTTAAAAACTTAACTTGTTGCTGCCTTAATGATCGAGTGGTCAAAGGCTGACCCAGAGTTACCTTTGAAAGTGTAGTTGGACAATGGTACAATAAGAAAAAAGAAAATGCAGTGATGGAGTAACCCCAGAGAATTGCATGTGCCAGTTGGAGGAGGCTTTTCAAACAGTGGATGATGTTGGTGAAGATGAGCTTTCACTTGGGGAATGACCAATCATTGAAATGTTGCAAAGTTCCATGTTCCATACTGCTTTATGGACAGTAGCACACCACAAACCCTTTCCAACTGGACACTGTGAGTGCTGTGGGGCTTTTAGGGTAGCAGTTCAGAACAGGAAGAGGGCATGACAAATCAGATGTATGGATACAGCATGGACATCTTCCCCGCTCTCCAACTGTCTTACAAAACCCTGCTTCTAAGGCCTGTATAACATCTTGGATCATATCTATCCTCTTGGATAATTTCCTCCTTTTTCACAACAATTAAGCAACTATAATTTACTACAGTTTCATAAATGCTAATATTTACAAAAAGAAGCGCATATTAATTAGAAGTGGTTAAATATCAGTAATTAATTAACATCTAACCCAGCATTGCTATTAAAAAAATCATTTTGAAGTTTTTTGTTAAAAGAATTTTCTAATGTTACGCTTACATCTCCCATGCTTCCAGAGACATCAAGCACTAAACAGACAACTCTGTCACGTGTTTGCATCAAGGTGAAAGTGGGGTCAGGTGGAGGAGTATTTATTATAGATGAAGAGGTGAAGTCAGTGGAATTCATAATTACTTCCCACGTACTCTTATAGTTGCAGAATTTGTTTTGCAGATTTGGTGCTTCGATATTATGATTGCTTTTATTACAGAACATAGTAACCTAAAAATATAAAAATAAAATTCATCAGGAGGACAAATATCGGATCGACTTAAATGCTTTACATTAGTTATACTTACAGAAGGTAGACTTTGCATATACATTATAGACACTGGAGTGCTTTGGGATTTATCTGCTACAAATTGACATCCCGGTTCATACATCTGAGTGTCCTGCAAGAATCTGCAGTCTCTGTGTTGTCCTGGTCCAGTTGGAAATATGTAAATACCGGTGACACTAGCTGAACATCTAAATGATATAATAAAAATATACATAATTTACAAATGAAAAATTATAACATCAATATAAAAAGAGAAATTTTATTTCAAGTTGAGCTTGACCTCTGATAACTTTTGGGATACATTCATTTTATTTTCTTTGCAAGAGTACTCAAGTGGTTTGCTGTTGCCTTGTTCCAGGATGTTTTTCAACTTCCCAGCTTAGCCTAAAGCTCGAGTGATCTCGGTCTCCCATCCAAATCAGGAGATGTTTATATTCTGCAAGCTTGAACTTTGAAAAAGAGTATTGACAATTTTGAACATTGATATTGGAGGGACTTCTAGAGACTTCTAGGGAAGAAATGGGGAACTGAAGATGGCTTCAAGAAAAGCAGAGCTGGCCACCATGGCGGAATGAAGATCCGTGAATAGACCAACTCTTTGAAAATTCTTCTACAGACAAGAGATCACCCACCAATGGTTCAGACATCTGGTCCTCCCAAGATGAGGGTCTTTGGAGGAGTTCTGGGAGAAGAGGGGGTAGCCATCTTGCTCAAATCACAGTGGACTAAATTTGCATCCTTCCTTTTCTAATCACTTTTGGAAATTACTTGCTAACTGCATTTCAGCTATTAGGAACCTTGGGATTCACTTGTTTTACAGCACCAGGTAAATTTCCTTCAATCCTTGGTGACAGAAAATCTTTAAACTACAAGTTTAAGAACTAAAAAAAAAAGTGTTTTTGAAGAAACAGCAAAACAAATGGACTAAGAGCCCAGATAATTTTGAAATAAGTTTTTTTGAATTAATTATAAACAAAACTTCCCATGATATGGAAAAAGATGTCACACTGGATATACAAAAGAAACCATTGTCTTAATAGCTTAATAATTGAAAGGGATATACAATTAACAAACCAAGAGAGTGACAATAATTATTATTTGGATAATAATTGGATCCTTGATCAAGAGGCAAGTAGATAGAAAATTGATGAAGTACTAAAGTCTAGTCACTGTAGCCCAGTGATGGCGAACCTTTTTTGGTTCGCGTGCCAAAAGGGGGGGTATGTGCGCGCTAGCGCACGTGCACATGCCCACACCCATTCCCTCCCCCCACACATGCGCACAACCCCCCAACCCGCTGCCCCCTGCGCATGCGCACAACACCCCCCCCGTGAATGCGCAAAGGCCTCACTGAAGCCTGGGATGGTGAAAAACGGCCCAACGGGCAAACCGGAAGTTCGGAAAAACGCACTTCTGGTTTGCCCGTTGGGCTGTTTTTTGCACTCCGGGGCTTCAGGAAGCTTCCCTGAAGCCTCCGGAGGGCAAAACGGCCTTCCCCAAGGCTGAAAATCAGCTGACCAGCGCGCGCATGCGCACTGGAGCTGACAGGGCAACACCTCGCTGATATGGCTCCGCGTGCCACCTGTGGCACGCGTGCCATAGGTTCGCCATCACTGCTGTAGCCTATTAGGTTAATTTAAGTCTAGGAAAATACCTTGTTGCCTCAACTTTCTTTTCCTTAGTAACATAGAAAGGAGCATCATAATTATATTCATCAAAGACACCCCATCTGAGATGAGCCCACTCATGGACAAAAACTCTACCTGTAAGAAAAAAAAGTAAAACAACTGAATTGTAACACAATAATTTAAGTTTACAATAGTCAATAAAAAGTTGTTATTATATGTGTGTGTTTAAATGCTGTTGGAACTGTGGACATGTCATTATTAGTGGGTATTTAATGGTGATTCCACTAAGAAAGTTTTTGGAAGGGAAGCTGCACTTAAGTCTATGTGCAACTCTGTGCAAGTCTATGTCCAAATTCATTAAGTATAGCATAGATGACTTGCTGCACAAAATTGAAAGTGCCTTTTCTATTCTATTACTAAACATGCAGACACCCAGCCATGTTTTGAATCTGGCCATCCTCTGAATAGACCCAGGCAGAGGTAGGTTCAGACCGGTTCAGACCGGTTCGCCCGAACCGGTAGCGATCTGCTGGTGACATCACAATGATGTCACAGAGCCTGTTCGGTCGGTGCCGGTCCGTGGATGCCGCCATCTTTTTTTTAATTTTTTTTTTAATTTTTTTTTGGGGGGGGGATTTTTTCCGGGTTTTTCTTTCTTCTGCGCATGTGCAGAAGCCGAGTTTCCGGCACTGTGCATGCGTCGCCATCTTGTTTTTGGGTTTTTTGGGGGGGAATTTTTTTTATTTTTTTGCACTGTGCATGCGTGCGTGCACGAAGTGCGCACACGCCCACAAGGCGCGCCCAAGCAGCACGGGAGGAAGCGAACCGGCAGCGAGGTAAGTTAGAACCCACCCCTGGACCCAGGGTATGATAGCTTCAAGCTGGAGACTGCATTGTTCATTCTAAAATGCAGACTTTGTTAAACTTTTGCCTGAGTTTTGACCCTTTCAAAAGAAGCGACCAAGGGAGATTAGACATTTATTTTTTTCATGAACTTTCTTATTTTGTTGGTTATTGTTCAGTCCCTGCCTATTGAAGGTTTCATTAGTGAGAACGAAAAAAAACCCAATTATATTACCTCGAGATCCATAAACATCATGCAAATTGTCATTTGTCAGAAATGTTGGCGTGAAATGAATGTATCTTCCTGGTATCCCACAACCTCCAAACTGCAGGGTGTAAGGATCATCTCCAGATTTCAAGTAAGGATCAGCTACTATGATGTCGGCCTAAAATAAAATAATAATGGGCATATTTTAAAGAGCACTGAAGAAAAAGTAGCTAATCTTTTGCTAATACAAACTTATCCCTGGTTTTAAACCGCCTCTTAGAAATTCATTATATATTTTTTATTTATTGCATTACACTATTCAGTATTCTTTAGCCCTGAAATTGCCTATAATGAATACATCTTTTTTGGTACTTAATTGAGAAGATATTGCATATAGGCATGGAAGCAGTCAAACTTAGCTCCCCCTGCATCTGAAACTTGGATCACCATAATAATGAAAGGTTTGGCTGATATTCATATGATTTACTCACATTAAGTGTCTATAATTCATTTAAATATATAGCAGAGATGGGGAACTATTGTCCTCCATAATTCCTTGCAGCCACAATTAGCAGGGCAAATATTTAGGGATGTGAACAGTTATTCTTCAGCAATATCAGCACCATCTTTGCAATACTGAGTCATTTTGTTAGACTGTAGGAAAGACCCTTCACATCACAAGAAACCAATTACCGTAAAACATTAATTTACTGGACTATTATTTAGCAGACTTGAAAATGATTGAGTAAAATTTTCATCTAGATATCATTCCCTCCTGAAAATAACAGGCAAATCTGTTACAGCCCAAATAGTTCAGATAAATCAGATAAATTTATGTTAAAGGTAAAGGTAAAGGTTCCCCTTGCACATATGTGCTAGTTGTTCCCGACTCTAGGGGGCCGTGCTCATCTCTGTTTCAAAGCCGAAGAGCCAGCGCTGTCCGAAGACGCCTCTGTGGTCATTTGGCCGGCAAGACTAAATGCCGAAGGTGCACGGAACGCTGTTACCTTCCCACCAAAGTGGTCCCTATTTTTCTACTTGCATTTTTACATGCTTTCAAACTGCTAGGTTGGCAGAAGCTGGGACAAGTAACGGGAGCTCACTCTGTTACGTGGCGCTAGAGATTCAAACCACCGAACTGTGGACCTTTCTGATTGACAAGCTCAGCATCTTAGCCACTGAGCCACCGCGTCCCCTAAATTTATATTAATTTCACCTTAATAATGCCATTATAGAAGTAAAACAAATTATATTATCTGTGTCAGTTTCTATAATAATGTCACTACATAAATGGTGAAAATTACACCATATCTTCAATTATATCATTATATAAGTGATATAAATAGACCCAAAGAAGCACTTTTGGATTTAGCAGATCTTTGGGAATAATGGATATATCTTCCCCCAATAGTCCATTAAATTAAGTTTTAGTGTATAAAGGCTGCATTACTAGATTTCCAGGGCTGCACATCAGAGGTGGGTTCCTACCGGTTTGGACCGGTTCTATAGAACCATTAGTAACTTGGCGGCCTGGGTCACTGGAACCGGCAGTGACCCAGGCCTGCCACGCCCCCGAGCCGGTTCTCTCGGCAGTGCCTATGGCGGTGCCATCTTGTTTTTTGCTTCTGTGCATGCGCAGAAGCTTTTTTTTAGTACTGCTGCCCCGCCCAGTCACTTCCTTTTCCTCCTCACCTCCCAGGCGGCTTGCCTGCCTAAGCTGCCTTCCCACGTGGTGCCTGCCCTGCGCCCCAACTGAGCTGCTTCCTCCTGCCTACAGGTAAGTCACACTAGGCCCCCCCAGAGCTTGCTGCGCCCCCCATCCCCACCAGGCTCGCGACCTTACCTTCACCTTCCAGGAGTCCCCATGTGCACCGTTTTGGCTCCCAGGGGGCTGCAGGGAGGCTTGCTAGGCCCAAAACAGGGTGCGGGGGTGCCTAGCAAGCCTCCCTGCAGCCCCCTGAGAGCAAAAATGGGCTGTGGGGGGCCTTCAAGGGAGAAAGAAAGAAACCCTCACTGTTTGGGGATCCCCACATGCACTGAGCTTGAGTTGAGAGCTTATTGTAAGTGGCTCCTAGCTATCCTTGCTCAGGCTAAGCTAATCAACAGTGGAGCTCTAAGAATGCCAGATGATCAATGGGCATGTTCTCAGTTTTAAAACGTCTGGCTTTTCTTCCTCCTATCAAAGACCTTCTGGGGTTCTTCACAGGAAGGGAGAAAGGAGAAAGGGAGTGAGAGAGAGAGTGAGAGAGAGAGAGTGAGTGAGAGAGAGAGAGAGAGAAAGTGAGAGAGAAAGAAAGAGGGAGGGAGGGAGGGAGGGAAGGGTAAACAGACAGAGGGCACTTCATCCTCACTGTTTGGGGATCCCTAATCAACAGTGGAGGGAGAAAGGAGAAAGAGGGAGAAAAAGAGAGAGAGAGAGAGAAGAAAGAAAGAAAGAAAGAAACAAAGAAAGAGAGAAAGAGAGAAAGAAAGAGAGAAAGAAAGAGAAAGAAAAAAAAGAGGAAGGAAGGGAGAGAGAGAGAGAACGCAGGTATCTCTTAACAGAGGCTTGAACTTGCCTGAAATTATTTTGATGCCTCCTAGCCTGGCTTGCCTTCCATCCCTTATTTGATGCTGACCTAGAGGTTTTTGTTGGAATCCTGGTTTAAGTTTTGGAGAAAGACTTAATTCACCCTAAGCTTGTGACTGCTTTCATCAAACCTTAGAGTGATTTAGAAAAAAAAAAAGAAAAAAAGAAAGAGACAGAGAAAGAGACAGAAAAAAAGAAAAAGAGACAGAGAAAGAAAGAGACAGAGAAAGAGGAAAGGAGAGAGAGAGAGAAGAGAAAGAAAGAAGAAGGAAGAGAGAGAGAGAGAGAGCTCTGTGCTATTATTTTTAATTGTTCCATTATTTATCATGTGTTAATATTTTATACTGTCCCTACACCTAGAGTGATTTTACTGCCTTCTTTTGCCCAGGGCTACCACATATTTTTCAGGGATTTACATGCATTCAATGTCTATAGTCTAGAGCATAAATATGTGTGTGTTTATTTTGTACATCAGGTTGCATAAGTCCATCTTAATATGCTATTCCTGGTATGTGATGTTTTGTATACATACAGAGAAAGAAGCACTCTTATGATCTTTGACTTTTAGGCTTGCTGTCAAACATCAGCCATAATACTAATTACTGTTTTTAACAATATGCAGGTAGTATTACATGAATGGCTATTTTATATCTGAAATTATGACTGAAATATTTCTGCACCTATATTGGTTCTCACTGTCAGAAAGTTTCTCCTTAGGTTTAGATTGCTTCTCTCTTTGTTCAGTTTCCATCCATTGCTTCTTGTTTTGCCTTCTGGTGCTTTGGAAAATACATTGCCCCCCCTTCTTTCTGGCAGCCCCTTAAAAGCCTGTTGCCTATCACACTCTTGGGCAAAGCGTGTGAGCCATTTCCTCCTTTCAGTGGTCCATGAAAGTACATCTATAGTATGTAGATAATAAAGCTGAAAAAAGGTGAACAACATTTTTACAGAACTATAGATACGTTGAGGCTGGGTGTGACAAGGAATGGCTGGGAGGGGAGGGGCCAGGCGAGGCACCCCTTGATGTGAGTGACATTGAGTTGGCCACGCCCACCCAGTCACATGACCACGAAGCCACTCCCAGCATCACATGACCATCAAGCACACCCACAAAATAAGCCACACCCACAGAACCGGTAGTAAAAAAAATTGGAACCCACCCCTGCTGCACATGATTCGCAGGCTGTGGGTTGGACACAGGGCCTGGCATAGGGGAAGGCCTTGAAGGAGAGGGAGAAGAGCTTCTCTCAAGACAACAGTTGGATAAGTGGGCTTGAGCCCAGGCCAGGCCAAGAAAATAACTTGAAAAAATGTATCAGACATACCCCTCCCTAGTTCACATGAAGATAAAGTGAGGGTAGAGGGAAGCGCATTCAGACTTGCAAGATTCTGTTACTCTAGGTGTTAGAATAAAACTAGTCCTGACCCTAACAGCATTGTTTCTTAGTATAGGCCACCTTGTAGGCTGACATTGATTCAGTTGTGAATTTTCTGTAAATATAGAGTTTAGATTCATAACCCCTGTAAACAGTGGTGGGCTGCAAATTTTTTAACAATCGGTTCTCTGCCCTAATGACTGGCTGCGTGGTGGGGGGTGGT
>QLTV01012194.1:4896587-4923245 GCA_003457575.1 Thermophis baileyi
CCTTCTTTCTTTCTTTCTTTCTTTCTTTCTTTCTTTCTTTCTTTCTTGTCTCTCTCTCTTTCTTCTGCAGTAGAAAGCAACCTCCCCCAAGGCAAATATCTTGTGACAGCAGCTATGAGATGCTCCTAAAATTCCAAATTGCTCACCAACTCCCAAGACGGGGGATTCCTGACATAGAGTTTATGGCTTATAAAATGGTTCCATCTGCCGGCTCTCCAGGCAGCGCCACTTTCTCCCTGCCCCGCCAAGGCCCCCGCCAGTCCAGAGGCTGGCAGACCCCTGAGGCCAGCGGAGATCTGTAGGTGCGCACTCCGATGCTTCCCGGCCCGCGAAGGTCCCGGAGCCGAAGCTGGGAAGGCGAGAGGGGTGACGGCAGTGGTAACCGCGCTCCGGCCCAGCAGCGGCGCATCCCCTGTCATGTGCCGCCCCGGAGCACGGTCTCCGGGTTGGCAGGGGCCTTGGCAGGGCAGGGAGAAAGTGGCACTGCCTGGAGAGCCGGCGGATGGGCGTGCTGGGCGGTCTCCGAGCCTCGTCAGGAAGGTAAGCCAAGCGCCGGCCAGGCCCACGTGCTCCCGCCCGCCCCTCACTCTGGCCATCTCCCGGGAAGTTCACAGGAAGTGGCGGTGGGCAGAGCTGGGCAGGGCAGAGCCGCCGGTGCAGCAGCACCCGGCGAGGAAGGCCTGGCGGGGAGGCGCGGCCGATTGTCTCGTTCACGGCACCGTGGGGCGGATGGACTGGAAAAAGCGCGGTTGAGCGGGGCCGGGGCAGCGCAGCCTATTGTGCCTTCTCTTGCCCCGCTCTCCATCCCGGAGGGCCGCGCATCCCCCCCGCCAATCCTGTACAAACCGCCCGCCCTGTTTCTGCAAAGGCAGAGCCCTGCAGGGCAATCTAAAGAGGGTAGGGGATGCTGTAGAAAAGGCCGCCTTCCACCCGTGCCTCGCATGCCGGCTCCGAAGCAGCCCACTGGCTTCCAACCTGGCGCCGCGGGCCGAGTTCCCAGAGTGGCACTGGCGGTTGGCCGGGCCGATCCGCAAAGAGAGCAGGCAGGTGGCTAGGAGCCCCAAGCACCACGGAAGCAGCACGGGTGGAAGGCGGCCTTTTCTGCAGCATACCCCTCCCCTCTTTGGATCGCCCTGCAGGAGGGGGGCTCTGCCTTTGCAGATATGGGGTGGGCGCATGTGCAGCAGCCCCGAGACATCCGCTTGCCCTTCCGCCGCCCCTCTCAGCATCTGCATTTCCACCAAGGGCCGCCCGCCCACCCACTGGCCGGGCTGGGCTAGACGCCGACCTTGGAAGGCAAGGGGGTGTGGGGGACTGCCGGGAAGGCCGCATGGAAGGCCGCCAAGCATGGCAGGGCTGCGGGGAAGGGAGTAGGCTGCTACCTCCCTTCCCCGCCGCCCCGACATGCTTTCCTGGCTTCCACGTGGCCTCTTAGTGTCCCCCTACCACCCCCCTTGCCTCTTAGTGCCCCCCCAGGGGGTGATACCACCCACTTTGGGAACCACTGGAGTAGACCATAGCCTAACTTCTTGGTAAGATAGAACAATGTGGGATAGACAATACCACCACTAGGTGGATTCACAACTGGCTAACCAACCACACTGAGTGGGTAGTCCTCAATGGAACTACATTTACATGGAAGGAAACATGCAGTGGGGTACCTCAAGATTCTGTCTTCGGACCAGTACTTTTCAACATTTTCATAAATGATCCAGATGAGGGAATAGAAGGGGAACTCATTAAATTTGCAGGTGACACGAAGCAGGGAGGGGGGAGGGGAAGCTAACACTTTAGATGATAGACTCAAGATTTAGAAGGACCTTGACAGGCTTGAACAATGGGCCCTATCCAACAAAATGCAATTCAATGATGAGAAAACTAAGGTCCTATCCTTAGGCAATAATAACCAAAAGCACAGATATACAATAGGTAGTACATGGCTCAATAGTAGCCACTGTGAGAGAGATCTAGGGGCCCTAGTAGACTAGTACTTAAGTATGAGCCAGAAACATGCTGCATTCCTAGATTGCATGAACAGAAAGATAGTTTCAAGAATAAATGAAGCAATAATACCGCTTTATACTGCACTGGTGAGATAACACTTGGAATATTGAATCCAATTCTGGTCACTACAATACAAAAAGAGAGAGAGCAACAGAGAAGAGCAACAAAAATGATAAAGGGTCTGGAGGCTAAACCATGTGATGAATGATTGAAGGAACTAGGTATGCCTAATCTAACGAACAGAAGAAGTAGGGGTGATATGGTAATTGTCTTCCAGTACTTGGGCAGCTGTCGCAGAGAAGAGAGAGTTAATTTATTTTTCAAAGCACCTGAGGGCAGGACAAGAAGTAAGGGGTGGAAGAACATTAAAAAGAGATCCAACTAGAACTAAGGAGAAATTTCCTGAAAGTGAGAGCAATCAGTGGAACGGCTTGCTTTCGGAAGTTGTGGATGCTCCATCATTGGAGGTTTCCAAGAAGAGATTGGACAGCCATTTGTCCAGAATTGTATTAGATCTCCTACCATGGGCAGGAGGCTGGGCAAAAGACCGCCAAGGTTCTTGACAACCATATTATTCTATATTTTAAGAACAGCTGGCTACAATCTGATTTAAGAGATAGTCCTGACCCAAGTTTCACTGTTGGGAGTAACTATCTGATTTCCTATCCTGAAAACTTGTTCCTGTGCTTTCTTCTTGTATATAGAAAACCTGAACCCTTTTTTTAAATTGGTTGATGGATTGCCTAATAAAGCTTGATTGGGCTCTCTGAACTCCGGACTGAATCTTGACTACTCTTCCACGTGTCCTGTGGTAAATGAAACTTACCTTCAGAGACTCTAGTTCGTGTTACTTTGCTTCTCTGCTTAGCTTAGTTTTGCTTATCTTCATGTGTCTGTTTGACATCTGAAACAATGCCCTGATGTTACCTGAAATAGGAAGCACTCCCATTTGGGACTTTGAAATTTGAGCTGTTATATGTAGTTCTGTGCATGAGTTCTTGCTTATCTTTTGAGTACTTTATTGCTGAATATTACTTTATTACTAGCATTACTGAGCTTGTGATAGCATAAAAAGAATAATTTTGGAAAAATTGGACAGCTCCGGAATTACTATGCTGGATTGAAAATTGAAAATATGTGTTCATTTTCTCTCTGTAAACTAGTTCTTTACTGGCCTAATAAAAAGACTAAACATTTTCTGTGTGGTTACAATTAAACAATTTAATATGATTTTTTTTTCTATATTATAAAAATAGGTTTCTATTTTATTGTTGTGTTTGTGTTTTTTGGTTCTTTGTTGTCTTATTCTCTTTGTATATTAAAACAATAACATAATTAAAAATGAGGAAATAGCAGGGCTTTACAAATCAAATGACAGAAGATGGTTTACGATTGTTTTGGAAATATGCAAAACCATTCTGAGCAAGTCCCATTCCTCAGTTTGTGCCTTTCCTGGTAAAATTTGTTTTTCTTTTCTTTAGGTATCACTCCCAAATCAAAAATGGGTCATGGTATTTTGTCCAGAAATACAATAAACTTTTAGTATGAAATATCAAATCTGCAATAATATAAGCTTCTTCAGAGCATTATCTTCCAAATAACGTGGACTACTCCAGAATCTCTCAACTGGCATGGACAAGTAGGTTTTATCAAACTCTGTCCCCTTATAAGCATATAGTTCTTCAGAATAATTGCTGTAATGTTTAAGGTTAGAGCAATTATTTACTGAAATAATATCAGTATTAGGAATGGTTCAGAAAGGTTGTATTAACAGAATAACAGAGTTGGAAGGGACCTTGGAGGTCTTCTAGTCCAACCCCCTGCTTAGGCAGGAAACCCTACACCACTTCAGACAAATGGTTATCCAATCTCTTCTTAAAAACTTCCAGTGTTGGAGCATTCACAACTTCTGGAGGCAAGTTGTTCCACTGATTAATTGTTCTAACTGTCAGGAAATTTCTCCTTAGTTCTGAGTTGGTTTTCTCCTTGATTAGTTTCCACCCATTGCTTCTTGTCCTACCCTCAGGTGCTTTGGAGAATAGCTTGATTCCCTCTTCTTTGTGGCAGCCCCTGAGATATTGGAACACTGCTATCATGTCAACCCTAGTCTTTTTTTTCATCGAACTAGACATACCCAGTTCCAGCAACCGTTCTTTATATGTTTTAGCCTCCAGTCCCCTAATCATCTTTGTTGCTCTTCTCTGCACTTTTTCTAGAGTCTCAACATCTTTTTTACATCGTTGTCACCAAAACTGGATGCAGTATTCCAAGTGTGGCCTTACCAAGGCATTATAAAGTGGCATTAACACTTCACGTGATCTTGATTCAGATCCCTTTGGTCAGTATACTGAATCTCATGTAAGCCTTCTTGTTGTTCAATTATCTAACACTGACTAACTTTTCCTAGTGTAAAATTGGGCCAGCCTCAATAATAATAACTTAGTAAATGCATAAAACTCTATGTGTGCCATAAAGGAGGTTCAAGGCAATAAAGATAAAAAATGGTTAACTGCAAGATGCAGGGGATTGAATCTTAGATTTGGGGAAGAGATAAAAAAGCTCTTATTGCTTATGAAATCTGTAGACTCTAGATTATAGTTTAACTAGGTCAGTGCTAAAGGTTATGTAATGGGACAGGGCAAAGCATGGAGGAAAAAGAAACTAATATTGGTGACAAGGAAGAAAGTTACCTAAAAAATGAATATAAAATCCCCTCTTTGGGTGTGGTAGGGAGAGTGAGAAGGAAAGGATGTTTGAAACTAGCAGGGCATGATGTTCTGCCCTCTAATGACAGAAAGACTATTCATGAGAAAGAAATGGAAAAGAGAAGGCATGAGGTTTCATCTGAAGAATATCAGAGCAATCCTGTCAAATGATTCAACGTGGTGCATGAAGAACTGGGAGTTTCACTTTTGAGAGAAGCTGAGAAGCAGTTTGGAAAGCTAGGTTGAGAGAACTGAAGTTCCTACATCAAGCAGGATTGAAGTGGACTGAAGACATGGCCCATGAAGACAGAAGGGAACCGTCAACCACAGGAAACATGGCGGAAACAATGACTGCATTTTGAGGGCGTGGGGTACTAGGAGAGTAGGTTTAGTCAATAGCTTAGATGATTTATATATTTGATTTGTATACCACCTTTATTAGCCGGCTTTCATGCCTGCAGCAGGACTACAGGTAGTCCTCAACTTTTGACCACAATTGAGCCCAACATTTATGTTGCCAAGTGAGAAATTTGTTATGTGAGTTTTGCCCCATTTTACAACTTTCCTTGCCACATTCGTTAAGTGAATCACTGCAGTTGTTAAATTAGTAACATGGTTGTTAAGTGAATCTGATTTCCCCATTGACTTTGCTTGTCAGAAGGTTGCAAAAGGTGATCACATGATCCCGGGACACTGCAACTGTCATAAATGTGAATTAGTTGTCAAGCATCTGAATGTAAATCACGTGACCATGGGGATGCTCATTTCAGTGTTGTTGTAACTTTGAACAGTCACTAAGCAAACTGTTGTAAGTTGAGGACTATCTGTAGAACTCACAGTTGTGTAATTTCTAGGCCAGCACCTTAACCACTACACCAGACTGGCTCTCTATGATATGAGTTCTTATTATATTTAAGTGCTTGTATTTTATTTATTTATGTTTATTAAATAAATCTGTAAAGATGCCCATTTACCATAGGAACTCTGGGTGTTGAACAATGTTCCCTCTGACATTGGAAATCGCTGCGTGGCGATTTCCTGTCAGGTGCGCGGCCGCGCAGCAATGTTCCCTCTGATATTGAAAATCGCTGCGCGGCAGTTGGAAACTGCCGAGCGGCGATTCCCTGTCACATGCGCGGCCGCGCGGCCGCGTGGCCACGCAGCTTAGAGGGAACATTGGTGTTGAATGACTATAAGTTGCTTACAACAATTCTAAGTCATACAAGGGAATAGTTTACTTGATGTTGCATATCTTGACTGTTGCTAGACTGGCTTTTGCACAAAAATGGAAGAACAAAGAAACTCCCACAGAGGAAGAGATACTACATAAAATACTGTCTTGCGCTGAAATGGATAGGCTTACGATGGAATTGAAAGATAAGAACGAATCAGAATATTTTGAAATCTGGGATAAATTGTACCATTGGTGGGAATCGAGGAGGACTGTTGGGATTATGAATCAGTGATAAGCAGGAAAAGTATATATTCTTATGTTTAGCAAATAGTAAAAATGGATTTAGTACTGTATATAAAGTTTGTATATATTTATATAGAGATAAAGAATTGTATTCAGGAGGAGAAATAACCTGATGGAAATGTTTAAACTGGAATGTTACGTCATGTCCAATGTTTTTTTCTTTTTTAATTGTATTATAAATAAAAAAACTTTTTTTAAAAAAACAATTCTAAGTCATAGACTGAAAATAATTTTGCAAGAATAATTGAAGGGGTTCAGGTTGGGGAAGGCATATGGGGGGGACAGCACAAGCTGGGGGAGTGTGTGAGAGGGTGGAAACGGCCAGGAAGAGTGTGCAGAGGTTCCTTCTTCCCTGTTCCCTCTCTTCCCCCTTCCCCTCTCTTCTTTTTCCTTTCCAGGAAGCAGTAAGTGACTGCTGCTGACTGGGAGAGGAAGAGAAGGATTGTAAGGTAATCCAAAGAAAGCAATATATATCCGTCCGTTTCTTCATTTTACCACCAAGCCTCCAAGTAAAAGCTGGAGGCTGAGAAAAGGGGGTGGGAACTCTTTAATCCCTCTCCACTCTGCAGCCTATTCTGACCTTTTGCAACTGCTAAACATTTCTTCCCTCTAAATCAGGATCCCCAACCCCCGGGGCCACACAATCTGCAACTGGGCCACATGAGTGGCGGGCTGGTGTGTACACGCAGGCTTGCACAGCTCCACTTGCAATCAAGCTGTGTGTGCATGCACATGCTCGCCGACCCACCGCTCTTGGGAGTTGAACTGTGCATGCATATATGTGCTGGCCCGCCACTAACAGGAATCGAGTTGTGTGCGCATGCATGTGCGCCGGCCCGCAGCTCACGCGGCCTGGTTCCCCTCCCCCCCTCCCACCAGCCAGGCCATCAAGCCACAAAGTTGGGGACCACTGCTTTAAATCTCTTTAATAAAACTAAGCTATAAGGAATATTTTTTCCACTTTGGCTTGCCTGGCCAGCAAGGCAATGTGGAGAGAAACCTTTTTTCCTTTTCCTTTCCTTTTCTTATCCCTTCCCCCAAGAAATAGGACAAGAGTTCTGTTTTGAAAATCTTGTGTGAGTGTCTTGGTCAAATATGTTTTCCTGTCTGTAATTTGTTTGTCAGCGCTGCAAGGACAGTCCGGTAATCATTTAATCAGTCCTAACTTTAATCAGCTGGTTTCTTCAATTAATTCTTGGTTAATTTAGTCTTTTACTTATCACATGTGCTAATTAAGAGGAAGAAATTGCAAACCCACAACCCAGCAGAAGCTTGTTTCCAAAACTCCAGTGCTAAGTATATTAAAAGTAATGCTAGCCCCATTCTGCCTATTTGTAAACTGCATTATTAGAGATGAGTGGAATGCATGGATAAGTATTGCTGCCATGTTTACAGCTTTGATTTTCATAAATGTATACAGTAGTTTGCTTGTAAGAAAGTTAATGACTTACAACTGTATATAGAAAAGAGAATTTGAGAAAGGAATGTCATGTTTTAAAAGGAGTCAAAGGAATAGTCTAGATCAGGGCTGTCAAACTCGTGGCCCATGGGCCAGATGTGTCATGCGTTGGCCATGCCCATGCCCATGCCTGATTTAGCAAAGGAGAAAAAGTTGTGATACGTCATGTGACGCCACCATGACGAAGTGAGTTTGACACCCCTGGTTTAGATGACGAAGCAACGGAAAGCTTATACTGTATATGGTCAGTAATAAGGAAGTTTAAGAAATGTGATTCAGAAGATCTGAAGCTAGCATATGTTGCGTAGCAAAATTTAAGTGATTTTTGCAATCTAGTGGATGTATCCTTAATAATGCATTTGAAACTATAGTTGATGCTATATATGCTATAGTTGATGAGACTAGTTGATGCTAAATATGTGCTAAACTTGCCTTCTTTTCTCTTAAAGCCAAAGAAAATAAATAAATTTGTAATGAGAGCCAATTTGATCTAAGGAACCAAGCTAGAAAGTAGAAGAATGTGAGTTCAAGTCTTACCTTAGCCATGAAAGCTAGCTGGATGATTTTGGGCAAGTCATTTTCTCTCAACCGTAGGAAAAAGGCGCATTTTTGCTTTCCCAACTGTTATTGCCTAATCTGCTGTACTGTTGCCTAATCTGTGCTGCCTCCAAGACAAATTTGCCTTTCATCCTCTATCAATAATCACATCATTTACTTTACACAGAAATATTTCAGCATTGTTGATTCCATATGGGCCAGTAAGAAATAAAATGTAAAGGTGTGTGATCTTTTTTTTTTAATCTTTTACCTGTGTTTTACCTTTAAAAAAAATCCTAAATGGGTCATGAGAACACATTTACTGGGTTTCAAGTTTATTGTGTTTCATCTTTGTCCCTTAACATGGCATTTGGTAATGGTGAAAAGGGAGGAGGAAAAACAATATTTGATTAAGCCTCCATGGACAGGAATACTCTATCTGAAACATAAAAGAAAATGTTTCCAACTCTTGGCTTTGAAAGCAATACAAGTGACCAAGCTTTCTGTTCCTCAAGGTGTCCCTGTGCATGAGGTTGGGCCATAGCAACAAATTTATTTATTTGTATATTGCCTTCATTAATTTTAGAAAGACAGCAAACATATCCAATTTACCAGGGGTGGGTTCTATTTTTTTTACTACCGGTTCTGTGGGCATGGCTTATTTTGTGGGTGTGGCTTGATGGTCATGTGACAGTGGGCGTGGCTTCATGGTCATGTGATTGGGTGGGCATGGATTCGTGGTCATGTGACTCAGTGGGCGTGGCTTCGTGGTCATGTGACTCGGTGGGCGTGGCTTCGTGGTCATGTGACTGGGCAGGTGTAGCTCGCTGGTCATGTGACTGGGTGGGCATGGCCAAGTCAACGTCACTGACTTCTTTGCCCTAATGAATGACCTACAAAAAGAAGATATACAAAAAGGTAGTTTATTATTTTGTGCACTTACTTATTTACATAAGAATAAAATAAGTACACAAAACAATAAAAGAGCTACACAAGTACTTACAGAAGAACGATGAAAGTGTTGTCTGTCTTCAACGTCACTGACCACCGTCACCGTGCCCTAATGAATGACCTGCACAAAGAAGAGATACAGAAAGGAAGTTTTTAATTTCATGCACTTACACCTTACATAAGAATAACACACTGAAAGAGCTACACACAAGTACTTACTTGTCAAGTCTTTAGCTTTAAGATGTTTCCACATTGTTCTTTCATTGGCAGCCTCCTCAGTTGGAATTTTTTTGCTCTTGATTCTTTGATCATCGGCTGTGCGATGTGCTCTTAACCATTTTCTGAAGTGGTGTAGGGTTTCCTGCCTAAGCAGGGGGTTGGACTAGAAGACCTGCAAGGTCCCTTGCAANNNNAGTTTCCTTCCTTCCCTCCCTCCTTCTTCACTCTCTCCCTCCCTCTCTCTCTTTCTTTCTTTCTTTCTTTCTTTCTTTCTTTCTTTCTTTCTCTCTCTCTCTCTCTCTCTTTCTTTCTTTCTCTTTCCCTCTTTCCTTCCTTCATTATGATATTGTGTGTACTACTTTCCAAAGGCAAGAGCCGCTAGCTGGAATTGGTTCTTAACCCCAAACCAGGGTGGGCGGCGGAGGGGAATCCCAAAAGCACCCATTAAGAGACCCATGCAATGAAGCACGACCTCTCGCATGCCCGCGTTAAGCACCCCACATGCCCGTAACCCCATTCACACGTTCGGAAATGAATTCTCTCGCCTAGGAGGGTTTTTCCCCCCTCCCTTCTGTTTCCTGGCATCCGAAGGGGCTGCTTCTTTCCTCCCCTCCTCTACCTCTCTCCCCCCTACCCAAATGACAGGTCTGGTCTCCTTTCCCCACAAAAGATCTCTCTTGGACGAGGCGCAGCAACGGGGCAGAAGAGGCCAGTTTGGTGGCTCACCGTTCGGTGAAGAATGCCAATTCTGGTTTAAAATCTTCCAGAGACTCCCCGTTAGAAAGCTTTGGAGCGGGTCTCTCCAAAATCTCTCTGGCTCTCTGATCAGGTGGGGTGGGGAGGGGTGAGGGGTGTTTTGGCCAGATCTGGAGCGGGAAAGTTTTTGTGTGGTGCAAGGGACAAAGTTGCAGTCTTTGGGAAGGAGGGGGGGTGAGGGAGGGAAAGAGGAGCCGTGTTTTCTCTCTCTCCCCCCCTCTCTCCTTGCAGAAAAGGAAAAGATCGAAAATCGGGGAGCTAACAGGAAGTGAAAAGTATCTCCTTCTGTAGTCAAGGCAAGGCTGGGGGTTGCTTTAGTGCAATCTGACGCTGGGAAAGAGAGACTGGAGTCCCGATCGCTTTAATACCGGAGAGATCGGTGGAAGAAAGTGCGTTGAACTCAGGTTTCTTTCGGTGCGATAACTGGAGAGGGAGGAAGGTGAGGTTTCTGTGTGCGTGTTGTGTCTCTCTTTTCATTCTGCCTTGGGCAGCCAGAGACCTGGGCGGGGGACGCTAGTCGGTGATAGAAATGAAGAGGGAAGCGCTGGAAATTTGCGCTAGCTAGAAGGAGGCTGCTCAGATGCACAGAGCAATTTGGGTATAGGCAAAGTCTATGGCTTTACTGGCATTAGAGTTAGGAGAAGGGTAGAGGAAAGTGGCATTCCACTTTCCACAAAATAATTTTGCATACTGTTACAAATCAATAAGGTTAGCAGTAACTCCAGCCTCTCTTTTTTGCAATATCTTTCAAGCGTCAGCTCGGGGGCAACAGAAGGCGGCGGCAGCAGTAACTCACCTAGCGGGAGGAAATGTTTGGTGTCCATGTCCGCGATGTAACTCATGCCCAGCGGTGCGGGAAAGAGCCGAGGCGGCGAGAGGGCCTCGCTGCGGAGCCCACCAAGAGAATCGCCTGCCGAGCCAGAGGCACAGAGAGGCGGATCCCGGGGCTTTCTTTCTTTCTTTCTTTCTTTCTTTCTTTCTTTCTTTCTTCTTTCTTTCTTTCTTCTTTCTTTCTCTCTCTCTCTCTCTCTCTCTCTTTCTTTCTTGTCTCTCTCTTTCTTTTCTCTCTCTCTCTCTCCCTTCCTCTTTCTCTTTCTTTCTCTTTTTTTATTTGTCTCTTTCTTTCTTGTCTCTCTCTCGAAGGAGGAGGAGGCGAGGCAGGTCCTCTCAACATGGCCGGAGGGCTCACTCGGAGGGGATCCCCGTGGGGGTTTCATAACCATGACCAAAGACGACGCGCACCTCCGAGAAAGGGAGGGAATCCCATGAGAGGGGATCGGCAGCCGTGGCCAAAGCCTCCTTGGCTCCAGGTGCGCCTGGGTGACTGAGGAAAAGTGAACGAAGCAGGAGGTTAAGGGGGCGGCGGGGGGAGCCCAGCTCTGCTCAGCATCCCACTGGAAAGTTTCAGATCCCCTTCCCGTTCTTCCCTCCGCCGTTGCTGGAGGCAGCCGAGGTGGCGGAATCCGCAATCCTCATCGCTGGAAGCAGCACCAGCAGCGGCAGCGGCATCTCCCCTGTCTCGAGTTGGCTGCTCAAGTGCACCGTCCGCCCACGCCACACCTGCCTTTGATCAGCATTCCCGGGAAGGCAGCGGAGCAGGGGTGGGTTCCGGATTCAGATATTGCCGGTTCACTCACAGACGCACCATGCGGGCGCGGGCGCGTTGCACGTGTGCATGCGCAGTACTTAAAAAAAGCTGCTGCGTATGCGCAGAAGCAAAAAACAAAAACGAAAGAACCAGCTCGGGGGCGTGGCAGGCCTGGGTCGCTGCCGGTTCCAGCGTTCTATAGAACCGGTCCGAACCGGTAGGAACCCACCTCTGCAATTTACCTTCCTGCTCCTATTTTCCCCACAGCAACTCTGTGAGATTAGGCTGATAGAGAATGATTTGCCCAAAGTCATCAAGCTAGCTTTCATGGCTAAGGCAGGACTTGAACTCCTAGTGTCCAGCTTTCTAGTCTGGTGTCTTAACCACTACCCCAGACTTGCTCTCTTATAAGTTATTAGTTTGCTGACCACTCTGCTGCTCATTAGGGTACCTCCCTCCCTGATCATCTTGACCGTCTTGCCAGCCTGGCAGTTTGGGCTGATATCCTTATGATTTGGGTTTAATCTATTGGTTTAATGTATTGTTTTCTCTTATTTGTAAGCAGTTGGGAATCTGATTATATTGCAGTATGGTAGAAATCTCATAAAATAATTACGCAGATTACTCAAAGCGGTGAACATATCCAAGTCACCTTCCTCCTCCTATTTTCCACACAACAACTCTGTGTGATGGAGAACTGTTGCAGGAATTGCATATGCCTAGTTTAATGAAAAGAATGACTAGGAATGATATGATTCCATTATTTAAGGGGCTGCCACAAAGAAAAGGGGGTCAACCTACTGTATTCTCCGAAGCACCTGAAGGCAGGACAATAATGATGGACACTAATCAAGGAGTGAAGCAACCTGGAATTAAGGACAAATTTCCTGACAGAACAATTAACCAATGGAACAACTTGCCTTCAAAAATTGTGGGTGCTCCAACACTGGAGGTTTTAAAGAAGAGATTGGACAATCATTTGTCTGAAATGGTATAGGGTTCTTGCTTGAGCAGGGGTTGAACTAGATTCTAGAAGACCTCCAAGATCCCTTCCAACTCTGTTATTCTGTTAAATAACACAAATTGTGAATAGATTGATGAGAATTGTTTCAGACAATGAAAGAGAATTGTTCTAGGGCTTAATTTGAGAAGGGCTCCTCTGTTCTACAGAGAGATGTCCATTCTGTTATTCAAAGCATTTTGACGTGCGTGAAGCATCTCTCCTCCAAGCGGAAGAGAGCGGGAATGATCCGTTTCAAACCCTGGAAACGTTCTCGAGAATTCAGTCTCCCCTCAGTGAACTATACTCCGGCGTCACTCGCTCTCCTCTCCTACCTGGAGCAGCTCAAGGAGCCGGAGAGCATCGGGCTTTTCCTAATCAGCCAAACTAAAGACTGAGGCGGAAAGTCAGCATAACTGGGCTCCTCCAACCGGAGAAACCCGCTCAGTCTCGGCTGGAGACCTGTTTGGCCAGGAAAAAGAGCAGGCGACCCGAAGGGTGCAGTTTGATAGATTGGAAAAATGGAGCCGATCGTCTCTGATTTATTAAAGGAATGTATTAATGGGATTCTTCGTCACCTCCCGCTCTTTCCCCGGGGAAGCGACATTTGGAAGGTTCCCTGGCGGCTGGCCAGCCGTGCACTTGACGGTGAGTTAACATATTTCAAGCATGTATTATTTCATTGCCCCTTCCGCCAAAAAGCTCCTTGCGTGGCTTACGGGTAAAAAAAAAAAGGCTTACAGTTACAAATAGAAGCAGATCGCGGGGCTGTTTTATTTATTTACAGCTGTTATTCCCCGCGCGCTTAATTTGGGATTGAAATCCAGTCCACGCGGGATTTGATGTGTCCGGATTCGCTTTTCCTGGCGGCAATCCTGGCATATTTATTTAACTGCACTGAACTTAATCGGGTTTATTTCCGAATAAATGTCCGTACATAAATAAAAGCGTTTATTTATGATTGAAATTTCAAAAAACCAGAATGGTATATTATTAGCCAAGGATCTTGTTGTAGATCTTTGGTAGGATTAGCTGCGTTTTATAGCTACTGCAGAAACCTCAGCTACGTTTCACGTTGTTCTCTAATGCAGTCTTCAGCGCCAACCAGTCTTCTGCGTCGTCAAAGCCTCATTTAATGCCTAAAGCTCATTCGCTTTTGCTTTTGCTTCTGCTTCTGCTTCGTAGAGCCTTACGTGTTTTCCGCTGGGATAGAAAATTGAGCCCCGTTTCGGACTGACATTGAGTCCGAGTCGGGGGAATAACATCGGTTTCATAGGGAGCCACTGAGCATGTTCTATTCGTGTTAGAATAGAATAGAATAGAATTCTTTATTGGCCAAGTCTGATTGGACACACAAGGAATTTGTCTTTGGTGCATATGCTCTCAGTGTTAGGCTGGCTGCTTGTTTCACAAGGATAATTCTTGAATTTTCAAAATCAAAATATTGTTCTTTCCTCCTCATACATTTTACCGAAAGAAAAGTGGTACACCTTTACGGGATAGGCAGAAACAGAGCCCATTGCTAAGAGAGCGCCCAAGTAAGGGCAAGGCAGGGCGTCAATCTCCCCTCCTGAGCATGCCCGGAGTTGAGCCGAGCATGCTCGGACGATTCCCGGCGGCCCTCCTAAGGTTGTTGCCAGGGAGAGAAGGAAGCGGAGCTCGGTTTTCCCGCCCGAGACCGCGGCAGTGGCGGTGGCAATGGAGAGCAATGGGGTAATGTCGCTAACTGGGTCAGGGGAGAAGGCTGGGTCACGTCCCAAGGTGGAGATTCCTAGTTTGTGATATCTTAGGGTTGATTTTGGGTCTTAGAAAGGTCCTGGGGCTCAACCCTCCCCCGCAGTTATATTCTTTACATAGCGCCCTCCCCCCCCCCGAAAAAACAGCTTGCACTTTTCTATATGATGGTTACATGATTGCTCAGGATTGACGGCGATGAAGGAAAAATGCTAATTTGCAGTCTGAAAAGCAGAATGCTTCTAAGTATGTCTAGAGTGCCTTTTCCTTTGCCACTGAGCATGCCTTTGTCCACGAACGGAGTCTTTTTATTTCTGCTAGTAACGATTGCTTATTAATATAAGGCCCTGTTGAAGATGGGATTCAAGTAAAG
The DNA here is from genome assembly GCA_003457575.1 of Thermophis baileyi. Lineage (NCBI taxonomy): Eukaryota > Metazoa > Chordata > Lepidosauria > Squamata > Dipsadidae > Thermophis > Thermophis baileyi. The sequence continues at coordinate 4,911,391 of QLTV01012194.1, forward strand.
GACTTTTTAGCTGATTCAGTTTTTGGGTAGGAATATTTGTTGGCTTATAACCCTGTGAGGAGTGTGATATGAAAGTTTTTTTTACTAGCAAGTGCTGTTTCCAGATTATAATTTGAACTGGGGGCCACCAATATGTAAACTGGGAGTAGAAAGATTTAGATTTGCAATAGATAAAAATATTTTGTTGATTATAGTGTATATTTTCCTCACTACAGATATTAATTTCAGTTTTCATTGAGAGGTCAGAAACAGAAAATGCAGCTTCCAAATTATTTGGTTTTTTTTATACATGTTCCCAGTTTTATATTGTTTTTACATTCTTGACCTTATGGCATGTCTATGAGGGGAATTTCAATGTAAAAATAATAGTTCTTGGCAACGGGCATGTATTTAGGATAATTGCAGTGTCCTGGGATGTGGTCTCCATTTGTGACCTTCCCAGATGTTCCAATCAGCAAAGTCAATGGGAGAAGCGTGATTTGCTTATCATATTGTAAGTAAGCCTCCCAAAGTTGCTATATGAGTGAGGGGGGGGCATAAAAATTTAATAAATAAATAAAAAATAATAACCAAGGCAAAAAAGATTGTAAAATAGGACATGACTCACTTAAAAACCACCTTGCTTAATTATGGAAATTCTGGGCCTAATTGCGGTCATAAGTCAAGGATTTAGATTTATCTGAGACGCTCATCCCATAGTGACTAGCCGTATCTTATATATCTTCACACTGCACAACCTTACAACCTTTTCAAAGTGTAAGTTCTTGTTCATCTGAAGTTTAGGGATATGTAATTGCATCTAGTAGAAAAGAACGCTCTTTGGTGTGAGACAGTTCTCATAATTCTAATCTATGGAATCTACTTTTGGTATCCTGCGATTATAGCATGCCATATGAAAAGTGAAAGGTAAAATACTGTCTGCTAAGAAGTTCCCCTCTAGAGTTATGTATATGAATACTTTATTTGTTACTCTTTTTTACTTATTTGTAATTTGGTCTTTAATTTTAAGTTTATTTATCTTTGTAAGCCATTGAGAATTATATTTAATTGTGGGATATACATCTGATTAATAAATAAATATAAATAATTTGTATAGTAATTCTATACCTAATAATCCAAAGTAGGATACCCCTGTCTTTTAATATCACTCTCTCCATTTATTTTTCTGCTTTTTAGTTTTGTAATAAATAATCATCTAATGCGGGGCTGTCAAACTCCCAGCCGGAGGGCCGGATGCGTTACGCGCTGGCCACACCCACACCCAGTTTAGCGAAGGGGAAGTCCTGACACGTCACGTGATGCTGCCATGATGACATGAGTTTGACACCCCTGATCTAATGCATTTGGTGATGAAGTTAAGGCCTACAGTTTCAAATATAATCTGGAAAAAATTGTAAACTAGTATGCTGCTGTGTGATTGTGCAAATCCTGAAATAGCTTTATTAGACAATACATTAATTGTAATTATAACACTTGGCTAAAAGAGCCACATGGTATCTTTATAGCCTTAGATTAAGAAAACTAAAGGGGGTTGTTTTTCTCTTCTTAAAACATTGAATCAGCATAGAGTATATTATTTATTTGTAAAATGTATTTGCTGCCTATCTCATCGTGGGGCTACTCTAGGTGGCTTACAATAATAAAAAGAAAAACTGAAAAAGCATGTAAACAGAAGTAAAATAATAGAGTAAACAATGACAAAGGAACACATTGAGAATAAATTAACTGAAAATATCAACTTTAGCATTCATATGTTATTCATGACTAGGCAGAGTTCTTTTTAATATGATTAAGATTGAAATAGAGATCTATACTTAATTGTTAGAAAGATAATGAAGTGTGTCTGTCCAACTTGAATGGCAAGGAGAGTAATCTGTTTACAATGTGGAACTTAGGTAGTTTTACAAGATTTTTACTTTGAATAGTTGATTTTCATGCCATATCACAGCCATCTTGTGAAATGGCCCTTGTTTTAGAAGCATTCTGCTGTCCGGCTAGAAAAACACGAGATAAAGGCAACAAATGAATTTCAACTTTCTCTGGATCTTGTCCACAATTCCTTAAAATGTGCCAGGATACGTCTAACTTTGATGCATTTTTCTGTGCCAGGTTACGTCTAACTTTGATGAGTTTCTGATTCACAGGATTTTATTTAAAACTCTACTATATTTTGATAGTTATATATTGCTAACTAACAAGCATATTTATCTAGAAACTTTATCTTATGTGACTTATTTTAGGAAATGAACTATATGTCCGATCTTGCTTCTGGGGAAGCAGAAAAATTTTGTTGCATTATTCAATCATGTGATTCAAGTTTTGTAAAAGATCATCTTGGAACAGAATCATCCAGTCAACTTGAAAAGTATTTATTAAATGAATCAATAGACAAATCAGATATGCATGTAAGTAATGTTATTATTGCAGTGTTCACTTGGAAACTGGCTATCTAAGTGTTCAAATAGTATTTCTTTATATTTATATTTATATTGATTAAAGCTTTTACATATCTATACTTATTTCAGCTTGATAGATGTATAAGTGATAGATGTATAACTGTATATCTAGTAATAAAATAACTTATCAGTGATACTTAGAACCCTATCTAAGTTTGTACATACATTCAAGTGTGTTAAAATGGACATAATAAATGTTGCACTAATTGGTGTGATATAAACCGAGCTAATAATACTATATAGTTGTAATTGTTTGAGTGGGATGAGCATCATTGGCAATTTCCTAAGCTTAACACATTAATTAAAGTTTCGAATGAATGTGATTAGAACCAAATGCATATTCACCAACTAATCAAGTGGTTTTACTATATTTAAGAGGCCCTGAAGACTATTCTGTGATCATATAGAAACTCTGCCCTGCCTCATTGTCTGTCACTTGATTTTTCACAGATCTGTCCATGTACATTTTTAAAAAGGCAAAAAAAGCAATTGGAAATATTGTCAGCAGTGTGCCATGTCCCTGTAAAATAAACAAAAAGGGACCTATTTAATCAGTTCCTGGGACAATTCAGGAAGTTCAGGAAGAAGTCAGCATGACTCACTAGGAAGCTTGAAAGTTAAGATCCCTTCCTTCTAGAAATGGAAAATGTATCATAAGAAAGAAATAAAAAGGGAAGGGAAAACGATAATGTGATAATAAAGAATTCCAAAACTATAAGCTAATTATAGGACAATATGGCAAAAAGAAAAACTAAAAAGGTATAATGAAGATTTTGAAAAGATGTATTTGAAGCAATAAATCAGCCGGTACCATTAGATTACAAAAAAGTAAAAAGAAGATCAAAGAGGATATGGCAATTACAGAAAAACTGAATTAATTTACTGTCAAAGATAAGGCCAGACGTGTGTAATGTAATCTGTGGATGACGTTGGGGGACAAGAAAAAGAAATGCCACCTGTAGGACGATCAGACGAGAGGGAGGAGCCTGCAGTCACTTAATGGTCAGAGAAAGTATCTTAGAAAGAGCCTGACCTAACTGATCAGACAGCTAAAAGTGGTTGCAAGGAGGTTTGTACCTTCAGGCTTGTAAAAGTTTGCTAATGTAGCCTTATAATAAAGTAGATCTAGCTCATCTAGTTGTGTTTCCTATCTGGCTTGCCTGGAAGGGCTGACATCCAAGTCTGAAGATTTATTTATTTATTTTATTAAAATCTAAGTCGGATATAGAAGATAATTTTTTTCTCCAGAGTTGTCTTGAAAGCAATAAAGTGTACATATATTTATAACAATATAAATAATACCTTTGGATTTTAAAACAAACTTATTGTTGTATTTCCTTCCTTTTATCCTATCAGTACAGAAATTATAGAAATATAGCAGTTTTCTTCTATTGGTATCTTGAATCTTGATATAATAATAATTTTAGTTATAGCAATTTTACAACTAGCCACCTATTATGACTTAAGATAAACGGTTCAGTAAATCTATATGTCTTTAGTGATATGCTGTTCTTGGTTAAATACTCTTATTAAATATTGGTCTTGGTTAAACATACTTAATAAGTTGTGTCAGGAGGAAGAGAGGGAAGTATCAGCACCTCAGACTCTCATAATTTTGATATAAATTTTGCTTTAGGAAATCGGGTGTGGGGATGGAAGAAGAAAAATAAAGAGTGAAGTAAAATCAATATTTTATAAGCCCGCAGAAAGTGAAGAGGTTGAATCGCTGAAGGAAAACTGCATCTCATACAACAGATTTATGAATAAACATCGGAGCAGGATGAGAGAACTCTTGCCGTCCTTAAAGGAGAAACCCCAGGAAGAAAGCCTGAACACAAGTGAAACAAAATGGTATGCTTTGAGATTGGTGGTAAAATGGGTTTTAGGGCATATCCTATAACTCAGATATTTTTCTTTAGAATGTATTTGGTTTTTATCATTATTATTATACCTATCACGCCAAGAATATCCTGCCTATATATAGATTGTGGAAAGCTGGATTAAAGGTTGAGCCAAAGCTTTAGAAAATCCTGTAGGTATTTTTTTTCTCCAGAGTTGTCTTGAAAGCAATAAAGTGTACATATATTTATAACAATATAAATAATACCTTTGGATTTTAAAACAAACTATTGTTGAATACTGTTAGATCTTAAAACTCATTTTGACAAAATCTTTTTCATTCCCTTTCTCTTAAATACTAAAAGAAATGTTGGATAGATTATCCTTGAGCATGTCATACTTGTGGGAGAAGAGCTTGAAGATTCTGTATCTACTGGAAACACAATATGTGGTTGGTTGGTTGTAGGTGTACAGATTCAGGATTTCCTTTTTTTTAATACCATTGCAATGTAGTTTAAAATCATATTGATCCATGAGAAAAAAATGCATAAATGTGTAAATCTTGGTGTCATTTATTACTAGCAAACACAGTCAGTTTACAAACTCCGGTATGAGTCTGGTTTGAAATGTACACAAAAAGCTGACACAAATGACAATTTAGGATTTTTTTCTTTCTTTTTGTTTATCCCAGTCCTTATTTGTAACACTGAGTTTTACAGAGCTTGAAAATGTGTTTTTTGTGTGTGTTTCTTTTCCTAAATAGGAGATTACCATCTACAGATTTGAGTTTTCCTAGGCTGACTAAATGATTAGATGACTCTTAAAAAGAACATTATATCCAGAATTTCGTTGGAAACCTAGTTTGTTAAGATTAAATTCCTTCAATTTATATGGCCATCCATCTTACATTTGTGATTTGGTGGCTCACAATTAAAACATACCACCAAAAAACCAAAACATAAAATAGCTGTATAAGCATGACAAAACATTAAATCAGTTGGAACAATTAAATCATAGTCACAATCACTAGGAGAGCACAATTGATTCAAGAACAGTGCAGTCATTTTATGGGCTCCACATTGCTATTTGATTCCCAGACCAGATGGAATAGCCCAGAGCTGTCAAACTTGCGGCCCGCGGGCCAGATGCATCACACGACGGCCATGCCCACGCCCGGTTTAGCGAAGGGGGAAAAAGTTGTGATATGTCATGTGATGCCGTGACGACGCGAGTTTGACACCCCTGGAATAGCCATATCTTCAGACCCTTCCAGCAGGCTTTCGGGGCTGGGCCCATCTTGAGTTTGGGTGGTGAGGGGAATGATGTTCCATAGGGCAGGTGCAGCATTACAAAGGACCCTCCTGGGTCCTAGCAGGTGACATTATCTAGTGGACAGAACCTGTAATACGCCCCATCTGATGGACCTGTTGGGATGTGTAGAAGTGACTGCGAAGAAGCAGTCCTTCAGATAACGTCAAATTATTATTATTGTAAAACATTAAAAAACCAGCTTGGTTTAGTAGTTAAGATGCCAGGCTAGAAGTCAGGAGCCTGTGAATTTTAGTCCCTGCCTTACGTTGCCTTAGGCATGAAAGCTGGCTCAGTGACTTCAGGCCAGTCACTCTTTTTTCAGCCCAACTCACCTCACAGGGTTGTTGTTGTTGTTGTAAAAATAGGAAATAGGAGGAGGAAGAAATATTAAGCATGTCTGTCACCTTGAGTTATTTATAAAAATAATAAAGGCAGGATACAAATAAATAAACAAATCCTTTTATTTCAAAAAGTACAAGCAGCCTAAGATGACTGCTCTACTTAGAATATACCACATCATCCTATATGATATCATATAGAAAATAACAAAATGAAAGTTGCATTCATGTTATTAAAGCTCACATCAGAGGTGGTTTCCTACCGGTTCGGACCGACTCTATAGAACCGTTAGTAACGTGGTTGCCTGGGTCGCTAGAACTGGCAGCGACCCAGGCCTTCCACGCCCCTGAGCCGGTTCTCTTGGCGCCATAGGTGCCACCATCTTGTTTTTTGAATGGATTCAGACATCACTGCAGTTCTTTTTTGGCTTTGTGTTTCTTTTTTGGCTTTGTGTTACAAGCTCCAGTCACAGATCTTATAAACAGGTTTATACCAAGACTGCAAAGTGCTTATATATATTCATGCAGTCAAGGAGAGTATCGGGAGAAGAATAAAGTAATGCTCCCCAGCCATTTCCTGGCCTCCTGCTTCTTCTTAAAGTTTGTCAGTCTTTACTCTGTAATGTGAGCGCTTTTAGCTCTTCCTCAATGCTTTGCCCTTGACTTACCATTTAATACGCTGCAATATATTCAATAAACCATGGTTAAGCATGTATGAGCAATGTTTTAATTAATATAAATAAAGGGTTGAATAAACAGTTTTTGTATATTTTATAATACAGAATGCATTTCTGTTTGCATTGTTTTTATGATTAGGTCGTGGGAAGATGCTTTCAAAGATAAAGTTGCTTTTCAGGAAATGCTTCATGAGGCAGAGCTGGCAGTTAACTCGGCAGAAATGTTTTTGCCATCGTTTAAAGAAAGTCTTGTTAGAATTACAAAAGTAAGTTCAGTTAGTTATCTATAAACACTGCTAAATCAGGTGAACTGCAGATCATAAGAATTATGAGCAGAATTGTGATCATGGAAATGGATTTTTTTCCCTTTGTCTACTATCCTCTGGCTAAATTTGGAAAGGCAAGAGATCTTTCAGTGTTCAGTTCAGCACAAGAGACTGCAAAAAAAAAAAAAATGAAGTTTGGGTTGGGTTTTAAAAAATACTTGGATAAGTTTATGATTCATTACTTTCTGATAAGTCAATACAAATATTGAACATTATTGACATTGCTTCAGATTATCAGTTCATATCTGATTTGAAGTTTAATATTGCTAAAGGTTTTTTTAATGCTGCAGTAGTCATATGCATTGTAGCAAGCTGTTCTTCTATTTGAATAATATTACCTGTAAATTACCTGTATTTCAAGATGGGTTGTTTTAAAATAATAATGTTAACAGTAAAACTGACATTAAAAACTGAAGAGTTTTTGGAGAGCCATTTAACCAATTTTTATTTTTTTAGGCTTGTTGTATTTCTGCTTCTGATGAAATGACAATTTCTATGCAAGAGGACTTACTGATAAAGGAGCTAGAAGCTATCCAAAAAATGAAGGAATTGTTAAGCTGGCTATTAAGGTCAAGCAAGGAAAAAGAAGTAAGAAGAATGTAAATTATTGTGACCAAGTATAGCATGAATTAAAAGGGAATTAAATGTTTGTAACTCTTGATTTAGGATTTCAAAGGGAAGTTGTGCATTCACAGAAAAATGTAACATAGATACCGAGTTTTCTGTACCTGTCTATTACTTATCAGAGTAATGATGTTTTCAGGTTTAGTAATCTGTCCCTAAATTTCTGTTGCTTTGCATATCTGAAGAAGCCACTCAATGACAGAGTAATTTAGGAATGGCTTATTAGCTCAATTTGTAAATAAACATACCATCCTGGCAGATCTGTCAGATGGCTCATCCAGATGATCAAGAACATTAAGCAGAAGTATTTGCTTTCTTGAAATAAATCTACTTACGTTATGCCCCTCACCAAAGGGGGGGGGGAATTCCTGGATATTCTTCTAGCAAAACAGCCGTTTGTAGACAAAATAGGTACTTTATTGTGTCATGCATTAGATTTTTGCTTTTAAATATTGTGTGCTTCCAATCCCTCAAGGGAAAAAAATTCAGAGTTCATAAATAAGTTACCCTTTATTGCCTGAATAAGAAAAAATGAATGCAAAAGAAGTTATTAACAGAAGATAGATTTTTAGTAGTTGTCCCAAAGGTGCTTTTTCAAAAGGCAACTGGACTTTGCTTTTCCTTGAAAAAGCACCTTTGGGACAACCATGACCTAGATGACTGAGACATTTTTGGTAGTTCTGTTTTTATGAGTTCTGTAGCTGTATTTAGCATTTGGTAGTGGGAGTAAGTTTTGCTTTGTTCTTTGTTCTCTAAATTATGTATAAATATAGCACATATTTATATATTTACTAGAAATGGGTGATCATTCACTTTCCAGATGTAGCAAAATATCCAGCGTTCTTTGTTACCGGCTATGCTGGAATTGTAACGTTCAGAGCATCTGAAGGATTGCATGTTCCCTACTCTTTTAGGAAGATGAAGAATTTGATACTTCAGGAGCCATATCAAACTATTATGTTGTATGTGTTTTTAAATGACAATGAAGCAATTTGACTCAATTTCTATTATTTTTAGATTATCGGCAAAGAGACAAAAGATTTGGATCAGACTTTATCAGAAAGTGAAATGGATGTTGAAGTAAGTTCTTTTTTCTGCTACATCTTCCTCTCATCAAGGGTAACATCTCCATTGAATATATACTCAGCACCTGCTAAGAGAAGAAAAAAGGATAACAACTTTATGCTTTGATTGTTACTTCTGATAGTATATTTTCCAACTAACTAATTTTATTAAAAGGCATGAGCTGTAGCTCACTTTACCAGATGCAAAGGTAATTTTTCTTTTATTAAATTGGCTAATCAGAAAAGGTGCTACCAAACTCCTGATTTTCTGCCACCATAGACCAGGGGTGTCAAACTCGTGGCCCACAGGCCGGATGCGTCACGTGCTGGCCACGCCCACTCCCGGTTCAGCAAAGGGGGGAAAAGTCGTGATACATCACGTGACGACAACATGATGACGCGAGTTTGACACCCCTGCCATGGACTAACACTGCTCTCCTTCTACAATCCCTTTGTTACATATAATTGTACAAAATTATTTAGCAAAAATACATGAACATAATGCAGAAAACGTGAAACAAAAGGTACAGTCTTGAGTCAGGGAAGCTTTTAGAGAAACATTGTGCAACCAGGTTATCCTAGAGACTGCCTGCTTACTTAGGCACTTAGGTATAAGGAAATGGCTGAAGGCAGGTTGGAATATTGGCCTCTGGCTGGGTGCATATGCATTTCTGATAAAACTTTGTCATATTGTTACTAAATTATTATTCAGAGTAATACAAGGAGGAAATGATTAAATATATGAAGAGTCATATTGTTTGTTTTTAATAGTTTTAAAGGTCCTATGCAACAATTCCAGATCTTTTGTTCATTGACTGCCGTTGGTAGAATTCTCTTGATATCTGTTATATTTTCAGTAGCTCCCCCCCTCTCCCTCTGTGTGTGTGTGTGTGTATGCATGCATGCAGTGGCCCGTGTGTGCATGCTTGCAGGCATGTGCCCATGTTTTTGAGTCAGTTTTGACTATTGGCAACTGCCTGGGCAAATTACTGCGGGTTCCCCCCCCCCCAAGGGTTTTTAGAAGTGGCTTGCCATTGCCTCACTTCTAGGACTGAGAAAGTGTGGCTGGCCCAAGGACACTTAGCTAACGTCATGCCCAATGCAGGGCTAGAACTCCTGGTGGCCTGGTCTCTAGTCTGGTGCCTAAACCACTACACTAAACTGGCTCATTTTCAGTACTTGGGAGGGATGGGGGGATCAAGCACACTTAAGTAATAAATGTTGGCTACTTGGTATGCGAATGACTCCTAGACATTATGCCTACTAGTAAGGATAGAATTCATCTAAAAATAACAATCTCATAAACTTTTCCTGATACTGGGTCTTTTTTCTCCTTGTGTCTGAAGAGCCTCAGAAATGAAGTTATTCAACAAGAGAAGCATATTTTAGAGCTTTCAGTTCAGCTTCAGCAAGAAAAAGTAAGTTAACATGTTTCTTCAAAGCATACTTTAAAAAAAAATGTTTGTATTCATATAACAAGATGTGCCTGGCTATAAGATTATATGATAATCCCATTGCTTTTGGAATATTTTGGCTTCAGGATGTATTTGCCTGTTTTAAACTTCAATCCCATATCTGGAAATATACTATACTGAACTGAATTTCCAGCTATATGGGAACATAAGAGTTATATTTGAATGCATATACTGCTGTATTTTATTATCTATCCATTATTTATCTAAAATTTATCAAGTAAGAATTTATGCTGATTTAATGTTTATAAACGATTGGTGTAATTTTTTTTCTTGTACTCTACATTTTTACTAACATTTCTTGTGATATTTTTATTAAAGTTTCAAACAGTCTTTATTTCTCTACTCCTGCATTTAGGGTTAGGGTTAGGGCTGCTTTGCATTTGGCTGCTTTGAGAATTCATTTGGAAGTAAAAATGGAATAAAATCATAAAAATAAAAATTAGGTTTATCTGAATGGGCTAGCAACAATTTCTGGAATTTTCCACATTATATTACGTCTAGCACTTCTGTTCATTTCAGAAAGTGCACATTAGTTTGTGAAGTGGTTGATTGACTACATCATAGAAGCAAAAATACTCCTTAGTCGAGTCAAAAATTTACCATGACCCCTAATTCATTTTCAAGCCATCTTTATCATAAATGCTAAAATTGCTAACCAATATGACTACTGTCTTGCAAATAAAAGGCTCAAGACAAGGAAGGTTTATTTCCTTTTTAATTACTATTTTTCTTTTCCTGAGCTTCGTACTTTTCCCTGTGCTTTTTTTTTTCCTTCTGAAAGAAAAATTCCAGCAATGCACTATGGAAGATGAGGGTTGAAACGTTTCAACCACAAGTGACTAGGAAAAGTATGAAGCCATTTATTGCTGGAAAAAGTAGGGCATTTAGAGAAAATAAAATAGTAATTTAGAAAAGACTTCACCCTGTTTACCTGTTTTTAGATATGGTGGCAACATGGTAAAGCTCCACAATACTAGAAAATCATCACAGAAAGAAACACATTTTGAAACTCATCATCCTGTTTCATCCTGAGATATTTTATTATATTTTGTTAACCCACAGATTCATTCAGAATATACAGATTTGGCATTGTATGTGTTAATGGCTACAAGGCTTTTCTATGTTTTTTGTTGAAAAATATCTTTCATCCGCTCTATGGAAGAATGTGTAACTAAATTGTCTGGAATAACTTCATGTTAAAAAAGTAAATCTGATGTTGAATTCAATTCTATTAGGAAACCATTTTTAGACTATAGTTTTATACATGAAATTTGGAGTTTGGCTTTATATATATTGATTTGTCATACTATATAATCTATATATTATTTATTTATTTATTTATTTATTTATTTATTTATTTATTGTCAAGCATATATAAGATTAGAGTAAAAGTATAAACATGTATACATGAGATGGTTATGAGTACATGGGAACATTAGGACAGGGACAGTAGGCACATTGGTGCGCTTATGCACGCCCCTTACAGACCTCTTAGGAATGGGGTGAGGTCATCAGTAGACAGTCTAAGGTTAAAGTTTTGGGGATTTGGGGAAGAAACCACAGAGTCGGGTAGTGTATTCCAGGCATTGACCACTCTTGCTCTGAAGTCGTATTTTCTAATCGCGTTTGGAGCGGTTTACTTTGAGTTTGTATCTATTGTTTGCCCATGTACTATTGTGGTTGAAGTTGAAGTAGTCGTTTACAAGTAGGACGTTATAGCAGATAATTTTGTGTACTATGCTTTG
>QLTV01012194.1:4923394-4956103 GCA_003457575.1 Thermophis baileyi
TGTTCCACAGGGAGGGGGCCACCTTGGAAAAGGCCCTTGTTCTTAGTCCTACTAGATCAGCGGTTCTCAACCTGTGGGTCGCGACCCCTTTGGGGGTCGAACGACCATTTCACAGGGGTCGCCGCGCGCGTTAGCCCGCCATCTTGGTGCCACCGTCACTGCAGGGGTGAAATGCTCCTGGTTCGGCCGTGCCTGCGGGTCGCCGGATAGCCGGTAGCGACACAAGCGAGAGACTTCGCCCACCCGCCCGGACGCCGCCATTTGGGTTCTTTTACCCTCTGCGCATGCGCAGAATGCTTTGCGCATGCGCAGAGGGTAAAAGAACCCAAATGGTGCCGTCCAGGCGAAGTCTGCCACTTCCGACACTATCAGCTTTCCGGCGACCCGCAGGCAAGCCCGAACCGGGAGAATTTCGCCCCTGGTGCCACGCCCCCTTTGTCACCTCATCCCGTGCGGGGAGGGGGCGGGGAGGGGCTCGCGGCGGCGGGGGGGTCGCGGTGGCAGCGGGGGGGTCGCGGCATTAGAAAGGTTGAGAACCACTGCTCTTAAGGCATTGTTTATCATCCATAATCACTCACTCTTTTTAATAATTCCATTTCTGTTAACCAAATACCTTTAAAGTTTAATAGAGATATGCTTGAATGGATACGAACTCTCTCACAATATAAGATATTAATGATGTATTAAAATATATTAATCATATGATATTTTAATTTGTTATATATTTGCCTATATTCGACTTTATATTTGGTTTTAATCTGCATTATCTATTTCTATATTTTTAAAAACTTATAATTTTTTGTCTTTTAAAAAAGTATATATAGTTTGTAAATTAAAATATCTCTGGTTTCAAATAGTTGGAACACTTGTTTCATTATTCATATAGTTCTGCTGGCAATATAAGCATTTAAACTGGATTAGTACAAGGATAGGAAGCACATACACACTGAATTAAAACTTTAGCATATTTTGCAGTGATCATGCCAGATGCAGCTGTTATTAATTCAGTACTTGGAAAAAAATTGCTTTTATACAGCTTTTTGGAATTTATTTGGGCGTTTCTTTTATATTTTAGGCTAATGTACAAAAAACATACCGCCATTCTGAAGCAATACAAATAGTACAAACTCATCTACAGTCTCAGGTAGAGAAAAAAGAGGAAGAAAATAATCAACTAAGAGCAAAATTTCAGGTTAGTTTTTTATAATTTTTGTTTCCTTAATAAACAAAGAACAGGTGGACATCTCTGAGTTGAGAAAGTAGTTATAGTTATTAAACTGTAGTTATGTAAACTGTTATGCAAAATACAGATGAATGGGCTGCTTTCTTTAAAAAAAAACTTGCCCATTTGGCAGTCACAAATATATCTGCTAATAGATCTCTTTAATTCCATCAAAGATTTGGAAAAGCATGTTTGTCTTGGAGACAGAAAATAGCTAAATGTCATAGCTTGTGAAGGCCAGTAACCAAGTTCAGATTCCAAACCAGGAATTTAAATGAATTTTCTGGGGGGAAAAAGTTAGAATCTTTCCCATGACTAAATGGAAAAAATTCTGAAAAGTTGATCTCTTTGTGACCTCTGACATACCGTATTTTTCGGACTATAAGACGCACTGGACTATAAGACACTTCTAAATTTACAGGAGGAAAACAAGAAAAAAATAGTTTTTGGGCTCCAAGGCCTCCGCACGTTGCGTTTTTGCCCTCCCAGGCCCCCAGAAGCACTCTGCAGTGCTGTGCACATCCCGTTTTTGCCAAAAACGGGCCCATTTTTGGCCTGCAGAGTGCTGCTGGGGGCCTGGGAGGGTGAAAACGTGATGCGCGGAGGGCTTGGGAGCCTGAAAACGGGCCGTGCAGAGCACTGCAGAGTGCTTCTGGGGGCCGGGGAGGGCGAAAACATGATGCACGGGCTTGGGAGGCCAAAAACGAGCCCGTTTTTGGCAAAAACGGGACGTGCGGAGCACTGCAGAGTGCTTCTGGGGGCCAGGGAGGGCGAAAACACGACGCACGGAGGGCTTGGGAGGCCAAAAACGAGCCCGTTTTTGGCAAAAATGGGCCGTGCGGAGCACTGCAGAGTGCTTCTGGGGGCTGGGGAGGACAAAAACGTGATGCGCAGAGGGTTTGGGAAGCCAAAAACGCCCGTATTTGGTCTATAAGACGCACCTAAATTTTCATCCACTTTTAGCTTATACTCCGAAAAATACGGTATTTCATTTAAAAATTACATTTAAATTTGAATTTTTTTCTTTGAATTTTTTATAAAAATAGAAAATAACCTCATTGTTTATTTTTAATTTACATTGTAAAAGATTATATTCTTAAGTGTAACCACAATTGACAGACGTTGTAAATAATGTGAACATTCTATCCATAAAGTTGTTTTATGTCTAGGTTGGTCAATTTTTTGTCAAAATTACAGAACTGTAATGGTGACATCTAGTGGTAGCAGGAAGAAAAACAATGATATAGATTGTTACTGACATTTGTCAGTAAACTGGGCAAATGGCATATCCATTTATGCCGAACTAACCTCCTTGTATTTTCACATATGAATAATTCACAATTTCCTTCCATGTATTTCCAAGCAGACGCAAAAACAATATTTTTTTTTGCATTTTTGGAAGGTTATCATACATTGCAGGTGGACTACATTTCACTTGGCAGGCTTCAACTTACACAGGCCTGCTCTAACCTGGCTTGGTGGCTACAGAAATGGAAGTGTAGGACTGGAGAGTTTATATTGGAATAGTAGCTTAAAGTATTTCCCCAGGCAACCTCTTTAGACTGTCTGATCCAATTAAAATAACATTTTTGCGCTCCTCAGCTTGATTTGTTACTTGATGCTGTTGTACAAAATGATTGCACTTGTACATTGCCTTTTTAAAGACAATGTTGTTGTCCTCTGCATGTAGACACTACTTTAATTGAAATATATGACTACTGGTTACCTAGTGGATTCTATACTAGAGAAACTTGTAAAAAGCCTTCTAGACTAGGGTGGTGGTGGTTTGAACCCGAAATAAGCATAAACATTCTGAAATTTCTGCTGTACTGTTCCAGTTAGGCCATGGTTCAGCAGAAATGAAATTTGCAGCGTCCCCTCCCCTCCCGTCCCATCCCTTTCCCTCCCCTCCTCTCATCTTACTAGTGCTGTCTCTTCCTTTGGTCCCCTGCTTCCGTTCCATTGTCACCACCACTTTACCAGTGTGGCATATTACACTGGACTTACTCACATTTTTCCAACCTTTTTCTCTTCTTCTTCCCTTGCCCATTTTCCCTCACATCGAAGGAAGAGTCCAGGATGGTTATTCTATCCCCATAGCTCTATGGACTGGATTGAATTTTCTGAGGATCCGCCTCCCTGGTAACGTTCCTCAGTCGTTCAATCCAGTCCTCAGCTCTTGGACGGTTTTTTCCTTAGCTCCTGAGCTTCAGGATTGTTTTCTCCTTTTTTTCCTACCCATCCTGGACTTTTCCTAGTTCCCTTTTTTATTTTCCTTTTCCCTGGATGACTATTTGTTTGTGCCTGGTACAATCGTCTGGTGCTCGTGAGTATTAGGCTCGCGCTGCCTTCGGGCGCCTGAGAAGCCTTTTTCGGCTCGATCGGCTTTGCTGTTACTGGGACGGGGGCAGAGCATTTCGATTCTGGAGGCTTCCGATCGGTGCTAGTGCCCGCTTAGCCTTCCAGCTGGCTATTTCATAATCTGGATCAAATATCCATGTTTTGCTTCAAACAGTTTTCAGTACTTTTGTGCTTCCTTTATGTTCCACAAAGAACATAAACCAGATTGATTTGATCTGATCAGAATGACTTCCTTCTAGTATTGGATTCAAAAACCCATTATCCTTGTTCATAGGGTTATCGATAAATTAAAGATTAGGGTATAGTTCCATATAACAGTACTTGCAAGTAATCCCCTTTGAATGCAAAAAAAAAGAATTTATTTCTGAGTAGATGTGCATAGGATTTACACTATTAATAAAATGGCATGACTTTTGATTGTGTACAAGACAAATAATATTCTTCCAGAAAGCAGTAGCAGAATATTTCCCTCCCTTTTTCAGGCTTGCTGTTTATGCTTGAATATAGAGTTGACGATGAATGCATGAGTCAGGTAGCCTCCATTAGTGTTCAGATTTTCAGTACTTATTATGTCAGCTCGATATTAAAAATACTTTTATCACATGTGGTACATTTTCAATAGCCTTGATCCAGTAATGGAACTTATTCACATTTAGTCACTCTCTCAGCCCAACTCATCTCACAGGGTTCTTGTAGGGAAAATAGAAGGAAAGATATGTTAGATATGCTCATCATCTTGAGTTATTTATAAAGATAATAAAGGCAGGTTATTTTTAAAAAATTAAAAAGACAAATATCTTTAGTGTCTCGTTAAGGTAGATTATATGTCAATTCTAGTCAACATTCACATTTTTCTGTACTCAGAACACATTTAAAAAATTCTGTTGCAGACAATGGAGAAGAATATTGCTGAATGGAAGAGGCAAGTTGGTGAATATAAGCAGAAAATTTTGGCTGAAAAGAAAAGAAAAGTGGAACGGAGGAATGCCCTGAAAAGAGCAGCTGTTGTTCAGAAACAAAGAGCTGAACAGATGAAAATGGTTGTCGAAAACTTATTTTCAAAAATTAAAGAGAAGGTTAGTAATTGTAGAAGCCAAGGTGAATGGATAGAAGGGTGATAGGGCTGCCGATAGCTCCATAGTTGCTACTTTATGAGAGTGCCCTCAACACTCCTTCAGAATTCCAAACATGCTGACACCTTCCTGAAAGGAAACTAATCATTGGCTGGTGATTTCATAGATAGAAATTCAACTTCATATACACACATGCATATTTGCATTATTTTATGATGAAATACATATAAGGGTATTGGGATGACTTTTGACTTTTTGACTTATGACCACAGTTGAGCCCAAAATTTCTGTTGTTAAGTGAAACATTCATTAAGTGAGTTTTGCCCCATTTTATGACCTTTCTTGTCACAGTTGTTAAGTGAATCACTGCAGTTGATAAGTTAGTAACCTGGTTGTTAAGTGAATCTGGCTTCTCCATTGACTTTGCTTGTGAGAAGATCGCAAAAGGTGATCACATGACCTTGGGACACAGCAATGGTCATGAACCAGCAGCCAAGCATCTGAATTTTGATCACATGATCATAGGGATTCTGCAAAAGTCGTAACTATGAAAAATGGTCATAAGTCACTTTTTTCAGTGCCATTGTAACTTTGGACAGTCACTAAACAAACTCTTCGTCTGCAAAAATTTGTTTAGCTTTTATTGTTTCTTTTATATATAAGGCTATTCCCCTTTTCTTCTGTAATGATAACGCAGTATATAGCTTCCCTATTTTAGGGTATTCCAATAATTTTATATGTTGTTTTTTAATATGCACCTCCTGTAAGCAAATTATATCTTCTTTAAGTTTTTCTAATCTATGAAATACACATTTAGTCCATTTATATTGATTGATATTAGTTTGGTTTCTCCTTCCATAGTTATTTATAAACCGGATTTGTTGTCCTAGTCGATCTTATCTCTCTTGTTTCTCTTGTTTCTTTTGCTCTAGTTCCCTCTATGACAGCTCTTATCTCCCAATCTCCTTCTTCTTCTCTTTCCACACTCCTCTCTTCCCTTCTTTCCTCTTGTCGTCTTGGTTCTTGTTCACTCATTCTCATTTCGCTTTGTGATCCGAAGTATTGTTCATAAAACTGTTCTGCTTTCTCTTTGCTGTCTAATCTATGTCTTTGTTCCTTCCAAGTCACCAGTATTCCTTCCGGTATCAATTAATTGTCTTGTCAAAAACTGATATTCTCTCCTTACTTCTCTTACTCTTCTTGGTATTTGTTTCAATACTACAATTTCTTTCTCCTTATATTTTAAGGGTTCATCTCTCACTCTTTGGAGAACTTCTGTCCTCACTGCTTTTTTCGTAAATCTCACATGAACCTCTCTTGGAAGCTTGTGTCTTGCTGCATATCTGGTATTAAGTCGATATATCTCATTGACATCCGCCATTATCTTTTCTTTATCCATCTCGAGAGTTCCTGACAGTAATTCTGCCATTATTTCTGCTAAATTTTCTCCTTTTTCTTCCTCTATATTTTGAAATCTCAGGTAATAATCAGCTCTTTCTATCTCTAATGAGATTATTATTCTTTCTTTGTTTTTATCTGCAGATGTTAATCTATCATCAATTTCACTCACTTTTTTTTCTACTCGTTCGGCCTTTTCTTCTACTTTCTGCACTCGCTGTTCATTTTTCTCCATCGTTTGTTGAAGCTTCTCTATTTTATCTTCCACTTTCTCTAACTTATCATCCACACTTCCTATTTTATCTTTAACCTCTTTAAGATCAACATGTAATGCTTGAATTAAATCTTTCAACTCTAATTGCATTGCGTTAGCTTTCTCTTGCAGTACTAGAGCGCCCGGGCCTTTCTGTCCCGCAGGACTCGAAGCAGCTGAGGAGGCTGCCGATGATGTAGTCGATGATGGTGCCGATTCTGTTTTCTTCATCTTCTATCTCTTTTTAACTCTTTCTATTTATAATCCACGGTACAACAATAAAAATAGACAGCAAGCCAAAAAAGGAAAAAGAAAAAAGCAAAAGAAACCAGAAAGTGAAAAAGAAAAATTAAAAATAGATAAAAAATAATAATCCAAATGGAACCCCAAAAATAAGAAAAATAAAAATAAAAAAATCCACAAAAAATACCAAAAATCCACAATTCCAAAAAAAAGAAACCAAAAAACCACAAAATTTCAAAATTCCATTCTCTTAGACCCCTTTTTCAATTTGATGCTCTCTTCAGGTTCTTCAGACCCTAATCTTTAATACCCAGTCCATTGGGATCGAATATTATTCAATTGTAATCCACCACAGTCCATCAAATGTCTTTTATTTTATTTTACCAAGGAAGATATTCACAAAGTTCACAGAGCTAGAGAAAAATATATCACATGTATTCCTCTTTGAGTTCCAAGAGCTAGGCTGTTTTAGTAAATAACACTTCAGTCTCTTGCTCTCTATCTCACTTTTCAGTTTTTCTAATCATTTTATAGTTTCAGGGTCTTTTCTTACAGTCCATTTTATCTTTGTTTCACAACTTCAAAGCTGAGGCTGCAGCTGCAGCTGCAAACTCCTATTCCACTTTGAATTCCCCTTCTTGCCAGTAGATGGCTCTCTAGCTCTGGTTTTCTCTTCCTGGCTTTTCTTTTTCTGAAAAAATCTCCAACTATAATATGGCAAATACTAAAATAAGCTAAAGTAATTCATATAAAATCATAGCAACAAGAAAAGAGATTAAATCAAAATAGATATAGTTAAATCTATAATCCAAAAATATCCAGTCCAGCTCTTCCAACAGCAATCACTTCCATTCCTTTAAAAAAAAAAAAAAACAACTTTCCCAAAAATCACATCCTGTTTGAATCACAGCCCTAAAAAAGCTCTTCTCGCCACTTAGTTATTATTTGGGTCCCACTTTTCAACTACCGGTAGTCCAAGGTGGGCTCTTAAATCCTTCAAAAAAAATAAATAAAATAAATCTAATTGGAAACTTCTTACCAGCTTGATCACACTGACGGTCTCTTTCTTCACCGCTTTCTTCCTGCGGCTGCTCCAGCACACCATGGCTGGCTTCTCTGTTCCACTGGTTTTTAGAGCCTTCTCTGAACCGAATCGGGAGTATGCGGACTCCCTGGCTTTGGCAGAGCACGCTCTTTCTGAATTTTGCCTCTACGGGGCGATTCCGGTCCAAATGGACTGTCCCGATGGCAGAGTTTGGCACGACCTCCCGGAGCTCCCAGGAATCGCGTCATCTAGCTACGCCTCCCTCTAGTCATTAAACAAATTGTTGTAAGTCGAGGACTACCTGTACTTATTTCATGCACATACATTGTTGGGAATTGTCTGAAAAAAATAACTGTTTTTATTCAAAGAAATCCATAAATGCATTCAGGTAATGTTCAGCTAAATGATTAGAAAAAAATAGATTTGGTCTAATTTTGAGTAAGGAATTGGACTGTGGGTATTACATGCCACAATGCTGTTTGGTCCACAGGATTGCCTTCTCATGTATGCTGCCTTTGGCTTCCCTGCTTTATAAGACTTGCACATTTTGAAAAAGATTTGGAAAATTTTCAGATTTTGTAGGCAAATTAATTTTGTCGGGCTTCCATGGGAGGCAGAAAGAAGATGGCTGCTGCTTTAATGAGCTATGTAATTAAAACATCTTTAATGCAACTCATATATTAATTGAATCTTTTTCAGGCACTGAAAGAAGGCTTGTTTAATGAATAACAAAAAGGTGTTATGCTGGTACAATTTCAAAGTGCTTGTGTTTGTTTCTTCCATCTACGGCTTGAAAAAGTTGCTTTGTTTTTGATTTAGCTGGCATAGTTGAATGTTATGCACCGTTTATAAAGCCATCCAATTGAATGTTGTGGTACAGATAAAAGGAGAATATTTGAAATGAGGGGTCCTTGGTGTTCTCTGAGCTTGGTTGCTTTAGCTAGGTTGTTTGTGCTAGGTGAATATTGTAGCTATAGTGTTTGTGTGTGTGTTTTAACAATAAGCTTTCCTTAACTGTTATTTGGAAGAGGTGTTTGTGTGTGTTTGTTGCAAGCAGTGTTCTACCGCAGACTTGTAAATAAGCATACAAAAGTTTCTAGCCTGGAAGATAAGGAACTACTAGGAGCTTTGTACTACTAGCAATCCCTGGGTTTCTGCCCTTCACTCAGGAGGATTTTTCCAATAATCTGATCAATTTGATTCTAGACAAGGAGAAAGAGGGGAGTAAAGCATTGCTTCTTGTTCAGCCTATTTGTTCCTCTAAACAGAACTTCCAGTTACCTGTGGCAACTGGTGAAGTGCAGTTCTAATGCAAAATGCTTTCCAGGTTCCAATCGGTTTTTTAAAAAAGCTTATAATTCCAATAATGATCTCATTGGGTTTCTTGTTGATAGCAATCTCATTAGCATTTGCCAATCAGGCATTCTCGGCAGTTGAAATAGAAATATTTCTGAGCAACCTTCTCTTATTCTTGCCTGTAAATGTTTGGTGGATAATGAAGAAGAAATTACCTGGGATAACAATTAAAGGTTGAGGTCATTTCTTTGTCTTTCCTTTAAAAAATATGTTTCTAAACAAAACATTAATATTGTTCATTGAGGAAAAACATTCCTAGTATTTTGGAAAATTCCACTGTGATGTTGTTAGGTTATTTTACAGTTTACACTTTAAAGTGTTTTACAGGTTGGTTTGTTTTTACTTTTTAAGTGATGTATTTATGGTGAGGTTTCAAATGTTGCTCTGTGTTCTACTGCAATACTTTCAAAAACTGCTTTGAAGAAAAATTTCTCCTGAGCTTATGGAATTTGAAAGTGGGGTCCTTGTAAATACAAAGTCTACGTTTTGTATTATCTCCAGGAAATCCAGTTGTCTGAGGCGTTTTCAGCTTCTAATATCTGGAAAAGTCATCACGAGATCATAATAGAGGAAAAAATCAAGTTAGAGGTCCAGGTTGAAACTCTAAAAAAGTAAGTAAATGCCTGTGGCTAAATAATTCTCTTTTTTAAAGGGATAACATAGCCTGTTTACATTTTTCATGTAATGTATGTCATGTTTATAATTTCCATTCTCCTTAGGATATTTTACTTGGATGTTTGATAGGAATCAACAAAATAAAAAGAACTAAATAAATAACAAGCCCCAACTTTACAATAGAGAGGTTTTTGGATTTCAGTCATTTTCCTGTGACCTCAATGGTTTTTAGAAATAAAACAGACTTACTGTGGGTCATTGAGTTGTGGTCATTTTTCCTAAGC
Source organism: Thermophis baileyi (assembly GCA_003457575.1). Classification (NCBI taxonomy): domain Eukaryota; kingdom Metazoa; phylum Chordata; class Lepidosauria; order Squamata; family Dipsadidae; genus Thermophis; species Thermophis baileyi. The sequence continues at coordinate 4,933,245 of QLTV01012194.1, forward strand.
AGTGAACTAGTTTGGAAAATATCTGTTAGTCTTTTTAGTGGGGCAACAATTACACTGCCTATCTATTACATTTTTTTTAAAGACACTGAGAAGAAGATACAAAAACATTATCATTAGTTAGCTCCTGCCCTGCTTCTGTTATGGTAGATTTGTACCTACTGTGGTTCATTTGCAAGAAATTCATTTGGGATATAAATACTCATTTGGTCACCATTGGTGACTGTAGGCAAATGAACAGGCCTTTAGAGGAAGAATAGGTTGAATGTCTCTTCTGTTAGATGACTTGGTTTCCATAGTGGCTGTTGAAAGAAGAGGTTTCTCTTTGACCATGGCCAATATTGAAAGAAGCTGGTGAAGAGAGAAAGAACAATTTTCTTCTTTTCAGCTGCTTCTTTACAGCATTTCTTCTATAACCAGTATAATAGGATGTTTGCCATAGCATTCCATCATTAGACTGCTTCACAGAAAGTCATTTACATGCATTTCAATGCTGGTAGTAGAGAAGAGCATTTCCACTTCATTGTAATTGCAGAGAGGAAAGCTACTAAGTGCAGTGAGTTAATTCTTCTGTTAGGGATTAGATATTTTTCCATCAAACTGCAAACACTGATGAAGTCAGCTGCAACTCAAACCTTATTAAACTTGTTAGTAGAAAAGATATTGCCAGACACCTTTTTCTTCCACCATAGTCAAACATGGTTCTACTATAATGCCTATAACAGGGGTGTCAAACTCACGGCGTCACGGCGTCGTCACGTGACGTATTGGGACTTTTTCCCCCTTCGCTAAACCGGGGGTGGGTATGGCCAGCACAGTACGCATCCGGCCCGTGGGCCGGGAGTTTGACAGCCCTGGTCTATAACAAGGAGCACTTGAGTTTCTGGGGTCTATAAAAATTCCCAGCTGTTGCAGGAAGCAGACTGTGACATGTATGGAACTTACTGAGTGTGATAAACGGTGAAATATATCATAATTAATCTGATTAGTTACTAGGAATAGCATAGATAAAATCATACACCTCTTTTCTAGTGCAGTTTTATAATGCAGTGTTTTGGAGCCATACAAACTGGGTGCCACTGCAGTTTTTATTAAGTTGACTGCTTTTGTATGCACATTGGAGAAATACAGCGCAACATACCACAAAGTAGATGGACATAAGATAAGATATTGCTACTCTTGAATAAATCTTAAATTCCCAATCAATTAATTTAATTATATCTTTTTCATATCAGTTAGAATAAGTAGATTTTATTTATTGAAACACAGTTTTCTATATATAAAATATAAATCTAAACATTTAAAAAAGTTGCTAATGGAGATTATATTTAAACCAATTATAATTATTGCAATGCATTTATAATTAAATAGTATTACACATACTATTACACATATTAATTGCTAAAGATGTTGTATTTCAAACTTGAAAGGCAGACCACAGACCTTGTAATGGATCTAAACAGAATAGAAGAGGATGAAAGAAAGTCAACGAACAAGATTATCCAAAAGATTAATTTTGTTGCTTCTGAAAATAAAAAGATTTCTACAGAAAATTCAAGGCTAAAGGCAAGTTATCAAAACTTTTATCTATAGTAAAGCATTACTCAGCCCAATTTCCTCAATGAAATTCCAGGAGTTCTTTCCCTAAATAATTTTAGAGGACTGTCTTGATTTGCTGAAAATACACTAATGGAAATAGACAGGTTTTTTTCCCCGCCTAATCCTTCTGTGAATGTCTTCGTTTTGGATGGAAAACTTTCAAAGTTCATTCTAGTTCTCAAAATGTAGATTAAGAAAGATTTTCAGTTTAATAGGGGACTTATTCAGAAGTAAATCTAAGGTTCAGCTTATAATATTGAATGTTATGTATCCTACATTTAAAAATCCCAAATGTTTTTTTGAGCCATTACATTTTTCACGACCAGTGCTTATACAAGTTATGCTCAATTGTAGGTATCCCTAGCCGATTTGGAAGCAAATTTTATTACTGCAGAAGCTGAACTTGAAAATTTACATGAACAAGTGCATCAGCAAGAAGAACTGGTTGAACAGTACAAAATTGAGGTAAGTTTGCCATGAGCCTAATTTGGATGGTATTTTCTCCTTATACATAATATGAATTGAAGGTATGCTTTTCCTATTATTCTAGCAATCCTGCCTCAGTTTAGAGCAGGATTTTTCAGTTCATAAACCTCTTCATAAAGTTTCAGATTGTTCAACAATCCCAAAACATGTATATTTGAAAATTTAATAAATACTACTTTCACAAATAGTGCTATGAAAAATAATAATAAGAGTAACCTTTGGGAATCAATATTGACCACTTTAGGGGATTCTGGTTTAGAGCCTTACATCTATTGGAGCTATGCATAACATTAAAAAAACCATTTCATTTTGAAATCAAATCAAAGCAATCTCATACGCATCATTCCATCAAAATCTTCCAAGTTGGCTGCATTGCAACAGGAAAAAATTGAAAATGGCACAAGTGCTCTGTCTTTCATGTATAGGAAGTGATACGAACACAATATGAAGTCATTGTTTTCTCTTTTTTTAACACCAGCTGAGCAAAATAAATGAGTGACTACATATGCACATTGTTTTCTTTCATTTCTTCTATAGAATCTATTTTTGAAAAATGCATTTGGAGGTTCATTGCTATCAATTTAGCTATAAGTTTCTGTCCCAGTTCTTCAAAATCCTCTGAAATGTCTAGTGTCATGCCTTTGTCTGTCATATTGTAAATTGCACTTTTCTCTTTCTTGCCTGAAACTTTAGTTCCCTCTAGCGTTCCATTTTTGTAATCACAAAGTCTAGGTTTCTATGTTTTTTTTTAATTGTCAAATTTCAACCAGTTATCACATTCCTAATAGATTAAAAATTTATATTCCCACACAGATATTATTTTGTTTACTCAGTTTTTCAAAATTCTTAGCAAAAGTCTTAATATTCTAATTTTGTCTGTTCCCTTAATTTATTTAAAAGTTTCTTTAGTTAAATTTTTACTTAGCTTTTTGCATTTATTTTTAAATTCTTTAAGTTGTTAGTTAATTTTTCTCCTGTTCTGGGATGAAGATTTACTTACCAGGTAGTTTTTTAAACTTCTTGTATGGACAAGCTCTTTTAGGTTTAAAATAATTGTAAATCCAAAGGGTTTAAAAAGTGAGATTAGATGAACCCAGTGTCTCCATCACTGTTAAGAGCTTTTGATGGCTTCCCTCGTCTCTTGGTGCTTAAGAACAGCCATTCAGAGCACAAGTGTACAATCTCCATGTCCAGAAAGTTCAGTTGAACCGTGCTTATTGTTCTTTGCTGCGTTGTCATCTCCACTACTTTGGAGAAGTTTACTTCACTGTTCCTCCCCTGGAAGTCATCATTTTTTAGAAATAGCTTGCCAGTTCCTTCTTCTTATGGTTGAGAAGAGTGACTAGCCCAGGGGTCGGCAACCCGCGGCTCTTTGGGCCCTCTGCTGTGGCTCCCTGTCTCCCTGGATGGCCTCGCCCTCCCCTCCCTCACCTGGCCTGAGAAGGTAAGGGCGACGGCGGGAATGGAGAAGTGGCTGGGACTGATTCTCCGGTGCTGGTTGAGGAACGATAGCCACCCCCGGCGGAGGCTTCCCTTTGGGCGACCCTCCTCCCCCTCTCGAGACTCCCTGGCTGGCTTGGTGGGGCCAAGAGGGTGTGCACACATGGGGAGACCCTCCTCAAGCGAGCGCCAAAGTGCAGCAAAGTGCAGCAAAGGCGCGCGTGGAGGGCGGCCGGCCGCTCGCTTAAGGAAAGTCTTTGGACGCGGCTTCTCTCCTGCCCTAAGGATCTGGCCATTGCCTTGCCGTGTCCACCCCTACCCCCTGCAGCTCTTCGGCCGAGCGGGGAGGACATAAGCTCCAGCCCGAAGCGGCAGGAAGCGAAGGCTGCCTTACGTGCAAATGTGGCGCAAAAGGTAGTACAGGGCCACTTAGCTCCTGCACTCTCCGGTGACCCTCCTCCTCCTCCTCCCCCTCTCATGACCCCCTGGCTGGCTGTGGCTGAGCAGAGAGCGTGCGCACACATGGGGAGACCCTCCTCAAGCGAGCGTCAAAGCTCAGGAAAGGCGCACATGGGGCGGGCAGTGGCTCGCTTAAGGAGGGTCTCCCCGCACGTGCGTATGCTCCTGGCTCAGCCACAGCCAGCCAGAGGGTCAGGAGAGGAGGAGGGAGGGAGGAGAGGGCAGGAACGAAGCGGCCCTGTACCTGCCTTCGTGCCACATTTGCGCGTAAGGCAGCCTTCGCTTCCTGCCGCTTCGGGATGGAGTCCAAAAAAGAAATAAGAGGGACGAGGGGTGGGGCCAACCAGTGATGGGACAGGGAGCCATGGCAGAGGGCCCAAAGAGCTGCATGCGGCTCCAGAACTGCGGGTTGCGGACCCCTGGCCAAGACTAACTAAATAGAAAAGAAAACATAAGAGAGCCACAAAACCTGGGTAGGTGTGGCTGGGGGCCATGTGACTCAGTGGGAGTGAGTGATTGAGTTGGCCACGCCCACCCAGGTTTTGTGGCTCCCGGTGTTTTGTTTTCTCTGGGAAACGGGTCCAAATGGCTCTTTGAGTGTTTAAGGTTGCTGACCCCTGGACTAGCCCAATGTCATCCAGCTGGTTTTGTGGCTATGGCGAGGCTAGAACTCACAACCGCCTGTATTCTAGTCTGATTCCTTAACCACTACACCAAATAGGTTTTTAGCAACAAAGGAAGGGGATGCTTTGGGTGTCAAGTATGCTAGGTTTACCACCGAGTGACATGATCCTAAATCTAGTACAAATAATGTTGCTGTATGTATGTATTAATATATGTATATAAATAACAATAATATAAAATAAATAAAATGTTGTCCTAGGTGGCAAAATTAGAAGTGGAAGCTGAGGAATTGAGAACAAGATATGAAAAAGTCATGCATGACAGCAGAACTATAACAGAAGGCAAAGATGCAGAAAGGGATGCGGTACGTGGTTCCAATCTATAGTATATTCTTTGTGTTCCATTCTTTGGTTTATGGTTTGACTGCAGGAAAGTGAACAAAGTGACTGAACTCTTATGTTTTTTTCCTCCACTCCCGATGCCATTACGCAGATGAAGAGCCAAATGGAGGCTCGCCAGAAGGAGATAGAATATGCCCGTGGCTTACAGAAAGCAGCTGAAGAGAAACTGCAGAAGGATCAGGAAAGCCTCCTCTCCTGCCAAAAGAGCTGCGTAGAAAAATCCAAAACCATTAGGGAGCTGCAGGCTCAGGTGCTTCGAGAATAAAACTTTCCTGCTTGATATTTAAACCAGCACCGGGAAAAAAAAAAATTTTAAACTGGCAACTTGGCTCTCATCCTGAACATTGACTATCATCAACTTTTTAAAAAATGAGGGAGAGTTTTTTTTTTTAAAGCTAACTCCAGTTTTTTCAAGGAATTATATGTTCCAAATTGTTCTTTTCTGTTGTTTTTAAAGTAGGTGTTATATCAGATTCATTTCAAATTGGGGATTTGGGCATAAAATGGCCCCAATAGTTTGGGATCAGTATTATTCAGAAATTAGTTGCTCCCGGGTAGGAAAGGTAGTTGGGACACAAATGAGTGTCTTTTCAGTAGTAACAATTGAATAAATACATTGCATTCCAGTAGGCCAGGGGTGTCAAATTCGATTTCATTGAGGGCCGCATCAGGGTTGTGTTTGACCTCGGGGGGGGGGGGGTGGGGGGCGTGGCCATGGGGGGCGTGGCCAGTATGATGGCATTCATGTCGGGGTGCCTGTGGTGGCCCGAGTGCTCTGCCAGTGAAAACTGGCTCCCGAGCTCCATTTTCGGCTGGGACAGCCTCCTGCAACTCTCTGCCAATGAAAACGGAGCTCGGGAGGTCCATGCGTGGCCCTCGTGAGCTCCGTTTTTGCTGGCAGAGGAACTGTGGGCTGGTCCTTCGCTGTTTCCAGAGCAGCCCCTCGGGCCAGATCTAAGCACCCCGCAGGCCAGATCTGGCCCCCGGGCCTTGAGTTTGACACCCCTGCACTAGGCATTTTAAAAATACTATATACAGGTAGTCCTAAACTTATAATGGCAGTTGGAACTGGAATTTTCTCTTGCTAAATGATGAGGTGTTAAAGTGCGATTGGGGAGGAATGGGAGTGTGGATTGGAAAGGGTTGGGTCATGGAGGATTTATGGGGATGTGGCACTGGTCAAGAGGGTACACGGCTGCGAGGGCAGCACGGGGTTACGCAAAATAATTAATTGCTATCTATTTTTGGAACTCTGGATAGGCATGAAGGTAGCAAATAATAAAGCTGATATAATAAAGTGGAAGAATAATGTGGTTATTTATTATTTTATTATTATCCCACCTTTATAAAGGTGGCAGACATATCTAATACTTCTTTCCCCTCCTATTTTTCCCCAACAACAACCCTGAGAAGTGAGATATGCTGAGAGTTTTTAGTGGAAGTAATGCTTCCATCCACATACCTAATTCAGGAGCCATACTTTTCAACAGCTGTCTGAAAATGTCATACAGTGATTACAAAATTTCAATTTTGCTGAAATTATCTTTATCTCTCTTATTGAAGCTGTTTAAATAAGAAGTCACTATCCAAACAAACATCGTGTTTCCAAATACATGGTTGCATGCTGCATAGCAATACACAAAACTTGAAATTCAAAGGAGGGGGTTTTTTTTGGTTTTTTTTAGTATGTTTGTAAGTCCCTTTCCAGCAAATGTTCTCTTAGTAATTTGCATCAAAATGACTAAAGTCGCAAAACTAATTGGCATAGTAAATAAAGCATTGAAGAGTGAGTATCACACAGCAGAGCAGTGAAAAAAATGGTATCACAAAAGCACAATAGTATATTTATATTTTAAAACCAGGACAATGTAAAAATGTCTGCTTAACAGTCCCAAAGAAGATGGATTCAGCTGAACACTTGTTGAAATAATAAAAAACGAGTCCATTTCCTGCCATTGTTAAGATTAATTCAAAAGGTGAGGAGAACCAGAGCATGATCTAATGAATTGATCCTGATGTCCGTACCTTCTTGTGTGTAGGGCAGATGGGAAAGCAAATCTTTCAAGTGGGGAGGCAGTGGTTAGAATGCAGTATTGCAAGCTAATTCTGCTGACTGCCAGCAGTTCAAATCTGACTGGCTCAAGGTTTACTCACCCTTCTATCCTTCCGAGGTAGGTAAAATGACCCAGATTGTTGGGAGCAATATGCTGACTCTGTAAACTGCTCAGAGAGGGCTGTTAAGCACTGTGAAGCGGTATATAAGTGCTAGTGCTATTGCGTTTCTCCCTGAACCGCGTCTTCCACAATCTTGGATTTTTGTATATTACTCTTGCAAAGTACAATCTGACTAGTTTGTATTTACAGTGGGTTTATCTGCCAATATTGCAGCTAGTTTCACAGCAGTTCATTTCTATATAGCTTTGCTGGATATGCTAACATTTCTCCCCTTTTTTAAACAGATAAATCATAGTGATGAATTTTTGAAGCAGCTTTCTTTGGAGGAGGAAAATTACAACATTCAGCTAAAATATGAGGAAGTTAAAAGGTAAGTGTGATACTTGCTTTTCTTCAAAGCTACTTATTCCTACTTATTTCTCTGTGTGGTATCCTTACGCCTGTATATATATATTTGACTTAAAAGAAAGCTAGAAGAAATTGAATTGAAAAACACAGAACTGGAAAATCAGTTGGTGAATCAAGAAGAGAGCCTTCAGAAAACCGAACTGCAGTTTAAACAGAAACTCACAGAATATGATGCTTTAGCAAGACAGCTAGAAGTTGCTTTGGAAGATGGAAGGAAACAGGTAAAATTAATATTGACGGCCGAATGTTTTGTTAATGAAATTAAGAATAATATGTCCCAGATAGTTACAGATACAGATAGTTATACAGATAGTTCTCGACTTACGACCACAATTTAGCCCAAAAATTCTGTTGCTAAGTGAGACACTTGTTAAGTGAGTTTTGTCCCATTTTGCGACCTTTCTTGCCACAGTTGTTAAGTGAATCACTGCAGGTATTAAGTGAATTGTTGTTAAGTGAATCTGGCTTCCCCATTGACTGCTAGTGAGAAGGTCACAAAAGGGATCACATGACCCCGGGACACTGCAACCATCATAAATATGAGTCAGTTGCCAAGCATCTGAATTTTTATCACATGACCATGGGGATACTGCAGAGGTCGTAAGGTGAAAAATGGTCATAAGTCACTTTTTTCAGTGCCATTGTAACTGAATGGTCACTAAATGAACTGTTGTAAGTCGAGGATTACCTGTATATGCATAACTGCAAAGATCACATATATAATACTTCCCAATTAATTTAAATATCTTTTGGGGTGAACACACATACACACACACACACACACACACACACACACACACACAAAGTGATTAAAGGAGAATTATATATATATATATATAATCACAGAACAATTGTTATATTGCAAAATAATTTCCTTTTCAATTTCCTTTCTCCCTTCCTGTGTAAAAGTCCTAGATCAAAACCCATCCTAATTGTTCCTCTAAACTAATTGCACATCATAACATAAGTAGCTTGGATTTCCCGCTACTGTGAAATTTGGTTTTTAAAAATGGAGTGAAATGGATTTAAAAATATATAAACGTATTTAGTAATGTGCCTTTTGTGAAAGGAAAGCGCATTCAGGAATGTGTAAAGACACATTCAATTTTAAATTCTTGACCTATTAACATTGTAGTGAAATGTAAAGATGAAGTGTAAAAGATGCATAAAATAGAATTATGCTTGAAATAAATTGCTCAGTTTATCTGTAACCTAGTGATTCTTATTCACATTGGCCTTTAGACAACTAAAAGAAATGGCAGTGTGCCTAATCTTTAGTAAGTCTAAGACATGCCTCTGTCTGTATATCTATCCGTTAAATAATTTCCATGTTAGAGAAAATCCTTTGATTACCTTTTAATTTGATCTCCATGCATGTTCTTATATAACGTATTAGACAGTTTATTCAGGTGTGAAAGACCAGATCCACACCTGAAGGCTGAATTGAACTGATTTATTACTTAACAGTTTAGAAACTTCTTAACTAACAGTTAGCATCTGCTTGGAGTTAGATAAGGGTCCACAGAATTCAACGGGTGTTGGATTTAATCTTTGGTAAGGGGAACTTACCAAATTTGCAGATGACACTAAGCTGGCAGGAATAGCTAACACCCTAGAAGATAGGCTCAAGATCCAGATGGATCTTGACAGACTTGAGCGCTGGGCCCTATCTAACAAAATGAAATTCAATGTAGAGAAAAGTAAAGTCCTACACTTAGGTAAAAAAACCCAAAAGTATACATATAAACTGGGTGAAACCAGGCTTAATAGCAGTGACTGTGAGAGGGATCTTGGAGTCCTAGTGGACAACCAGCTAAACATGAGCCAGCAGTGCAGCGGCAGCCAAAAAGGCCAATGCAATCCTAAATTGCATTAACAGAGGGATACAATCTAGATCAAGTGAGGCACTAATACCACTCTATAAAGCCTTAGTTAGACCGCACCTGGAGTATTGCATCCAGTTTTGGTCACCACACTATAAAAAAGATATTGAGACTCTAGAAAAAGTGCAGAGGAGAGCAACCAGGATGATAAGGGAACTGGAGACTAAAACATATGAAGAGCGACTCGGGGTGACATGATAGCAGTCCTCCAATAGCTGAGGGGTTGCCACAAAGAAGGAGAAGGTCAAGCTATTCTCCAAAGCACCCGAAAGACAGACAAGGAATAATGGATGGAAACTGATCAAGGAGAGATTCAATCTAGAAATAAGGAGGAACTTTCTGACAGTGAGAACAATCAACTAATGGAACAGCTTGCCCTGGGAAGTTGTGGGAACTTCATCACTTGAGACTTTCAAGAAGAGATTGGACTAGGGGGTTGGACTAGATGACCTACAAGATCCCTTCCAATTCTGTTAATCTGTTTATGGCTATGTAGGGATTCTAGGATGATTCCTCTTTTAACCCCACCCCCAGGTTCTGTAACTCCTACAGTTTGGGATGAAACATACTGAAAATCTGCTTAAAGTCGCCATAATCCATGAAAAAAGAACAGCATGGAGAAAAATAAATTTTAAAACCTCCTTTTGAGGAAAAAAAAAATCATCCTGATAAACAAATAGAACATATAAAAATGCAGTCAGAGAGACATAAGATAAAATTACTAATTGGGTTAAAAAAAATCAAATTGTATAAAAGGGATTTTGCTGGAATATCCACAAAGGGAGTTTTTCTTTCTCTGATAATATAACTAATAGCAAGGATTGAACCAAAATTCTCTTCTGGATCACAACCTTCCTCTCTAGGAAAAAATGTTCAATTAGTTTCTCTAAGTGGACAAGGGTTCAGCCAATATTGGGTTTCAAAGATAGATATAGCTTTAACAAAAGTTAAATTTGATATTTTAGTCTGAGCCAAGAAGTCGGCAGTCAAAATTAGAAAAATACTATCATTTCTATTTGAGTGATTATTTGAAAATGGTAGTAGTTTTTTGAAAATATTCATACTATACTTGAAGGTTAACATAAAAAAAATCATAAATATATAATTTCAATCTATTTTTTCTATACATTTTTTCTGTTAAAAATATGGATTTCTATAACAGACAAGCATGTTGGTGACCACTCATGGAAACATAAAATAGTTTACTGTTGAGGTTGAAAAGCTATGTAATCCAAGTGAACCTTAAGATGTTTAATTCTTACAGTTAACAGAGGAACTAGGAAAAATTAATTCTAAGGAGCGATCTTTTCAGTTGAAAATATTGGATCTAGAAAATGAATTAAGAGAGAAGAAAAAAGAAAAGAAAGAGCTATCCAAAAGACTGGACAGTGTAAGTAGACTTTTTTTTCATATCAAAAAGCTAGATGTGTGTACTGAAATAGCATATCATCTAGCTTAAGATTGATAATTCTTTTTATTATTTCAGTATTACTTTAATTTGTCTTAAACTTTTTAAACTCATTAGATTTCCATAAGAATTTAAAAAGATTAAACATATTGTATCTAACAAATGAAGTAAGTTTATTTTTAAATAATCTAATTAGATGTGGTTCTCTAGTTCATATCAATTTTCCAATTTATTCTATGGTTATCACGGCAGGTGCTGTCGATCAATATCTACAACAGTATGAATTTGTAGAACACTTAATCTTCACTTCCTACTATTTGCTATCTATTCTTTTCCTTCCAAAGCCCAGACTTCTTATTCACAACAATATTGGACAATTACAGTACAGTTTTTGGTACATGTTTCTCTATGTACTAAATTATATGCCCTTCTGAATCCATTGAGAATTCTCTACATTATTTTTTTTCTGGCTCTGATCGTTTTATAAAAGGCGGAAAGCGAAAATTTTGAAAAGGAAGTGCCTGAAAGGAAAGGATTAAATATCCCCTCCTCGCACATGGGCTGGTTGGAATGCATTCCATAATTTGGAGCAAATAAGAACAGGGGCTTACAAACAATTGTACTTAATTCACCATGTAATATTACAATGTGTTTCTTCCTTGCATTGATCTTGCCAGGATATTGAATTAAACCAAGGGCATTTGGGATCAGATCCCTAACAAATCATAAAGCTCATTAAGACAGATGAAGAGAAATTCAAACAAACCTAACTGCAATCCTAAAATACACTTTTTAGTGAGTATAGCCATATATTTTTATTTTATTCATTTATTTATCAAAATTTTGAAACTGCCCATCTCCCTCACAGAGAGTCACTGGGCAAATATGTAGAAATAAAATGTGTACAAGTATAATATTAAAATGTAAAAACTGTATATAAGAGGCAAAGATGTTTAAATTTAATATTAAAAATTAAATGGAAAGGCGGGAGGAGGACCTTCAGGGTGCTAACCAGTCCCAAAGACAGGTGCTTCTTTGTCAGCGCCAAGCAAGACAGCAGAGCCAGGTTTTTAGACATTTCCAAAAGTCCAAGAGAGAGGGAGCCTATTGTACCTCTGGGGAGAGAATGTTTCAAAGGGTGGGGGGCAATTGCACAGAACGCTCTCTTCCTGGATCCTGCCATTTAGACTGATGGGGTCTGGAACATACCATCCCTGCCTCAGCAGGTTGATGCAGTAGGGTGAAGACCATCCTGCAGGTAACCTATCCCCATGCCATGTAAGGCTTTAAAAGTCATAACCAATACCTTGAATTGGACCCAGAAGCACACCGGCACTCAGTGCAACTCACACAACGGAGGTGTAACATAATCCATCCTTGGGGCATACAGGATTGTTTACGTGGCCACATTCGGTACCTTCTGGATATTTTTCAAGGGATAGTCCCATGTAGACCACGTTGCAATAGTCGAAACGGAAAAAGACCGAGCAGAGAGCCTCCTTAACCAGGAAAGGCCTAAACTGACACACAACATGAAGTTGAACAAAGACCCTCCTGTACTTGTCAACACGGTTTAATAATCTTAAAGATGAATCTTCCAAGGTAATCATTGTGAAAAGTACAGCCAGTGTTTGCTTGGACTTCTTGCGGCTAAGTGTGAAGCATGCATAGAATGCTTCTCTTTTGCTTCTTTTTATTGATGTGTAAATTTAGTAGAGAGATGTGAAATAGTATCTAAATCTGCACTCCTTGGGTGGGCTACAAGATCTCTGGGCTCATAAACGAATTTCCAGAGTTCCATCTTTTTTTCATTTAGAGACCAAATAGCTATGACAAATTAAAATCTTGCTTGGCCCTAGTTGGAGATGGCAAGGATTGAATCTGGGCCTTATACATATAAGGATATGTGCCTTTCTATTGAGCCACCATCTTTCCTTTTGACAAATGTACCAAGTTTCATGTTCTCGCAGGGTGTTTGGGGAATATTACTTGCATCAAGTAATCAAATAGCTTTTTTCCACAAACCTTTAATTTATTTGAATTAACCATTCCAACCAAGGCATCAGAACATTTGGTAGATACAGATCATATCTGTCTTAAAATTCTTGCTCCAATAGAATATTTCTTCCCTTTCTTGTGTCAGGGCCATTAAGTTATATTTTAAGCATTTTCTGTTTTTGTTTTAGGCTGACAGTTAAAAATAAACATGAAACTAATTTTAATTCACGCACCAGCAGAGTGTCATAGAATTAATACAGAACACATCCTTTGTTCATCTTTTTTCACACAAACAGGAGCATATATACACATGCACATGCACGTACAATGCACATATACTGAAAATACATTACGGAAAAGAGAACACATATCAGATTGTTCCACTTCAAGTATTTCTGGAAATAATTGTGAATAGTATATACCCATAAACAAAACTCAGGACTGTTATATGTATATATGTTATAGGTTATCATTATAGAGCAATAATTTTTAGAACAATTTATCAGTGGGATGGCTTGCCTCCAGAAGTTGTGGGTGCTCCAAAACCTGAGGTTTTTGAAAAAGAGATTGGACAACAATTTGTCTGAAATGGTATAGAGTCTCCTGCTTGAGCAAGAGGTTCGACTAGAAGACCTCTAAGATCCTTTCCAACTCTTGTTATTCATTACTATATGTTTAAAAAACCCTACCCCAAGACAGTCATTTGTGTAATCACTTTTAACCAGAAGTGGTTACTGCAGCCAGCACTCACAAATTGCAGCGATATTTACTTACCTGATGAGAAAATAGCTGGCCTCCCTACTTGAATATATTAAAAAAATACATTAAGAACCCTGAATTACTTGAAAACTTCCTCCTTCAAGCACTTGGTGCTGAAAATATCAATGTGTAAATTTGTTAGTAATGTTTATTTGTCTTTTATTTCCAGCGAGATAAACGTCATGAAGTGTCTTTAAAGGAACTAGAACACAGTCTTCAAAGATCAGAAAACCGAAACCAAAGTATCCAAAACTATGTGAAGTTTTTGAAAGCCTCTTATGTAACAATGTTTGGCTAAATTTCCTTGGTTTTTTTCCCACAAATTAAAGCATATTTTGGAACAGATTTTTGTCTGTGTTTATAGCATTGGAACTCATTGTGTTTAGGTTCCCTTCCACTGTGTTCCCCAAAATTCATATTTTTTGTTAATTTTTTAGCAAAGTACCCAACATCTGCTGAAAAAATCTCTACCAAGGATGATTGTTCCAGAAAATTCTTGAGAGTGAAGAAATGCAGAAGAGGACCAGCTATTCCAACTCTGATATAGAAATCTGTGTTGAAGATATGGAAGTAGCAAGAACATTGGAGGAAAGTAATCTCATAATACTGGAGTAACCCAACAAGTATCCAGTTGTTTTTTTTAAAAAAGCTAACATTAATAAACTCAAAGTCATAATTGCTGAAAATACCAATGAGGAAAAAATGGAAGAGCGCAGAAGCAGCATGTGGCTATAATAGGAATTTGATTGATATCTGAAAACCAAAGAGGGCACATATAAAAGATAGGGAAAGGAATACTTCATGAACAAAAATATATACAGATAGCCTGGAAGTAAACAGCTGGTGACAGGAAAGCCAAAACTTTGACAAACCTAGTTCTACGAACAAAGATGGATCCTATAGGTATATTCAAAATTAAAAGAATCAGTTTATCTGCTGCACAAAAAGATGTCAAAAGGGAACAAAGCAAAACCAGAATTATACAATTTTATTTTGGCTCAGCCTTTGAAAAGATTATGTGTTTTTCACCAGGCAATTGTGAAAAGTAGAATGCAGAGGCAGCATTGAAGCGTGAGATTATTCAAAATGATCAGGAAATATCTATTCATATTCCAAAAGAAGGGGATTGTAAGAAATTAAATTAGTACATCTTCAATATCTGAGAATATTCTAGAACATATAATGAAGAGATTATTCTGTAAACACTTAAAACAAGAGTCATTAATAGGATTCTGCATTGATTTGTCAATATTTAGTCTTGCCTTGTTTTTTTGATCAGGTGATTTCACAGCAGATTCTAAGAATGCTATAGAATAATTGGTTTTTATTTCAGCAAACTGTTTCAGGAAGCATCTTGTGATACATTACCAAATTACTTGTTTACAGGCTGAAGGAATTACTATTGAATAGCTAATATCTGGCTTGAAAATAACACTCAAATACTGCTTATCAAGTTGGGGTGAGATTCACATGGAATATCACAGATTCAATCCTGGATCCTATGCTTATCAATATTTTTACTAATGACCAGGATGAAGTGGCAGGAATGTTTATCAGATCATCAGATGACACAAAAATGGGTGTGATAGTTATTAATATTTATTTTATGTAGTGAGTATCCAATCCAAATGAATCTATGAGGCTTTAAAAGCAAGAGGAATAAAAATAAGAAACACATCTCTACCCGCACCAGTTCGATTGGAGCAATACAAAAATCGGCCACGCTACCACCCGCCATGCTGGTGAGTTTATCGAAGCCTGACACTCCACAAGCAATTCCATCAACAGGCACATTGACCTACAACCAACCTACGAACCCCTCAGAATCCAAATCAACCGCACAGCCAACCAGAGATAGCACCAACGTTCAACCCACACACAGACCCTCGCCAGCAGTTCACCCCCAATGACCCTGACCTGATGTAACCCTCTTATTACAAGACCCATCACAAGATTCTCACTGATGACTCACACTTGATCCTCACAAGACCCCCACTTGACACACCTACAGAAGAACACTGACACTGACATCCCATAAACTTTGCTGAAGATGTTACCTAGGCTGGTAACGAAACGTTCTGAAACCAATCCACAACCTCAAAAAAGAACGAAGCTTCACCCTCATCCTACACCCGAGCTACAGATATTCGCCACTATTGCAAGAGACATGTTGGTGTCCAAAAGGGAAAAAAAAAACATTAAAAAACAACAACAGCCCACCCTAGAAGACAGATAACCTTTAGAACAATTTTCCTAGATAAAAGAAATGGGTTGAAAGTAACATTGAAATTTAAGGGAGACAAATGGATAGTTGTTTACTTAGAAACAGTAATCTAATGCAGAATTTAAAAAAAAGTGGAGGGATACCTGGTTGGCTAATAGTTACCGTGAAAAAAATCTTGGAATACAGTAATTGTTGACTGCAGTGTGAAACGACTGCAAAGAAAGCAAATGCAATTTTAGGCTGCATCAACCGAAGCATCATTTCTAAATCACAGGAAGTAATAAATTTGCTTTGCATTGTTGAGACTCACAAGTAATAAATCCAATTTTGGGCACCATACTTTAAAGAAGGATCACAATAGAATAGGTTCAAAGAAAGATGAGAATAATTAGGGATGAGAAACTTAAAGACAGATTGAAAGATCTGGTATGTTTAGCCTTAAGAAAAATAAACAGGAAGAAAAATGGCACTTTACAGATATATGAAAGAAAATTACAAGGAAAAAGACTGAGAATGGCTCTCATCTCAAAATGGAGGACACCAAATGCATTTAAGTTTCAGGAAGGCACATTGTGATTCATCTTTTTTCCTAATGACCAAACCAGTTATCCACTATTAGAGGTGCTTTAATTTGGATTTCTGCCCTCAGCGTGTGGTTAGTCCATAACCCAAATGCCCCATTCTGACCATCATTTTATCAGTTTTTTGGGTACCCTAGGAATGCAGGTGATAAAGTAATCCAGACAAGAAAGAGGAATGCTGCCATGATTATCATTATTGAATATCTTTAAAATCCCCCCCCAAAAGATATCCTACTTTAGCAATGGAGTTAATTTAGGAGGTGATATCCACCAAGAATATTTTATCTGGGATGGCCTTTTGTCCTTTGTTCATAATATTTTCAAAGATGATGATGGTAACATTAACAAGTACATTTCCCCTGATCCAGGATTGCTGTTGGCTGTTGCCTGCACTAGTAAAATGCTCTTTGTGCTTGAATTTTGCTACTCTAGATTTTAATCCCTCTGGCTTTATGTAAATGTTTGCGCTGAGTTGCCCCAAGATTCTTGGGATTTTAGTATTGAAAAGTGGACTTCTACCCTATTGTCCTTAGTCCATATAGTCTTTGAAGACCTGAAAGACTCTGGATTGGGAGAAGGGAAGGAATAGTGCATTATCAATTGGTTTCTCCCTGTGCTTGAGAGTTTCAAGGGGAGGAATGCTCCTGCTCTCATATGCTTTTGATTTGTTAAGTGTCTGGGAAAGCAGAATTTAGAGCAGAAGCCGAAGTCTCTCAAGGCAACTTGAGGCCCCGACCTGCTTTAATCTAGTCTGCCAAATAGACTATTACTAGTGTTTCAGAACCAAGACACAACTTTTATCTCTACTTCCTAGTCATGGCATGAAGGTGCTATAAATCTTTTTGCTAAGAATGATTTGAGCCTGATAGTAGGATCTTAATGGTTTCTTTCTATAACGTGCTGCCTTGAGGAATTTCTTAAAAAATATTCTAACTTTACATCAGATTTCTTGCATCGAGAGGATGAGTTTAAGGCATCCAGATTCTTCAATAATTTACAGGTAGTCCTTGCTTAGGGACTGCCTGGTTTAGTGATCAAAATTATGGTACTAAAAAAGCTTTGGAACCAGTCCTCGCATTTATGACCTTTGCAGCATCTCTCTGCTCTTATTTTCACTTGCTTATTTACTCCTTCCAATGTGTCCTCAAAAAGAAAGAACACCAGTTCAGCTGAAGGAAGTAGCAAGAGGCTATTGAAAACTAAAATAAAATTGAAGGCAATTGAGTTGCCGTCATGCGGTTTTTATTTAGTGGACTGCTTTGTATAACGACCAACTTGCCCCAATTGCAATCGCTAAACGAGGACTATCTGTAATAAGTTCCAGAACATGGCTTGGAACCCCAGCTTTGTATATGCAGTCAGGCTATAAAGAGGAATTGCTCTTTTATGGACTATTGCAATGTAGTTTGAAAACCTTCCAAAAATTGCTTATGGAAAATATGTCTGCTAAAGTCTTAATTGAAATGGGGCTTTTTAAGGTTCATATATGATGACTGTAATGATACATGAGTTTCTGGGCCTGGTTTAAAGTGCTGTTTTTGACTGTCAAAGAACTATTTGGAGGGGATGCCAAGATCTAAGAAACAGTTTCTTCCCTCAGGCAAGAATTGCTGTTGCATGAAGTGAGATAGAGTAAACTGCAGCTTCCCCAGGAAGCTCAGATATGATGCACCTGTCCTGGAGCCCCTGTGTGCATTTCCGTAGCAAGGCACCTTCCAGGTTTAGGCTGAGGCTGCTGGATAAGCTGAGCAGGAAGGAAAATTAAAAGCTATCAATTGTATAGGAGCAATGCTTGAATAACAAGCTAATTTTTAAGGCTGGCTTGATTATCCAATATTTATTGCTCTAAATCATCCTGGCTTGTTTCCTTGTGTTACTTAACTTCCTGATTTATTCTCCAGTCCGGATTATTGTCCAATCCCAGGTCTCCTGAACTGGTCCAGACTGATGTCTGTTGCTAAATCCCGGGACTGTCATCTTTTCTTGTCAGATAAAATGTTTTCCTACAAACTACTACAGTTCTGATTACACATAGCTTTATTCTGTGCGGTAGTAAAAAAGCTGCCATAGGCATTTAATCTCCATAGACATTTAAATAAACTGCAGTAACAATATAAAGTCTCTTTTGAGCTGAGATCAACTGGTGGCCAGAAGGACAATCTCTGTCATTTTCTGGGCCACACCACAAAATAGTTTACTGTTCTCTCATTCTGCTGGTTCCCCCGTCTAACTTCCAATCAACTCTGCTTAGCTCCTCCTAGATCAACTGGTTGGTTAGGCACTGCTTTTCCTAGCTTGGTAACTGCATTTGTACAGAACACTGAATTACAAACCATGGCTTATGAGCCACAATGGCTAAGTTTGTACAACTTGATTCTAATCTACAGCCAACCATAATGGCTGAGCATATCGTGTTCTGCTGAATGTCTTTCCAACACCAGTAGAGCTATTAAAACGATCTTATGCAAACACACATACGGTATACTTAAAAGAAGAAAAAGCTACACACAGCCCTTCATGGCTCATCTGCACCATCTAATTTGTAGAGTAGTTTTTAGACACCCAGCAACCACCTGCCCAACTTGAAGTCTTTCCCACCAAAGCATTTGTCATGCCGATTCCTCTTTTTAATTATCATTGCGGCCACAGGATTATTCCTGGTGGAGGCCCTTCCTTGCAAACATGCCAGGTGCTTATCCACATACCAATTTACCAGCTCCACCTCCCAAGAAAGCCATTGTGAATTACAAACTACAAAAAATAAACCATGTATTTTTAGCAGCCTTAATTTTACAGGCAGGGTTTAGAGAGAAAATATGCTTTGGCAGAAGCAAAATGGTAGGTTGGTAGTTTTGTTATTCTGAGAAGGCAAAATGTTAATTTACAGTGTTGGGGTATGTAAAAAAATATAGAGAATACTTTGAAATCGCAAGTGCTTTCTACATTGTAGAATAAAGCCATCTCAGTAATGTTTAGTCCTGAAAGATCATTTGTGGAGAAGTGCTATTTATTCAGTGGTGGAATATTTATTTTGCATTGTCTCAATACTCAGCAATTAAAAACTTCTATGTAGGCCAGCATTTCTAAATCTTGGCAGCTTCTAGACCCACAGGGGGGCAATTTGATTTTTAATGGGGGCAATTGGAACCTTGTTTAAACCAAGTTAATGGCCTTTTAGGCTTCCTCCGCGTGAGTAGGAGTTCACTTTTTGAATAGTAAGCATTATATGTCACGGGGAGGGGGCATCAGGATTTTAGAGATGCTTAGGTGGGGCATGGCCAAAAAAAGGTTGGGAACCACTGTTCTAGACATAAAAGAGTTCAATTCCCTGAACACTCAGCCACGGGCTTGCTGGCTAGAAGACCTTGGGAGTAGAAGTCCACACATCTAGAAGGAAGCACAAATGTAGACAAACTAAGATCTGGTTTATTATTATTATGAGCCGTGGAGGCACAGTGGTTAGAATGCAGTATTGCAGGCTAATTCTGACTGTCAGGGGTTCGATCCTCACTGGCTCAAGGTTGATTCAGCTTCCATCCTTCTGAGGTCAGTCAAATGAGGACCCAGATTGTTGGGGGCAATATGCTGACTCTGTAAACCACTTAGAGAGGGATGTAAAGCACTGTGAAGCGGTATACAAGTCTAAGTGCTATTGCTATTATGCACTTTGTGAATTTCTGACAACTGAGGAACAGATATCTAGTTCTGTATTTTCCAACTATATGAGTTTGCATTTAGCATTAGTATATATTCTGGGTATTTTTTCTATTGTAAATGTTTATTATAAATTTTGGAGAGGGAACATTTAACACAGATGTAAATCTTAAACAATAAACATATAATAAGTACATCTGAAGAAGTTTAAACTATTGCTTAAGCAATTGTTGATGGTAAAATTGACTGAAGTAGGCTTTAAATGGAATCAATAAAATTCTATGGAAAAAAATCAGCATCGTTGATATTTGGTGGGAAATCGCCACATTTTAGCAGCAGAGAGAGGGATTTTAACAGCTGGTTCTTGGAGTTACAATCATGGTGCCAATTCCCTTTTCAGTTATCTTGCAACACATTATTCATAGTTGGGAGCACTTCCTTGCAAGGTTGTTAGATGTTTATTCACATCCCAATTTGCCAGCCCCAAAATATACACGGACATTGGGTGGTGGTGGTGAGGTGTATATCAAAAAAACTCAAGAGGGCGGTTATGGATGCCTATCTCAGATTCAGAAGCAAGACTCCATTGCTTATGCATAATTTACTTTGTTTCATGAGGTTCTTTTTCTCTTTTATAAATCAATGCAGGCTGTTCAGAATGAAACAGATAAATCCTTTCTTCTTTCTGCTTTGTATTTAATTCACTAATAATATTGTCATCCTACCTCAATTTAGGACCCTGTAAATATGTTGGGATACTGTAATTCATATACTGTATGTTAGGAATTATCATTTACTTATTTGGAATTCACCAGATTGAGGAAGTTTAGCTTCTATTACGAACAGGCATTGCTTCACACCTGATAATTTGTACATTCGGCAACTACAAATTGATGTGAACTCTGTACTTTGCTACTTGTTGAATGTTCCTAAATATTATCTTCCTAAATCTAGTCCAACTAGACAAGGTTTTCCACAGATCTTGTATCACTTTTGCTTCCTTCGCTTTATGACAGATTATTGGTCCATAAATGCATATTAGAATATGCAAGCCATCTGGTACTGAGAAAAATGTAGGCTTTAAGGATGCTAAAGGATGGGAAAAGGGGAAAAAAAAAGGATTATTGTCCCTAAAAAAATGGTCCTGGACAAATACTTACAAAGAAAAATAAACTTTGAATGCAATGTTGTTGCCTGGGCTAGTATTTGGGGTTTGATGGAGATGAAAGATCTCTCTAATGCATGTATTTAATAGTCTGAAATATACTAGGTGATGAATGGATCCTGGTGGTAAGTTAAGTAGAACTCAATGTGTCCAAATTGGAGGTCAGGAAGGATCAAACAGATGAAGAGGCCTATTTTGTTTTAATAGAATGCAGTTGTTTGCTCTCCAATGCTCCTTCTCACTACTGTTTTTTAAATACAGAATCCTTTTCATTAAGCATTCTGCTGAATAGGGATTATGCAGAGTAAAATATGGCCAACTTAAATTGGTAAAGAAAATGTATGCATTGCTGAAATGCATAATGGTACAAAAAAAAAGCAAGATCAAGGTTATTAAATAACTTGAATAAGTGGGACCACCAGCAAGTTATTTAGTGGCTTTTATCCCAATAAAAAAGATTCCCACAGTATCATGAATAATATGACACTTATTGTAGTCAGTGCTCCCATGAACTAGAATAAATTTCCTAAGTTTTCTACTGTATGTTTCTAGGCATGTTAGTTTGTGGAAACACAAGGATTTGGTTTGGGGATCCAGCAGTCTGGAACAAATAAATTTTGCTTAACATGTCTTGAACTGGAGATGATTAATCATCCTTTGAACTAGATTGTTCCCTTACCCGTATGCTGCTTATAATTAATTGACACATAGCTGTTCAAATTTTTGTTTTTAATACAAACCGTGGGGTGCTCAGCAAAAGTTTTCCGGAACTCTTCAGAACATGGAGAATGGGAAATACTATGTATAGGCATTACATTATGAGGGATATGTTATGGGAATAATTATTTTTATATTTTATTTTTGGCACAGGAAAATAATGGAAACCCAAAAGCTTTTTTTAAAAAAATTGCAAAGATTTATTTTTAATCTGCACCCCCCTATTTTGATAACCTCTGAAGGCAAATACCTTACAATTGCAGTTATAATTCTCCTAGCACGAAGCAGTACTTAAGTGTTAATATAGTGAGCCCTGCCATCCTAATCTTAAACCTGTTATCTCCTATAGACATCAAACCTTGTGGGTCTGAACCCAGGAACTTTGCCAAGCCAGACATATTCAGTATTCCTGTGGCTCCACAGAACTTGTTGATTCTGGAAACCAACTCCCTGTAATTTTCTCCAAAGTCTTCTGCACTTATGTAAGTTGGCAAACTCATTTGAGGTTATATCCCTGAGTGCTTCCAAGATTGTCCCCTTTGGTCTGTTCTGTTGCATAGCTAGCCAAGTTCTCCAAATACTAGCTGCTTTTGCACCAAATACTGTAATAAATGTTTTGCCTCTACTAGGCAAGGCAGTCATATTTCTGAAGTTCTCATAACAAGAATTAAAAGAAAACCAATAATAGTTTATTGGGTATTTTCCAGGGGTGAAATCCAGCAGGTTCTAACAGGTTCTGGAGAACCGATAGCGGAAATTTTGAGTAGTTTGGAGAACCGGTAGCGGAAATTTTGAGTAGTTTGGAGAACCGGTAGCGGAAATTTTGAGTAGTTTGGAGAACTGGCAAATACCACCTCTGGCTGGCCTCAGAGTGGGGTGGG
>QLTV01012194.1:4956401-4975742 GCA_003457575.1 Thermophis baileyi
GAGTGGGAAGGGAATGGAAATTTTACAGTATCCTTCCCCTGGAGTGGGGTGGGAATGGAGATTTTACAGGATCTTTCCCCTGCCATGCCCACCAAGCCACGCCCACCAAGCCACAGCACGCCCACCAAGCCACGCCCACAGAACCGGTAGTAATAAAATTTGGATTTCACCACTGGTATTTTCCTTTCACAATAAAACATTCATCTGTCAAGCGCAGGAAATCTGAAGTACAAGGAGTTCAAAGCAAATTGGTGGCAGATAAGAGTCAACAGAATTTGAGGTGGGCTGGACTTAGTTCTCTTGTGGCCGCGAAGGAACTAGAGACTGATTACACATTTGACCCCTCAGGCACAGCCTGATTATCTCCTACATCATCATTGTCCTTATATTTGATTGTTCATAAATAATAAATTTAATTGTTATGTTGTTAGAAGAAATTATTCAGATATATAATACACTGAAAGAGAAGAAGATTAGCTTTTTTCTCTGTATTGGGTCCCCCAAAATATATACATGCAGCACAAGTAGACTTCAACTTACAACAGTTTGTTTAATGACCGTTTGAAGTTTCAACATCAGTGAAAAAAGTGACTTATGACCGTTTTTCACACAACTGTTACAGCATCCCCATGGTCATGTGATCAAAATTCAGATGCTCGGCAACTGACTCATATTTAGGTTGGTTGCAGTTTCCTAGGGTCATGTGATCCCCTTTTGCAGCCTTCTGACAAGCAAAGTCAATGGGGAAGCCAGATTCACTTAACAACCATGTTACTAACTGAACAACTACAGTGATTCACTTAATAACTCTGACAAGAAAAGTCATAAAATTCACGTAACAAATGTGTCAGTTAATAATAGAAATTTTGGACTCGGTTTTGGTCATAAGTCGAGGATTACCTGTATCTAGGTGCAGATGTACATGGGTGTACTTCAAGGTGCTTGCTTTGATGAATAAAGTTCTATATGCTCTGGCACTTTAAAGTTTTTGCTTCTTTAAGAGCCACATGATGAGTCCATTCCTTGCTGCTGTGTGGAGAGGAAGCGAGGGTTTGTGAGACTGGCTGGGAAACGGAGTGTTGCAAATAAAGATCACGTGATCACAGCAACAGCCCAGCAGCAGCCAATAACACTTAAGCAGCCACAACTTTCCCAAATTTCATTCCTTCGCGAATTGTGGGTCCTGGATTTTGGACACATTCTGTACGATAGTCCAGGGGTCCCCAACCCCTGGGCCGTAGCCCACTAACGGGCCTTGAGCCATTCGGAACTGGGCCGTGGAAGTGACTGGCGAGCACTCAGGCACTCCATTTGTGCGAGTAGCGGGTGCGCGTGCCCGCTGCTCGTGCAAATGGAGCTTTGTGCGCATGCTTGCTGACTGCTTGTGAGGAACCATCCCCTCTCCTCCCCTCCCACCGGTCCTCAAAACCAGAAAGGTTGGGGAACTCTGTGATAGTCCATCTGAAGTACCATAGTTTAAAAATTATTGTCCTATGATGCACCATTCTGCCCAGTTAAAAGGTATAACAATGAGCTTTAATAGTATTTAGATCACAGGTATTGTTGGTTTCCCTAGCAGAATTTTGTTTGTAGCCCTCACAGTTTCATTGGAACATCTGTAGCAGCACACAGCACTTTTGCAGGCATCTCATATACTGCCAGATTCAATGGATTGAGCACATGGTGGCCAGATGGAAAAGTTCTGTTCTCAGAGTTGCAGTGATTACATCCTAAGCAAATCTCTCACTAGATGCACATTTGTGACAGCGCATTCAAAACTTTTTGAATCTCACACCTGCTCTTGGGTGACTACCAAACATGACCATACTTTCGAAATTAGGAACATCAGCTTTTCATATGAATTCCTTTAAGCAGAACATACTGCTGACAGTTGTGTTATTCTCTAGGCAATGTAACACAAAAGCTGCTATATTTGGGGCTTTTGTTTCTTAATAGAAATAGGGAGCGTTGTTAAAGAACGAAGTTTTACACCAGTTTCAATTCTTATGAAATCAATAAATTTTACTAGTTCTTCATGATTTGCACTTGAAGCATCTGACAACTTTAGTCGTAGATTATCAAAGAAAGAAGCAATATTTCATCATGAACCGGCTTGGGGGCGTGGCAGGCCTGGGTCGCTGCCTGTTCCAGTGACCCAGGCCGCCAAGTTACTAACGGCTCTATAGAACCGGTCCGAACCGGTGGGAACCCATCTCTGGTTAGTATCTTAGTTGTGGAAGAGCTGGCTACAGTCTGAGGTTACTATTTTAAATTTCAAAACAATTGGCAGTCTTTTTAAAATGAATAAACAGGACATTGAATTTCATCATTCATTCATTCATTCATATTTCAAGACCATATCAGGTATTGACCATATCAAAGCAAATTTGGCATAATTTGTCCACTTATATAATTAAGATTTTCTCCCTAATATTCATCTGAGATCTGCCTTCCTATAACATATTTTAATCAATAAGTCATGGAGTAGTTTGTCAAATATTTTTCTGAAAGTGACATTATGTCCACAGCATCCTTACACTCTGTGAAGTAAGTTATCTAATAAAAAAGTGAAATATGTTTAGTATGATAAAAGTGTGATTTTCAGAAATGGTTTCCCATTGCCTTCTTCTTCCTAGGGCTGAGAATAACTGTCTCAAGGTTAAACAGTTGGCATCAGACCTAAGGTAGGATTTGAACTCTTAGCTTGGTGCCTTAAACCACTACACGCAATGGGCTCTATCTCTCCATGAGTACAAACATACAGATTTAAAAATTGGGAACTTTTCTACTAAACGTACATCTGATTCTTAAATAAATGGCTTCTGTTGTTCCCTCTGTCATTCATTACTGTGTTATGAAGGCAACAGGTTAAGGAACAATTTACATTTTTACCATTGCACAAACACATGCTGTTTAACACTTCTTAAAAATTAACCAGCAATTTCATTAAATTCCAACTAAAACAACCCCTCCCCCATCATTACAACTTCCTGTTAGACAAGAACAGCAAATATGGTTTTATTTCTCTACTTCTTTTGGTGTTGTGTTCTAGATGTCCAGATGTTTTCCGGCAAGAAGTCTGAGTTTAGCACCGAGTATATATTTAAGAGAGTTCCAGCCAAATATAGCAGTGAAAGTCTAGCTATGTGATATCTCTCCAACAGCCTCCTCATTCAACAAAAAAGCTTTTTTTATTTGTAGTAGTCTCATTTTGGAAAGCCATTTCAAAAGCTCATCTAAATATTTGTATTCTAACAATTGAAAACGACAGCTTTGATTCTTTACTTAAATCTAATGTAAAGATTACCAAACGTTTTGGGCTGGTAGGCACATCTGGAATTTTCAAAATGTTTTGAAATGTTTTGGGCACCTTGCCACATGACTGATGTCAGGGCTTCCCAATTCACAAATTAGCTCTGAAGCAGCACATTGCAGCTCTTGGGGATACAGAGCCTGCTGCATTTTACTTTTACATTTCTTCTTTATTAGAAGGTGAATATAAGAACCATTTTGATAAATGAGTGAATAACCTCAGCCTAAGACTGAACCTTCATCTCTGTAAACATCTTAATTTTACCAATTCAACAATGTTTTAAAGAATTTCTCTTTTGAGTAGAAAACTAAATTCTGGGCAAGTTTTGATAGAAATATTGTATTCAGGATTATCAGTAAATGGTAGCAAAATAATAATATTTAATTTTATACTAAGCATCAAATCCTGCTTTTCATGAGTTTTCAATTTCTTTCAGTAAAAAAAACACACACACACACCAATGAAGTGTTTTGTGATCTCATCCTAGTGAGAACTTCGCATCAAAGAAATAATTTCCATTTTCCCTTAATTTTGTTTTCCAAACTTTTCATTCTTTGTCTTGAGAAGCAGAGAATAAAAAGGATAAATTAACAGTTAGTGAGTTTCAATGACAGGAAAAAAAAAGCCATATACAGCTTACTTCAAAGCACTGAGCTATCAGATACACTGTGTTTAAAACCAAGTTGACATCTTCATCTACCTTTTAAGTAAGATACATTCAAATATATATTATATGTGTAATACTCTGTAGGAAGTGAAAATGATCATTCTAACTTTACACTCTTATTACAGAAATGATCAAAGGTTTTGAGTTAAGAAAATACACATCCTTTTCAAAGTTACAGCTACCTATATACTTTTCCTGCTAATTAATGTTTACAGAATGGAAACTGATTGGCTTTTCATTAACTTTCTACTGTAACTATTGGAAAGTTATATTTTCCATCTTCCAGGCTTCAGGCATTCAAGAGTTCTGGGTGGATCTTCCATGAATGGAAAAGGCAAGCCTGAAGTTCATAAGATGATTTTAACCATCATTGAATTTTAGATTACAAAGTCCTACTAAATCTCCAGCCTTAAATTCCTAGGTTGGTCCATAGCAAGGATTCCTAATTTTTTTTGGTCATCACACCTTTATTAATGAATCTTAAACTACACGCATAAAAATGAAATGCATACAAATGAACAAATGAAAACAATAAAATTAAACTTTGGAAAAGACAGATTTACTGCAATATTGTTATATTGGTAAAATACAGTTCTTCACACCTCCCCTGAACTCTGGACTCTGTCTGTACCTCCCCAAGGAATAACCTCAAAGTTCCGGAAACTGATTTATAGCTACTCCTATTTATCAAGACCAACAATCAGGGATAGTAGGAGTTCAGGTTCAAGATTCAGTAATCCAAGCTTAGGAAAGAGTGCTTCAGCTGATGAGGATGGCAATATAAGCTTTCATGTGCAGGAATCTACATTCCCAGATGAGGGATTCCCATGTAGTAGAATTCTCATTTAGGAAGCTCTTCACATGTAGGATATTCATATAGCTAAAATGAATGAGGTCTAAAAAGAAAATTTCAGAATAAATGAAATAATTCACTTCAATAGATGTAGGCTCCAATTCTAGACTTGATTTGCTGAAATAAATGGGGCATATAGTTTTGAACAGACATCTAGTCAGTTAGAACTTCAGCAGATGTGACAATGGTGAATTTATTACACTGCCATTTCCTTGAAATGTACAACTCTTTGTCCAAGACTGAGTTCAAAGATACCTGGTTCTTCCAATTTTCAGCAAGAGAGCCATAATCAGCTCAGCTCATGATTTCACTAGCCTTTGTACGAATTATAAATACTTTTTTCTTTCTTAGGACAACATTTTAAAGCATATATAAAACAGAAAATAAAAACAATCTTAACAATTTAAAAATATAGATGTGAACAATGGTACATTCTAAAATGTGATGGGCTAGAGAAAGAGGAAAGGTGAATTTGCAGTTAATGAGAGGCAGTGGATATATTGCTTTAGAAACGAAGCAGAAACAGATTTCATTCCATCAAGAAAAAACTACATCTGTTTGTAACTACAGTGTAGCATTTACCACTAGCATTTAGATTTATATACTGCTCCATAGTGCTTTACAGCAGTCTCTCAGCGGTTTACAATGTCAGCATGTTGTCCTCAACAATCTGGGTCTTCATTTTACTGACCTCGGAAAGATGGAAAGCTGAGTCAACCTCAAGACCTGTCAGGATCAAACTCCAGGCTGTAGGCAGAGTTAGCCTGCAATACTGCGTTCTAACCACTGCACTACCAGGGCTCTTATATATTGTATATCCCTATGCAGTCTTCATTAACTGTAAATTAGTTAGTAATGCCCTATGATGACAATCTCAAAAGAGCTACCAGAGATTGCAGCTGTAATAACTCTGGTCACAAAGCTAAGAATGAAATGAAATGAAATGAATGGAACTTTACATCAATTTTATTTATTCCTCAGGACTATTTTTTTGCTTTAGATTGGAGGGCAACTGAACATCAAGCTCTATAGAAACATTGGGATAACAACTCCCATCCTCCCTTATGATTGGCCTTGCAGTTTGGACTGATGAGAGCTAAGGTGCAAAAAGGCTGTCATCTTTGCACTAGAAGAATCAATCTTAAATCCAACATCCTAAAAATGTAGAAATCTATGGTTGGTGTATTGTGCTTATCGCCAAGTTGCAGACCCTTTTACATATGAAGGGTTGATGCCTTTTTGATATGAAGTGCTGGTAAAAGGTGTTGGTACTAATTTTAGATCAATGGAGGCAACTTCGAGAAGTTACTCCAGGTTTGCTATGGAAGTAAACTACAATAGTTATCCCTAGAATAGATCATAAATTGAAATCCTATGATCGAAACAAAGGCTTAAAGAAATACCAAATGCATGGCCAATTCTTGGTTTACATAAGCTGAACTTCTACAGGTTGAACATCTGTTTTAATAGGCAAACTTGGTTTTCTTTTTACACAGCATTTCACATAATTAAAAGTGCATATAAACAGAAATAACATCTGGATCACTCAAAACATTTCTGAAGAAACGGATCTGTGAAGCCATTGACGTGGTAAGAAATAAAAGTTTTCCTTTGATGTTTTCCCCCCCACTTTTCCACAGCAGTAGCCCCAACAAAGGGGTTCAATAATTGCATCCATCTTCTCTGGAGCAAAAGCAAAAAAGCATCTGGAAACTCCTGGTCAAAGTGAAATGTCATGTTTCCCCCATTCTGTTAAACAGCTTAAGTAAATCCAGTCCTTCACATCTGGATTTAGTATTTATTTAGTTCATAATGGAGCGAGGGGGGGTATAAATTTCATAAATAAATCTGGCATAGTGGTATGATATTTATGTAAAAGCATGCAGGCATTCATACATTTCCTACTTCCTATATTTTCAAAGTAGTTGTTGAAACATTTTCAGGTTTAAAATTAAGATACTGTACACACCATATTCTTCTAATGTGAGACCTATAAATGTCAGCAAAAGGTAATATATTCTTTTCTCTTCATTAGGAATCCATTATAATGATTCATAATGATTCCTATGAATCCAATAGCTTTTATTAGAAAGAAAATCTAACACCAAACTTTCAGCAACCACATGAATTAAAGGACTTCCAAATGAGCAAGGAAGGGTTAGTATCAGGGGTGGATTCCGGATTCTTCTACTGCCGGTTCGCTCAGGGACGTGCTGCGTGGGCAGGCGGGCGGGCGCTACACACTGCATGGGCGGTTTGTGCGGGTATGCGTTTTCTCTGTGCGCATGTGCATGCGCAGTACTAAAAAAAAGGCTTCTGCGCATGCACAGAAGCAAAAAACAAGAAGGGTGCCACCTATGGCACCGCCGAGAGAACCGGCTTGGGGGCGTGGCAGGCCTAGGTCACTGCTGGTTCCAGTGACCCAGGCCGCCAAGTTACTAACGGCTCTATAGAACCAGTCCGAACCGGTAGGAACCCACCTCTGGCTCAGGGGGGTAACATTCTGGTCCTTTCCCTGTGTATGCTACAGTCTGAGGTTACTATTTTAAATTTCAAAACAATTGGCAGTCTTTTTTAAAATGAATAAATAGGACATTGAATTTCAATAAACCTCACTTCTCTGGGAGCATCAATTAACTCTGCTAATCCAGTCAATCCCTACCTAAGCCATACCTAGAAGCTATTACCTTTGCTAGTAGATATCCCCCTATGAAGGCCAATCTGCATGCCTTGTATGGGTAGTCCTGGACTTACAACAGTTTGTTTATCGACCTTTCAAAATTACAATGGTACTGAAAAAAGTAACTTTTTACACTTACAACTGTTGCAGCATCCCCATGGTCACATGATCAAAATTCAGGCGCTTGGCAACTGACTCATATTTATGAGTGTCCCGGGGTTGCAGTGTCCCGGGGTCACGTGATCACCTTTTGCGACCTTCTGACAAGCAAAGTTAATGGGGCAGCGAAAATCAAACGTGTTATTAATTTAACAAGTGTAGTGATTCACTTAACAACTGTGGCAAGAAAGGTCGTAAAATGGAGCAAAACTCACTTAACAACTGTCTCGCTTAGCAACATAAATGTTGGGCTCAATTGTGGTCATAAGTCAAGGACTACATGTAGTCTACAGTTCTTAAGTAGAGATGAGAAAGAGTGAGTGATAAGCAAAGAGCCGAGGTGGCGCAGTGGTTAGAGTGCAGCACTGCAGGCTACTTCAGCTGACTGCTAGCTGCAGTTCGGCAGTTCAAATCTCACCGGCTCAAGGTTGACTCAGCCTTCCATCCTTCCGAGGTGGGTAAAATGAGGACCCAGATTGTTGGAGGCAATATGCTAACTCTGTAAACCGCTTAGAGAGGGCTGTAAAGCACTATGAAGCGGTATATAAGTCTAAGTGCTATTGCTATTGCTAATCTGTTTTTCAAAACTCAGGCAGTTTTTAGTGGAAAAGCTAGGAGTGGAATAGAGGTCTTTCCTACACCTTCCGCTCCCCTCACTAATTTAAATGAGGATAAAATAATCCACAATATCTATGGAAAAACAGAGGAATTTGAAATCTATTGAAAGGACATCTGTTTCTTGCCAATGCAGGACTTAAAATCAATAAAAGTCTCACAGGTTGTGGATCATGATAGGCAGCTATTTTGGGCTAGTAGATACGTTTCAAAACTGAGAATGTGTTGACTGGTTTACATAGTCCTTTGAGAAAATTCCTCCTTGGTTCAGGTTTGGCTCTTTCACTATAAAGTTTCTACCAGGGGTGAAATCCAGCAGGTTCTGACAGGTTCTGGAGAACCGGCAGCGAAAATTTTGAGCAGCTCGGAGAACTGGTAGCAGAAATTTTGAATAGTTCGGAGAACCGGTAACAGAAATTTTGAGTAGTTCAGAGAACCGGTAGCAGAAATTTTGAGTAGTTCAGAGAACCAGCAATAGCAATAGCAATAGCACTTAGACTTATATACCGCTTCACAGTGCTTTACAGCCCTCTCTAAGCGGTTCACAGAGTCAGCATATTGCCCCCAACAATCTGGGTCCTCATTTTACCCACCTCGGAAGGATGGAAGGCTGAGTCAACCTTGAGCCGGTGAGATTTGAACAGCCCAACTGCAGCTAGCAGTCAGCTGAAGTAGCCTGCAGTGCTGCACTCTAACCACAAATACCACCTCTGGCTGGCCCAAGAGTGGGATGGGAATGGAGATTTTGCAATATCCTTCCCCCAGGAGTGGGGAGGGAATGGAGATTTTGCAGTATCCTTCCCCTGGAGTGGGGTGGGAATTGAGATTTTGCAGTATCCTTCCCCTGGAGTGGGGTGGGAATGGAGATTTGGCAGTATCCTTCCCCTGCCATGCCCACCAAACCATGCCCACCAAGCTACACCACGCCCACCAAGCCATGCCAACAGAACTGGTAGTAAAAAAAATTGGATTTCACCACTGGTTTCTACCCACACAAGGGGTGGGTTTGGGAACTAATGTCATAGTAATATTAATCAGTATTCAACTAGAGGGTATAATATGTGTATATGTTAACTTAACAAGTGTAGTGATTCATTTAACAACTCTGGCAAGAAAGTTGTAAAGGTTGTAAATGGGCCAAAGTCATTTAACTGAGTGAGCAACAGAAATTTTGGGTCACTTGTGTTCGTAAGTCGAGGACTACCTGTAATCAAGTTAGAAGCAAACCTTTGTCACTGTTCTTTATCAAAAGGTGGTTGATGCATCCAGCAGAAAGGGTTGCTGCTATGGAAGAGGCATGGATGGTAGATTTAGCATATGGTTCTCTTTCCTTGGCATATATATTCTATTAAACTGCAGGCATTGCACAGGAAGCAACCACATAGAGATACTGTATGAGGAGACTATATTTTCAGAAAATCAAGTAGTGGAACTTGGCAATTACATGTATTTTCAACAGCTGACTCAACAATGTTTTATTTTTCTTAGTCTATTTTAAGGTTAACTTTCTTGCTGTGTCTTCAAGATAAAAACATAGTCAAAGACTGCATTTGGCTATCTTTGTACAGTGTAACTGACCCCGTTCATTGCTCTCCCACAATAAACACCATCTTGTGTGCTAGCAGCGCATGATCACGGATGCCCCAATCCTTGACGGCCTCCCCCTCACCCAGTTGTTGTAAAGCTATCTTTTCTTGCCATTTTTTCTTTCTTTCAATCAAGACAAAAATTAACTATCTGGAATGGTCGAATTAGGGTGGCCCCAGCCTATTTTTCCCATCCTGCCCCTGCAACTTCAGAAAAATGGTTTAAAATGTGAAGTGGGGAAAAAATGGAATTCTTAATACAGCCTGGTTTTTGTTATTATTAAATTTCTTGTCTGTGTTTAGACAAGGTGGCTAACCAGGAAAAGTTCCTTTAGTCCCACGGAAGGTCAAACAAGATCAAGTGTTTGCCTTTTAGGGCAAAACTCTGACTGAATAATAATCAAGAGTAGGTTAATTTGTTTTTTATTCTGTTTACTACATTTGTTGATGAAAATTAGGGCAGTAGATCAGATTTAGTTAGAGTACATATGCAACAAATATATCCATGCTTACTTATTTTTATGCACTGGTCCCCCTACCATTTCATTATTTCTGAATTCTCTCTCAAAATATCCATAATACATAAGTAGTGCCTGTGTTATCTAGTACACCTCAGAGCCAGAGTAAATCATATACATGGGAAATAGTTACATAAATATATAACTAGCCAATAGAAGAAAGAGAAAAGTACCAAAATAAATTTAGATCATGCTCCTTTAGGCGACAGTAGTTTTATGAAATCCTGGATGAACAATTTTCATTCTAATTTACTGTTAAAGTCCAGATGCAAGTAAAGAAAAGGAATATTTTCACTTTAACTGAAGTACAAGAAGTGCTTAGTTCAATACTACAATCCCACAAGGGATTTATGCATGTACTCTTTACTTTACTCTCCATTTCAATCATAAATAGATTCAGTTCATTGAAAAGGCCATCAGATTTGGCCACTGGATCAGTGGTGGGATTCAATTTTTTTTACTGCCGGTTCTGTGGGCGTGGCTTGGTGGATGTGGCGTGGCTTGGTGGGTGTGGCTTGGTGGGCGTGGCAGGGGAAGGATACTGTAAAATCTCCATTTCCACCCCACTCCAGGGGAAGGATACTGCAAAATCTCCATTCCCTCCCCACTCCAGGGGAAGGTTACTGCAAAATCCCCATTTCCTCCCAATCAGCTGGGACTCGGGAGGCAGAGAATAGATGGGGGCGGAGCCAGTCAGAGGTGGTATTTACTGGTTCTCCGAACTACTCAAAATTTCCGCTACCGGTTCTCCGAACTACTCAAAATTTCCGCTACCGGTTCTCCAGAACTGGTCAGAACCTGCTGAAACCCACCTCTGCACTGGATATACTGGATCTGCAATAGACCAAGTCTGTCATATCCATTAAAGCATCATCTTTTGGGGATTTTGCTTAACTATTATTTATTCTTCAGCACTGACTGCAACCAGTGATTGCCTCGACTACTAAAAATGTTTCCTGCATTTTTTTAGAGAATATGTCTCTATCAGAATAAAGATGAACTGCTTGTGAACTGAAGTCTTGAAATAATGACAGCTCTTCCTCATTTCACACCTTCCTAGCTGTTGATATCCAGCCAAATGTATTGCAGGGACAATAAATAATTTGGAAGAAAGGACAAAATGAGTGGGAAGAGGATTACAAAGCAGCTGTTGCCACTTTATTTATTTACAACTGTTCATAAGGATGGCAAATTTTTATTCTTCATTTTAAGAAAAAAATGCTGCTGATTAGGAAACAAAACTATTGAATGTATGGGCAGGAAGAGACTTCCTGCAAAAATCTAACCTCTGTTCCATCTTTTTGATTTTGTCAAGAACAATTACATTGTTTGCTAAATGGAGGAAACTCTTTTACTTCTGATTAGAAGAAGATGACCTACGGTAACTTGGGTGTCACTCCTGATTTGTGCAAAATGAGTATCCAAGGAGAGCATTGGCAATTACATATAGAGTTTGGAATTCAACTTCTATTTATTTATTCTCTAGTACCTGTAGATACAGTATAAAGAAGAGAGCCAAGCATATATTTGAGGATAATAGCTTGAGTTTTCAAAGTGGAAACTCAGATTGTGTTATTAATTTCTTTTTTTTTTTTTACTGGAAAAGTTAATAAGATTATACATTTAAAATCTCCCCACTCACTGGCTATTCAACAATAGTTTCAAAGTATGTTCTCAGAAAGCCAGGGTTCCTTGAAAATATATCAAGAGTTTCTCAAAAGGAAACAAGCATAGTTGCCAAGTTCTGTTTAAGACCGTTTTTATTTTTTTATTTTATTTTAGCAAAATTTGTATGCCGCCCAACTCCCGAAGGACCGAAGGAATTTTAACCAAAATGCTTTGATTCAGCAGCATCCAAAGGAACTCATCACTTTCATCAGATCCAATTTCATGAACCATCTGGGTAGGATTGGAGGCCTGGTTAGTAAAGAGTGGACTCCCTACTTCTTTGCCAGACAACACCCCACCCCACATCTGGCTCAGTATTAGGTTTTAACAAATGGCTAACCCTGTTGTTCTAGCCATCTCTCAAAACTTGTCTCTCGCTAGGCCTATCCCACATTAAGAAGAAAGATTGGTGGATTTCCCCCCACTCCCGGTTTAATGTTTGCTGGGAGGAGAAAATAAGTCAGGATAGTCCATTAATTCTTTAATTTATCCTGTGTTAAAGCAATAAGGGGCCAGTCTCGTTCCTATGACAGAATAAAGGCTCAGTTCAAATTATGCCAGAATACTTTGGCTCGAAGTCTGGAGGACTGTACTTTAAGGTGGCCACCTGGCTGTGCCCTTTGTTTCTGTGTGTTTTATTCTGGATGGTAATAAATGTTTTCCTCCAAGAGAGCTGGCTGGCAGTTACTTTTTTTAAAAAAAAGAATGAGAGAAAATAGAAGCTTTCTTATTTCTTTTATTTCAGTGGATGAACCACATAATTTTCCATTTCCCCTTAGAAGAAAAAGCTGGAAAATAAATCAGAAAGATAAACCCATTCATTTTAACAGCAGAGCAATAAAGATGGGAAACTAATTTGCTGAGCATACCAAAGCCTTTGTGGGAAGTTATATTATTGAACATTCCAGTGTACAATTGTTTTGTATATTTACTGAACTCACTGTTCAGTTTCAATTACACAATAGCAATCCCAAAGTTGCTATAATTGAGCATGTTTTGTGTTGGAGTATCTGGCAAGAGCATGTTTTGTGTTGGAGCATCTGGCAATCCACTGTTACAAATATAGGAAGCCAGTTAGCTCCATGTTCCAGGAATATATAAGAAACTTCCAGAATGAGAACATCAGAATTTACTGGGAACCTGTTCACTGTCTCAGAACTAAGGCATTAGACATAACTATTCAGTATGTAGATGAGCAAAATAGGATGGTTCCAGCAAAAGTCACCACATGATGAGACGGGTGGCAAACAAATCTAATAAAGTAAAAAATAAAAATAAACAAACATTGTGCTCTTGGCTACCTTTCCCCAAGTGATATCTTTATAATGGAATGTGAGGATAACCTTGGGGGACGAAAGGATGGGATACTGTACAGAAACAAGAGAGGAAGGAGATGCCAATGGATTAACAGCCAGAGGAAGAAACTTAGGAAGGACCCAACCTAATTAATCAGGTCGGTTAAAAGTGGCTGTGGGAAGTTTCTACCTTCAGACTTGAAAGATTTTGTTAACGAGCCTTACATTAGTAGAAGTAGCTCATCTAGTTGTGATTCCTGTCTGGTTCCTCTGGGAAGGCTGACAGTCCTCCAGAATTCCCCACTAATCTTGCTGGTTTTGGAATCTGGGAGTTGTAACCATAACACATTTGGAAGGCAATACATCACTGATGTTATTAATTCACCCCATTCTTTTCCATCCAATTTCATCTTCCCAGCTAACCGTATCCTGGGGGGGGGAAAGTCTCTTATGGAAAATGAATATCTTTTCTATGAGAATTGGTCATGAAGATACAATTTGTTTGTCAAATTCCAGTTAGAAGCTTTTCCCATTTTTAAAAAAAACATTACTGCTTCTTCTTCTTTGGATATTATCATGATTAAGAATAGTAAGGAAAAAGGATTTATTGGCACCAATGTCATGTCACAAAACACCATTATTTATTTCTGGCTATTACATACATTCTCTTCTGAATGTCCAGCAAATGCTGGAAATTTAAATTTCCAGCTTTATTCCAAAACTTACAAATTGTTCAAATTCTGTCATAATATATACTGTATGTGGTTCCAAGCAGTTTTTTTTCTAAATCAAATATTGTGAAATCAGATTATTCTATTTTTTCCAGCTGTTTTGACAATTCAATTGTTGTAGCTCCTAATTATTTATTGAGAAATTATAGGGAAACATTTGCCAGTTTATTTTATAATCTATGTATCTCATTAATTAAGCCCC
Organism: Thermophis baileyi; assembly: GCA_003457575.1. Taxonomy (NCBI): domain Eukaryota; kingdom Metazoa; phylum Chordata; class Lepidosauria; order Squamata; family Dipsadidae; genus Thermophis; species Thermophis baileyi. Next base: position 4,970,689 of record QLTV01012194.1, read on the forward strand.
AATATTTGCAATATTTTCTGATGCTGATTGAGCTACACTGCTCTCACTTGATATTGCCACATCTATTTCTTCAACTACTATAATGTTCTAGTAGTTGGTCCCTCACAAATCCAAAGTCACATAAACTAATTACATAATCATTCTGGAAGCACTTTGTCAACATTATGGTCATACCAATACTTCAGAGAATCAAACCCATTCTTTAAATTCCAATGTGCAATTTTTGCTACATAATCATATCTTGTTTTATAATCTGTCTGGGCAATTTTGCCACATCTGCTTATTAGGTGATCAACAGTCTTTGTTTTTCTCTTTGCCTAATGTACATTTGCTGTTGTTTCCTGTTTCTTGAATTTTTGTTTTCATGGCATTTCTTGCTATAATTTGTTCTTGGTCTACAATTAGTAATCCTTCCATTTCCTTCTTGATGGTCCAGTATGAAGCCATTGCCAAGTTTTGTTATTGCAGAACGCACCTTCTGTTTTTTCACGTATTGACTGTGCAGAGTTTATCTCTCCAATATTTTTTTTTTTGCTGTCCAGTTTTATATGCTGCCTTTGATTCAAACTGTGTTCCTTGCAAACATTTCTAAGCATCCCCCTGCTTGCTTTTATATATTAAGACCTCTATTTTCATCACTGTCTGGTATATTCCAGCAAACTACAATCGTCCCATTTTCTTTGACTGTTACAAGTGATCTATGCCTCTTTGGGGGTGTGGTACATGACGTGTTGCAATATATTTGGGAGTTTTGAAATCTAAAGCATATAGTTTAGATTGTATCTAGCCAAAAATATCTGTTGTGTATAGTGTTCAAGGAGCCACCTATGCATTAATGGATTTAATTTTATAAGTATTAGTCATACTAGATTTTAAAATATTTCTAAATTGTTTTACATATTTGGAGCTTGGTCAATTCAGCATGCAAAAGATTATTTACTCTTCTCTATAGTCAATGCTTTGATTTTAGCATCATTCCATAACTTGATTCAATTCCATCTGAATATAAATGTTTGTCCTTTTCAATTTCAGTGTTGTATACATATCTAATCCAAATTCTATTTTGATTACATTAAAATTTGAATTTATTTAAAAGTGATTGTATTTCTCTATATGATTTTATACATAGTTTCAAATTATCCATGGAGAGCATTATATATTATCTCTGGGTCTACAAATTTTCAAGATATGCATATTTTTTTTCCTTTTGTGATCTTTTTTAAATGATCAGCTGCCTTTGTTTTTTGCACTTTCTTTCAGTTTCTTCTCCTCCTGACTTTAAATGTATTTTTTGCACCACTTCTCTGTTAAATTTGAAAACCAGGCTACATAAATCCTGTACTACATAAAATATTTGGATGTTGGACGGGCAGCTGAGTACATTATTTTTCTCCGGGTACAATAGGTCCCCTATGGTGTTTTCAACATTTCAAGGTTGGCAATGTGACTTAAACATCTAGGTCAGTTTTAAACTGTTCCATATGGTTTGTTCCATGAAAACTGGTAATATGAAAGTGTCCTTATGCTTAACAAGACAATCTTCTCATTCTGCCAAGTTAATGTAGTATGTCTGAATTAATTTTTTGTATGTTGTAGAGAATTATTTCTTGACCTTGGCAACTTTAAGATGTGTGGATTTCAATGCTGGCAGAGGAATTCTGGGAGTTGAAGTCCAGACATCTTAATGTTACCAGGGCTGAGAAACATTGCTATAGAGTCCATCAGTTACCCTTTGCTGTTATATAGTTCCCTTAAATAATTATAGTGGCATGTTTATAAATAAAAGATTGGTTATATTTAGATGTCACTCTTGTTCTTCAAAATCTTTCCAGAAGTATCCATCCACAGAAGCTTTCAAAAAGGAATGACTCACTGCAGCCAAACATGGCCCTAATTTATGCTCCATTGGTCAATGCCAAATATTAACTCTGAAACTTATGTCAAGATTATGAACCTTAAAACAGGTAAAAAAAATGAGTGACTCGTTACACACAGACTGAATTTTTCTCACATCTAAATAAATGCAGACTGCCCAAAATAAATAGCATTTCTAAGTATTACATTTGGCCCACGATTCTAGTTTTAACAGTGAGCTAATAATCTTTCAAAATGTACTTGGGCTAATAAAGAAAAAAAGGTGCAAAGGATTTACAGTCTACTTCTTCTCTATTTAAACACTTTATTTAGACTTCTATGCATATGGCATTGGTGCTTTCCCTAGATTCCCCTAAATAGTTTTTCTCCAGCAAACATATTTTAATATTTAGAGATTGAGATTTGCCTTTATTAATTTTAGGAAGGAATGTTTTATTAAATTCTTTCCCACCTAATCAGTGGTGGGTTGCTACCGGTTTGTACCAGTTCGGCGAACCGGTAGCGGCGGCGGCTGCAGGAGGCTCCGCCCACCCACCCGAACGTCATCAAAAATGCTCTGTGCATGCGCAGAAGCATTGCATGTGCGCAAGGCGCGCTCGCGCCCCCATTCCCGAACCGGTAGCAAAGGTAAGTGAAACCCACTACTGCACCTAATGATTATATAGTTACATCTGGTGTTTCAGGAGTAGTACAAGTTTATTAAGTTCTCTGTTTCATGGCAATCCAAAGCATCTTCCCTTCTGTTTTCCAACTGATGTGCTAAAAGGAGAAATTGTGTGTAAAAGGCACAAAAATACTCTCGCCGGACAGTCTAGGAAAGGGGTTTAACCTGACTTGTAACAATCGATCATGAATCTTTGTTTTTCCTAAGGCAGGGGTCCCCAACCCCTGGCCCACAACCTGGTACCAGGCTGTGGTCCATTGGGAACCGGGCTGTGCAAGCGATGGGCGAGCATGTGAGCGTGCAAAGCTCCATTGTACAAGTAGCGGGTGCATGTGCGAAACCATCCTCTCTCTCTCCCCCGCTGCCGCTGCTGATCCACAGGGCTGGAAAGGTTGAGAGACCGCTGTCCTAGGGAACCCTTTTGGAGAAGGATCCTGCTAGGAAGTTCTCCTCTTTTGGTTTGTAAGAACAGTGCATTTCAATGTTTGCTGAAACTTTTGTTCCACACCTTCTTCCAATTTCCATGTTCCAAATCTTTCAAGGAAAATGATACCTTGATGGTTTTATAACTACCACCACCATTCCCCCCAACACATACACATAATTTTTTCAGTGGTAAGGTCTGCTAAAAAGATAATGGCCATGGATGATCTTCCACCTCTTTTAAGGCAAAACAAATCTTGGCAAAGTTTTAAAGAGATGTTACATAGAAGGCCGTGACCTATTACTGGGTTTCGAATAATGGTTTTAAGTTACAGATTGTGATTGAACGTTAAGAGACGCTTACTAAGGGTAAGACAATGGTCCTGTTGTTAAGAGCGATTGGGAACTTTCCTTTACTGGATGAGTTCAGACAGAAGTTAGACTACCATCTATTATAAATGCTTTAATTTGGATTCCTGCACTGAGCAGGGGATTAGATTAAATGGCCCTTTCCAACTTTAAAATTCTAAATATTGTATTCCTTTTTTTTATCAACTCATACAAATATTTAGACTATCTTGCCCAAAGTTCCCCTCCCCAAATTCTGATGCCAGTATAGACTACACTTTCAATTGCTAAGAATTTTTGCATCAATTTAGGAAAGGAAGACAAGGGACCCCTCATTTTCTCTTTTACAATTTGTTTGAATAGCATGAATGATCATCCCTTGTAAAACACACACACACACACCTCTTATCTTGAACTTGACTCAACCTTACACAGGTCAGTAGGGATGGATTCCAATACTTTTCATCCCTAATAATCATGTTGGATGACCTGGAATATATAGCAATAGCACTTAGACTTATATACCGCTTTACAGTGCTTTACAGCACTCTCTAAGCGGTTCACAGAGTTGGGTTTATCTCTCTTTGGAAGGTCAATTAGATTTCTCTGGACGAAGATCTACACAGGGTTGCAGGATGTTCTGAGCATCTTCATTTTCTAATAATGGATTGTCTCCAAGTTATCAATCAAATGATAATGCATTTAACATAGGGCTACACATATCCAATCTTATCTGAGATATGTATTCTTATTTGGTTTCAAGCTACTGCTGAGTTTTGGGGGTTGGACCAGGTGCCACACTCCCCAACTGCACTAATTCATTAAAAATGTTAACATAATTCATACATTTAATAATTTCTCCTTATGATACATTACAAATTTCAAGTCTGGGGGACTGAAATGGAGGAAATCTGAAAACACAATTCTATAATTGTACTGTACTGTGTTAAACTGGTTAACAAAAAAAGTAGACCTAAATAAAATAATAATCAATATTTTGAACAATAGTTCAAAGTTAAGAATTAAAAGAATAATTAAAAAGAAAAAGAGGTATAAAAATTATGGTGTAAACGAAACTCCAAAAACTGGCCAGTTTGCTCAAAAGTTTTCCTTTATACCTTATCACAACAAATGCCTAATTCAGATTTACAGATTAATAGAGTTGGAAGGGACCTTGTAGGTCATCTAGTCCAACCCCCCACTCAAGCAGGAGTCCCTACACCATTTCAGACAAATGGCAGTCCAATCTCCTCTTGAAAGTCTCAAGTGTTGGAGCTCTCACAACCAATGTTCCCTCTAATTTTTTTTCAGTGTGTGCGGAAAAGTATAGTGTTTGAGCGGCACATTTTCATGCCTGAGCACCTGAATTTTTTTCACAGATGTCACCCAAGACAACAACGAAACCAGTGTTATTTGAAACTCAAAGTTATGTTTATTCAATGTACCCACTTAATTAAAAGTGCTATATATCAGTATCACTTATAATACTGCAAGGCTGCAATATGAAAATACTTGTATAGTGTTTACGGTAATGTACACTATTAGTCACTGAAAGTCTGTCTCATCTTAGTTTCTCACGTCTGAAACCTCGCTCGCAATCGGCGCTTGATGCTTGGAATGTTGCGCAAATATCCAGCAGATATTTGCGTTAGAGTTAGAGTTATAGGTGAAGGTTATTGAGTGTGAGATTTTCTCCTTGTTTACATATAATAGCTTGCCCTGCCAGTGTATTTTTCTCTTTGGT
>QLTV01012194.1:4979410-4994138 GCA_003457575.1 Thermophis baileyi
ATCTCTCCTTGGTCAGTTTCCATCCATTATTCCTTGTCTGGCCTTCTGGTGCCTTGGAAAACAGCCTGACCCCCTCCTCTCTGTGGTAGCCCCTCAAGTATTGGAACACTGCTATCATGTCTCCCCTGGTCCTTCTCTTCGCTAGACTAGCCATGCCCAGTTCTTGCAACCGCTCTTTGTATGTTATAGTTTCCAGACCCCTAATCATCCTGGTTGCTCTCCTCTGCACTTTCTCTAGAGTCTCAACTTCTTTTTTGTAGTGTGGTGATCAAAACTGGATGCAGTACTCTAGGTGTGGTCTAACTAAGGCTTTATAGAGTGGTATTAGTACCTCCCTAGTCCTAGATTGTATCCCTCTATTAATGCAGTTTAGGATTGTATTGGCTTTTTTGGCTGCCACTGCACACTGCTGACTCATGTTTAGCTGGTTGTCTACTAAGACTCCAAGATCCCTCTTGCAGTCACTGCTATTCAATTGCTATGCTTCCAAGCCTGGGGCGCTACATGAGCGAAATGCCCTGACTCCTGGCTAAATTGTTAACAGGCCAGATATCTTGCTTTTATATGTACTTCAAATCAGACGTTTTAATGTTTTTTACTATTTTGCTATTTTTACTTACTATTTTAATGCTTAAAAGGGCCATAATTACCCACCTCTGTTCTATGCATTCAGTTAATATAATGTGATGGAAAAAATCAAATGTTTAGGCAGAGTAAACTTAATAACGTTTATCTTATCCCAAACACTCAAATGAATTCTAGATTATCTCTTGGCCTAGATCTTATTTCCTGTTCCACAAAGAGGGAATCAGTTCAATTGACCATCTCAAAAGAGTTTCTGGAAATTTTTAGAGCAAGATGAATAAAAGATTCAAACCCCAATAAAGCCCCATCCTTATATTTTTGTATATTATTAGCCTTACTTAATGGCATCGTGCCTGATTTATCCCACTTTATGTAGAACACCAAGACATTATTCCAAACTCAAGCAGTGATGAAATGAAATTAGGAAGAAAGGCTTCTACTTATCTATAAAACATGATATCGTTGACATAGCAGATTTTATGGGATCTTCTCCATCTCCTAATTGCATTAATGTTTCAAAACTTCTAATTATATACGTCCAAGTTACTAAAGCCAAATTATAAGGAGAAAAAGATGAACTCCTTAGAATATACTTTGAGAGAAGCGTAACCAAGCAAAGGGTGTAACAATAATAAACAGCCATAACTTAAGTTGAATAAATCCAAAATATAAAATTAGGAGGAAACTTAAAGAAAGTCAGAACCCACTTCAAAACCTCCCAAGAAACTATATCAAAGGCTTTCTAAGCATCCAAAGAAATTATAGCTGCTGGGCATCATCTATTTTGGGTTAAAACAAGAACATCAATGAAAAATCTAATATTATCAAAAGCTTGATCATAAATCCAGCCTGAGTAGTTATAGTTGAAAGAACATCCTGTAATCTATAAAACAGAGTAAAATCCTAACCTTCGCTTTTATCAAAGAAGTAGGTTTTGAATTAGAACATGTATACTTGCCTAGTTTAGGAATAACTGATACCGATTTAAAACTAAAAAACAGGGATTTATTTTAAAAAGCTTCACCATCACTTCCTAGTCATAAAAAATGAAACAATAATCCAATATATTTTATATATCAAAGTCATCAGGGCCAAGTTCATAGATTTAGTTGTAGTGACAATTTTTTGAAGCAAAAGAAGTAAACTAAATCATCTGATACGGTAAGTGTTAGTTAATTACTGTTAGTTAGTTTACTTTATTGATTAGCCCATGGGCCATATCAAAGTGCAGAGTTCCAAACACAAATAATTGTGTTACTACTAAAATCCTATAAAAACAATTTAAAATGGAATTGGAATAAAATACAATTGAAATGAAATTGAAATAAAATACAATTTAAAATGAAATTGGAATAAATATACAATTTAAAATGAGATTGGAATAAAATACAATAATTTAATATATGGATAAATAAAAAATGATAAAATTATATTTCAGTGTCACCCCTACAATCTACCCCAATCAGTCCCACATATGTCAATCTCAACCAAACCATTTGCTCAAGTACTGTGCTGTATTAAATGTTGTTTTCAAATTCTGGCCGCACATAAGGTTGTTTTGATATGGGGCTCTGATAAGTGTGGCAAATTCACTTTTTAGAGGAGAGATGAAAAAATATCTCTCATCCTTAATAGACTTTCTAAAGTTGTGATTAATTAATCTGGAATATGTAAACATTTTCCTATTGTATCCTGAATAATTACTCAGTATTAGATTGCTTAAGTTAAGTTTAGAAACCAATAACTTACCAGCCTTCTCCCGAAATATTTGCATGCAGTATAAGCACTTGGGCTGCAGATTATATTCCACAACACAGAAAAATTTTCTGTTCAGTAAAAAATCAGTAACTGTAATATACTATATGAAAATTACTAACTATAGTCTTGGATCCATATTGGACCAGAGGTGGGTTCTTACCAGTTCTATCCGGTTCTTTAGAACCGTTAGTAACTCAGCGATGATGTCACGGAGCCGGTTCTGTCGGTGTCTCCGTGGGCGCCGCCATCTTGGATTTTGCTTCTGCACATGCGCAGAAGCTAATTTTTGCTTCTGCACATGCACAGAAGCTATTTTTTTATTGTTGCGCGCACAGCGCAACCCTGAGCGAACCAGCAGCAAAAGGATCCAGAACCCACCCCTGTATTGGACATACATTTATTTCATGATGTTGGTTTTAACCTTATATTTCTAGGGTAACAAAAATATACTGTACATTAATTTATTCACTTTTTCCCTCTAATAGGAACCTATCATCAGATTAGTTCATTTTACTATCATCAGATTAGTTCATTTTACTAAAAATGAATGGCCCAGATGAAGACAAACAACATGCTGGTGCGGGAAATTACTAAATATATCTTTTAAAATCTAGATTAAGGAATACTGTCTGCTTGTTTTTAATTGTTTTTGTGCATCAAAGCACAGAACAAGTTATTACAAGTGTAAATGCCTATAGGAAAATAAAGTGCTTATTTAAATCACTTATATTTAAGTTCAAATAAGATGGAGAATGAAAAAGAGGGACAATGAAGGCTAAAAAAATTTCACATAAAGTGGTATGATAAAAGGGAAAATACATACAAAAAGGGAAAACAAAAGCATCTGACTCCAAGAGAGGTAGAAAGAACTATGAGCAAAACAAATTAATAAATGTTACATGCTAACCTTTGAAAAAAATACAGGCAATCCTCAATTTATAACCGCAACCCTCAATTTACAACCGCAGTTGGATCAGAAAATTCATCATTAAATGGTATGGTTGTTAAGCGAGACATTATGTGATCATGATTTGAAACTTTCCCTGCCGGTTTCCCCACTGACTGCTTGTAAAAAAAAAAAAAAAAAGATACAGAAAAAAGCTGCAAGGTTTAAGCAAAGTTTTAATCTGATTTGAGGATTGGATCATGCATATGCAATGCAAATTTAGTTAAACCAAGCATCCTGTTGCTGCTTTAAGGCACTTACGCAGTAAATCCCTATGCAACACTGCAAACAGAGAATGCTTTTCTTACTAGGATTTTAAAAAAAGGTGCAATTATACATATCAATTCTGCAATAAAAATAAAATATTTTTTTTTTAATTACAGTATTTTGGCCATTTAGACCTGAAATCCCACAAGATTTGGGGCATATTTTGTTCAGTTTTTCAAACAAGATTTAAATTTTTAATCTAGTTTTGAGACCTACTACCGGTAATCCCTTCCTAAAATAGCAATAGCACTTAGACTTATATACCGCTTTACAGTGCTTTACAGCACTCTCTAAGCGGTTCACAGAGTCAGCATATTGCCCCCAACAATCTGGGTCCTCATTTAACCCACCTCGGAAGGATGGAAGGCTGAGTCAACCTTGAGCCGGTGAGATTTGAACCGCTGAACTGCTGAACAGTCAGCTGAAGTAGCCTGCAGTACTGCACTCTAACCACTGCGCCACCTCGGCTCTTTTAAGAGACACACATGCTTTGTACTTGCTTATTACTTAATTCTGGTTTCTATTATAGTTCTCAAAAGCTTGTGGTCTTTGCAAAGGAGAAATAGGGGAACTTAATCTACAGCAACTATGAGGTGAAACTTTCTATGGTATGTCAGCTAAGTCATTGGTTAAAGTCACAGGAGTTAGTAAACTGACAACCCCGGAATTGTGAAATAATCTTAAAGGAAGGTTACTAATACATAGGGAATAGAATGAAAGCAGGAGACTGGCCTTTATACGACTAATGCTCAGCTTAGCTATTAAAACATTCAGTAGCAATGTTTCTAATATGCTTCAAGAGCTGCTTGCTTACCAAGAACTTCCAGATGAGTTCATAAATAACACATACCACCCACAACATACAAATGGCTTATTGTTGCAGCTTGCTTTGAAATATCAGTCCAAGGACATCAGCATTCCTACAACTTGCTGTGTACAAATGAGCAAGATTAAAAACAAAGGATTTGGAGCCAAACAGGAACCCACTCAAATCAACAGAGAAAGAAAAGCTGGGAGGCTTAACACTGATTCTGTGCTAGGCATACACCGTGGCATGAATAGAGTTGCCAGTTCTAATCTCAGCATGTCCATTGTGACTGAGGATCAAGGAGCTGCAGTCAGATTCATGGCGGTACGGGGTTGAGGAGCACTAACCTAAACCTGTGGTTCTCAAATATATTTATTTATTAAAATAATTTTAAACTCCATCCATTTAAACGTAATTTCTCTGGGCAGTTAAGAGTGGCATGGTGGCCTAGTGATGAAGACGCTTACCTCCCATTCAGAAGGTTGAGAGTTCAATCCTAGGTAGCAGCAGACATTTCCCTCCTAGGGTACCAAGAAAAAATATCTGCTGTGAACTCCACATTGCTGTCAGGAAGGGCATCCGGCCAGTAAACACTCAGCTCCATCCAACTCTAGCCCAAATAAAGACTACAGGTTGTAAAAAAGGAGATTCTGGGCAGTTAACATGTGATTACCTTTGGTGGTCTTCTGACAAGCAAAGTCAATAGGGAAGCCAGATTCACTTAATAATCATACTATTAACTCAACAACTTTCAAAAAAATCTGAGTCCGTTCATAACAGAGACTATTAAACTTTTTTTTTCTAAGAAGAGTATCTGTTTGCAAGCAATTATTATACAGTATTTATCATTTTTGTTAAATTTTAAGACCTACCTAATAAGCCACTATATAAGCCACTATATTTCTATTCACTATGTGTGGAAACATCTTCTTTGTATATTCTGTAGCAGATGAAACAACTCCTTATAGTGAAAGAAGGAAGGCATTTCCAGTCAGGCCTTCCTAGATATTCAGCTATATCTCATCTTTCAACCAGAAGTACTTTCAACCAAAATTCTGAGGCCATATTTAGCTTTTCTCATAAATCTACCATATGGAATCTATTTTAGCAATGGCTATATTTTGCTTGAATATATGCAACTCCCCCCCCTTTCAATTATGGCATTTTTTTTGCATAGTAAATGTTGGGAGATGCAAAAGCTTTTCTATTTCTGGCTACTTCTTTTCATCTTACACAGGGAGAGTGGTAAGCAGATGTAGCTATCAAAGACATGCTAACAGCCCAAGTCTATGTGCATCTTTTCAAAAGTTAAGTTCTAACAGGTTTAATTGGCTTAATCCAGGTTAATTAAGCAGAGAGATCCTAGAACTAGAAATCAGTAGAAATTAATTTTGACAAGTGCAAAGTCAGTGCATCAAGAAAAAGACAAAACTCCACATCACTTACAACCCCCATTGTTCAGCCACTCAGGACCACGTTTTGTCTGTAGAGCAGGGGTGTCAAACTGGGCCGGATCTGGCCCACAGGGTGTTTAGCTCTGGCCCACCGGGCTGCCCTGGAAACAGTGAAGGACTGGCCCATGGTACCTCTGCCAGCAAAAACGGAGCTTTGGAGGGCCGTGTGCGGCCCTCCCAAGCTCCATTTTCACTGGCAGAGGGTTGCAGGAGGTCGTTGTAGCCAGAAATGGAGCTCGGGAGCCTTTTTTTGCTGGTAGAGCGCTCGGGTCACCACAGGCATCCCCAACACAGGCATCCCCACCCCAGCCCTCTGAGGTCAAACACAACCCTGATGCGGCCCTCAATGAAATCGAGTTTGACACACCTGCGTAGAGCAATGATTCAATCCCTTTTATTTCATTCAAAACATATCAGAGTTTATCATTAGTGGAAGATTCCACAGGGATACATTTTATCAATTCAAATGTTTGAAGGGCTCCGTTTGGCAAACTGAGAAGGCAACCACTTATTTTCTACTGTCCTAGAAAACAGGACCACATAATATGTCTTTAAGATATCGGATGCCAGTTTATAGCCTGAATTTCAAGTGAAACGTCTTCACAATAAGAGGAGTTTACTAAAGGATCCCTTATTGACCAATGTGACATCCAGAAGAGTTCTCTTTCTCAAGAGGTACCGACAGTCTCTGTAGAACTCTTTTGAGGTCTTCTTCCTCTCCTTATACTTCTTTAATAGCATTGAGAATGGATCCCATCTTTTAAGAGTTTGATTTATTTTACTTTATACACTATTGCTCACTGATGGGAAAGAATTTTTCTAGTAGCTGTTCCGAGCTAAAGCACTCTAAATTCCATATCTGACTTCTGGATTTTTTTTTTCTTACCAGATACCAGTTTTAAATGATCAGCCAGAAGAACTGTTAGAAATAATTTTGTAAGGAATACAGTGTCAAGGATCAGTGTCAAGGATGCAGCTGTTTTGTTCAGTCTTGAGATTTCTTAAAGCCTCAGTTCTTAAAGGCTGCTTTATTACTGATAATGCAAATAATATCATTTTTAGGGTGCCTAGGAAATCCTAGTTTCAAGATAGGGTTAGTAACATTTTTATGGCTCTGTCCTGTACCTTTAGCATCTTCACATGCACAAGTTAACTTGTCTTCATTGTATAATTCTCCATGCACTTGAGATTTATCTTTCAATAGCATAACAATAGTTAATAAAACATCCAAGTTACATGCAAGATTCCAGAATTCCTCTATTTTCAATATCAATATGCTACAATGGAAAATGTAGCCGTAGCTAGAGCAATGGGGTACATCAACTGGGTTTTAAGTGGTATCTGCTAATAGCCCACGTAATCATAGAACCAGTTTCACATAAAACAGCTATAGATACTGTGTTAGATAATTTAAAATTCTCAGAAATATAAAGAGGAGGAAAGAAAGCAGTGAGGCTCAGAAGAATTTTTAGGCTGTATTGCAAGTCCTCATTGTCACTCTTCTTCCAAAATTCCATTCTCCTTATGAGCAGATCCTGCAAGTTGTCTTTGTTTAGCAACTGCCTTGTTTAGTGATTTTTCACAGTTATGACAGTAATGAAAAAGTCAGTTGCGACCAATCCTCTCATTTACGACTTTCACAGGTCTGTAAAGCAAAAGAAAGCTGAAGTAAGATCCTATGCAGAGTCACAATTTCACTTAGAAACCACTTTGCTTAATAATCAAGTTGCCGTCTTATTTGTGTTAGCTGAATGAGGACCACCTGAACTTCCTCTTTCTTAACAAGGGGAGGACACAACATTTGACTTCTTTCCCTGTTACAACTGTTTTTGCAACTGGAAAAAAGAAAGCCACCAGGTGAAAAAGTGCTTCAGTGCCCACTTTCAATAACTGAACAGGTCTAGAGAAATGCTAGTTAGATGCTAAGCCATTTTGAGTTTAGAAAGTAAAAAAAAAGAGAATCAAGAACCTTGGAAGTGGGAGGAGGAAGTAATTCTCATCAATGATAACCATCTACTATGAAGCTTTGTACCCTTAACTGGACTGAAAGTTAATTTGCTGAGCTCTGATATTGTAGAGACTCTTGCTGGCCCACAATCAACTTGGTAAAATATGGAAAACTCATTAAGTTGTTCCAAAATGTGGACAGCATTTTCTCTATTGTGAGGTCAGTGAATGGTCAAACACTTGAAACTCATTTATGACTACGCTTACCTGAAATGCATAATACAGCAACTTGCTTTCAGGATTTATTCTTCCTGCCTTACAAACAAATGGATCTGTTTCTTAGAACATTTAAGTCATTTTAAAATGATATATACAGCCAGCCCCAAAATTTTTGTTTGTGCTTTTGAAGCAACTGATTTTTATATCGATAGGCTTAGAAATGTAATCATAGAAAATACATTAACAGGTTCAAAATGTCACTTTCCTAAGATGTTCCAATATTAAGTGTGAATTGGTTGGCTTCTGAAAATACCTTTTCTTTGTCAAGTTGTTTAGCAAGACAAGAAATGCAGCAAACTAGCTACAGTAGTTTCTATTTCGACTGCAAGTCTCTCCAGATGTATTGGACTATAACTCCCATCATCCCAAACCCTCCAGTGTAGTACCTCTTTGGGGAAGGCTGACACCTAATAACTATTATATAACTTTATCAAGAATTATATTAAAGTCATAATTCCCAGTCCAGCAAATGAAAATAACAAACTAATTCCATATGGTTGCAAGGCCCATATATTGCAATAATTTCACTACTCTATAGGTTTGTTTGTTTGTTTATTATAATTTATTCCCAGTCATTGTTTGCTTGCGCATGTGCTTTTTGTTTTCTCTCTCTTATTGTAAATTTCTTAGAAAAGGAATTGGCCATTTAGCTTGTTTTGCTCTGTCAAGAGCAATGTAGAGTAATATAAATAAAGCAAAAATGGCCATGACAATTATATTGCCCCTTAAATTGGTACAAGATGCCTTCATCCAGTGATGCTATCCATGCTTACAATGTAGAGATAAGATATTTTATCCATTCTTCTCTTTCAACAGCTAACTGTATTGCCTCCTTACAGTTTGGTAAAGCCATCCAAATCTCTGGTTTAGGGGACTGAGGAATGGAAAGGGGATTGTTTGTTCAGTTCTCAGTTCCCCCTCAGTTGGATCAAAGAATCTTCTATCTGTGAAGGGAGGCTGTTGGATAGGAGCCACTGAAACAGAGCTGGGCATTTGTTCTTTGGAATCTGGATAGAGTTTATGTCCTGTGCTTCCATACAGATGTGGAGAAGGATGCCAGCACAAACAGATAATGAAAACCAATTGTAGGTAGCAGGAAATTCAAACCAGGCATCTCCTCACTTCAGATATGTTGGCTATATTGTCCATTATTCTCCAGATAGCATGGTATATACACACTACACAATGGTTCAGGTACTGCATAAAGTTATATAGCTTAGTTTTGTGTAAATCCAGTGACTGGAAAATGTTGATGAATTTTCACATGAATATGATGAAGAATGCCTACTTAATATCAATTAAGTTGGTTGATTCCTACATTAGTTTATTTATTTATATGCCCATAAGATTTCATATGGATCCAAGAGGTAGGTGGTTTGTAATTTGGCACGATGTGTGAACATAGCCATTGCAATGATATGAGATGCAAACTATAGCTTAGTGAAATATTTGAATTCAGCTTGTGCAAAGAGTGAACACCATAGCATTCTGGTCATAGAACTTCTTTTAAATCAGGTATGATTTCAACATTTATATCAAACAATCATTTGGATATATGGACCATGCCCAAACTTCATACATTTTGCCATTGCTCAGACTTCACAAGTGGATTCATTTGTACATCACTGTCGGATATGACAAGGTTTATTTGGCTTTGGTTTAGCATGTCATGTAAACCCCAATACTGGGGCTTATAGAACATATTTTATAGCTTACCATGTGTGCAAAACTAGCTAACTGGTTTATTCAACAAAACCTGATTTAAAAATAATACAATCTATTACCCACACTGTGGTTGAGCATAACAAGAAGTACTATAAATTGTAAACATGGCTAAAGCTAATTTTCAGGGGAATTTATCATTCCTGATCTCATCGAGAACCCTGAGCAGCTACCCCCAAACCTTAGAAGAACACAGGTTTTGGACCACGTCAGCACTGTTTCCATCATTCTCTGTAAACAAAATGTTTCCTTTGAGCTGCTTCAAGAAAAATTCAGTACATTCATTGACTCAGTGAATTTTAATTTTTTTAGACTTTTCCTCCAGGATGTTTGTTTAGCTAGAAACCTGATCAAGCTTTCTTCCTTCCCAACCCTTGTCTATTGGATTTGAACTTAATATAATGTGTTGCATTGAAAAGCAGCTTTCCTGTAATAATTAAATAAGTTTGGGGCATGTTTTACTGATTGGATAAGCCCCCATTCTTTCTCGACCAATACTTATCAGCTTGTCATCTGACTAATATCCTGTGATTGACTTTCCCTTCTTTTGCTTTGCAATTTGTTCACCTAGTTGTTTAAAGATTTCTGCTAAGGTCCAATGCTATCCATTAAGTAAAATCTGTTTCCTCTTTATGCATAAAATTCCTTCATGGAATTTTGCATTAAGATAGATATGTCAAATATGGACTGAAAAAAAACCCACAAATGGCCATTACCTAGCAGCAGAAAATATAGACTACTTTATCTGCTGTCATCTAATTGCCCTTTGGATTTTGGTGAGCCAGTTCTGTAAACTTTCAATTAAACTTTCCCTGAGATTATCATGGAATTGGATAGATGTGCATTTCTAGTGTATTTTAAGAACAGCACATTATGTTAGCATTGTGGTAAAGTATAACGCTTCCTTGTCACTCTGAGATGCTGAAACCTTGTGGTTAAAACAACCCAAAAAGCCTTTAATTCCATCTCACGGTTAACTTATCCATTTTACCAATATTTTCCAATTTATCTTCCTTCATTTTCTATAGTTGCTTCTCTTCCAGCACTTCAAAACTACATAGTTATTTTGTGGCTTAGCCTTTTATTTTGCACTATATATCTCTTCAAGTTCAATCTTCTACATTACTGTACCTCTGTATTTGGGATTTCAAGATGCTATCATGCCAAAAGTGGGAGGACCATATAAATCATCTGACAGCTGGCTGATAGACCACCATACCAGAGCTTAATAGGAACTGGGACTTTTTGTTTAATTGCATACACATACGCACAAGTATTTAGCTGATCCTTAAATTGAAACCAAACCCTGCTTAACCCATAAATTTGATACAGACACACCCACCCACTAACTAGCTGATCTCTAAATAATAACCATACTCAAGCAAGGCTTGGGTGGTACTGCTGGCAGAGGAGAAAGATGCTATTATGGCCGTCAGTGTCAAGTAGTATAATAGAGACTGTTACTGCTTCTTTCATTGATTCTTAATTGAATCCTATATTTGTCTGGAGTAATTTTCCTTAGCCAGTTGTTTTCCAGAAGAATTGGGATTCCAAGCAGTACTGGCTAAGGATTCTGGAAGTTGTGATCCAAAAAAACACATCAAATTGGAGAGTGCCAGATTCTGAGAGGTTACCTAAGAAAAATAAAGCTGTCAGCCTCCCAAGCTAACCAGACAGGAAACATACTGTAGCAGCATGAGCTAATTCTACTTTGGAATTAACAGACAACATTAACAGAATCTTGCAAGTCTGAAAGTATAAATCTCCTATCATCTCTTTTTACTGATTAATTAGTTAGGGTGGATTTATTTATTTATTTATTTATTTTGTCAAGTACGTATTTGGTAATATACATAGGTATAACATTATTTATATACATAAGATGGGTACAAATAAAAGGGGACGTTTGGACAGGGACGGTAGGCCCACTGGTGCGCTTATGCACGCCCCTTATTATTTCTAAGTTTCTTACTCTGGAGTTGTGGGCTCCTCCCCCTTTTATTGGACCATTCCCTCAACATCATCTCTCCCTCCACTTTCTCATTCTTCCAAGGCCATTCTCACATTTCATTACAAAAGCAAAGCTTGAATTATTTGCCTTACAGGTGAATGATACCAAACCATCTGCAGTTTGCAAAAGAGAAAACTGATAAAACTGATGAAAACACCAATACTGTACATTATATCTTCCAGTGGAACATTTTAGAACAAGCAAAGCCTTTGGGGGTTTAAGAAGAATAGGAATAGCACTTAGATTTATATACTACTCCATAGTGCTTTACAGCACTCTCTGGGTGGTTTACAATAAAAGCATATTGCCCCCAACAATCTTGGTCCTCATTTTACTGACCTTGGAAGGATGAAAGGCTTTCATTTAGCAATTGTTTGAAGTTACAATGGCACTGAAAAAGTTACTGATGTCCAGTCCTCACATTTATGACTGTTGCAGCATCCCCACAGTCATGTGATTGTGATCAAAATTTGGGTGCTTGGTAACCAGCATGTAATTACAAATGCTTGCAGTGTTCATGTGTTCACTATTTGCAACTTTCCCAACTGGCTTCCAAAAAGTCAATGGGAGAAACTGGATTTGCTTAACAATTGCAGTGATTCGTTTAACAACTATGGCAAAAAGGTAATAACATTGGGTACAATTCATTTAACAACCACCTTGCTTAGCAATAGCAATTCTGGTCATACGTTGAGGACTACCTGCATGCTCACTGATATTTGCAACTTTCCATAACATATAAAGCTTTGTTCATTATAAATTGTCTAAGAAATCCTTAGCAAAATTAGCAAATTTCCTAATCTTGTTCTTTGTTACATTTATGCCATCAAATGGAATTTCAATTTTTGATGGCGGACTTTTAAGGAGCTGCTTTTGCCCATCTTGCTGAATTTTCCCAAATGAAGAAACATTTGGCTTAAAGGCTTTTCTCTAGGGATTGTGCTGTTTTAGCAAAGGAGAAAAAAAACACTGGAAGGTATCCAAAGAAGCAGGGAAAGCTATTAATGGTTACATACGAATAATTCAGCTTCTTCTATTATGATAGGACAACAACAGATGTTAGAGAATTCTATTCATTGTTGAAGTCTCTACTATTAAAGTTTGCTTTTGCAAACCATTTCCATATATATTTGTGCCAGATTTTTAAAAATAACCTATAGAGGGAATGAGAAATATTGAAATGAAATACTACTCAGCAAACAGACTGGAAATGTTGTGACTAGTCCCCAGCTAGCTAGCTAATTAGCTCTGCAGCATTTGGAGAGATGAGAGGTAAGAGGAAAGTCACAAAAATTTTCCAATGACATTTGAAATATTCTGTCCCACAAATATATTCCAGATACTGCTGGCATCTTAATTTAGCAACTCCTCATTCCATACAAGTATTTCTAGCAGTTGTTTTAACTGATTGTATGATTGTAACAGAGGTGGGTTCCTGCTGGTTCGGACCGGCTCTATAGAACCAGTAGCAGGAATTTCCCCCCGCTTGTCGAACCGGCAGCGATGGCCGGCTGGACATGCCCCTGAACTGGCTCTCTCGGTGCCGCCATAAGCGCCGCCATCTTGTTTTTGCTTTTGTGCATGCACAGAAGCTGTTTTTTGCTTCTGTGCATGCGCAGAAGCTTGGTTTTTAGCACTGTGCATGCACGCTCAGCACGCGCTCCCACACGGCGCGTGAGGAAGCGAACCAGCAGCGAGGTAAATCAGAATCCACCCCTGGATTGTAATCCCAATTACGTGCTGAGGAATTGTATACTTCTCTATGTTGATAGATTGGATTGGTCTAAAAGCCCTGTAACTAAATAAATACATCGCTAAAATGCAGACTCTCTCTTTCCAATAGATTTTTCTCACTCTTTATCTGTTGGAAGGTTTTTGAAGAATTTCTCAAACTAATATTATGGTATAATTACAGGTAGTCTTTGATTTACAATAACAGTTTGTTTAGTGACCATCTGAAGTTATGAAAGGTGGCTTATAACAGTTTTTTCACACTTACTACCATTGTAGTATCCCCATGGTCATGTGATCAAAATTCAGACATTTGGCAACTGACTCATATTTATGATGGTTGCAGGGTCCCAGAGTCACTTCTTGAAAAAGCTTTCCACTGCCATAGCCGAACCACTAAGCACAATCTACGAGATATCTTTTAGAACCAGCTCTTTGCCCGACCTATGGTCATTAGCCACGGTCATTCCTATCTTCAAAAAGGAAGACCCCAGCCTAGTTGAAAATTACAGACCAATCTCATTATGTTGTGTCACCTGCAAAGTCATGGAAACAATTATCAACCAATCCATTACCCTCCACTTAGAGACAAACAACCTAACCTAACCCTAACCCTAACAAACAGTTTGGTTTCAGAAAAAAATTTGTCCTGTAATCTACAACTCCTACACTGCAGAAACATTTGGACTACACAACTCGACCAGGGTAAAGCAATAGACGCAATTTACATAGACTTCTGCAAAGCCTTTTGTTATGTTCTAACTGTTTCAACTGTGTTGCATGGTTCCAACCAGGTCCAGCTTTTGAGCGGGAAAGAGCTCAAACGCTATTGGCTGGTCTGTCTGACAGCTCCCTATAGAAGGGCAAGCTGTCAGACTGCTCTTTGCTGGTTGCTGACACAAGAGCTGAAATAAAGAGCTGCTTTGGAAGTCTGTCTCCTGTCATCTCTACCCAATATCTAACAGTGGCGACGAGGGCTTGGGCCAGGAGAACTGTGACTAGCTTCTTCAGCACTTTCAACCAGCCAGGCAGACATCTTCCTGCCTCCTTCTGCCGCTATGTCCACCTTCCACCCGCCGGCGCCTTTCGACCCGACCAGGGAGAAATGGGACTCCTACATGCGGCGATTCGACTGCTTCCTGGAAGCAAACGATATGCTGGGTCTGACCGACAACCGAAAAAGAGCTGTGTTCTTGAGTCACTGTGGCCCCGAGGTGTTT